>WOXC01005402.1:0-277500 GCA_011680675.1 Gymnobelideus leadbeateri | reverse complement strand
CTAGCGTGGGGTGCAAACAACCCATTATGTCAGGTGGGGGTTGACACCCTCAGAGCCTACTGTGTGCTCTGGGCCCAGTGTTTCTGGGGAGGACAGTTCAGAGGACCCCTGGACAGTCCCTCACACTCAGGTCTTTACAAAGGTCCCCCTGGGTCTCTGGGGAGATGCCGGGTCAGTCTTTGCTGAGGTCTCAATGGTCTAGTGACCTGTTGGACACAGAGCCACGTGGAGCAGATGTGGCCAGGGAAGGGCTGGACAGAGTGGCACTGAGGTCTAGGGTTTGGGTTTGGTGTAGCCCTGTGATCTCAGTGGCTTAGGGAGCTCTTGGTATGGAAAGTCCCTTCACAAATACAGGGTGGCCACTGCCCGGGGGACTGTGTTTTATCTCCTAGATAGCTAGGCCAGTCCTTTCTCAGCTGTGTCCAATTTGCTAGGGCATAAGGCTCCAAGAAGGAGTTGGGGGCTCTTCCTGCCCTGAGGAGGGTGATTGACATGGCCTCGGGGCTAGGTAGCAGACTGGGCCGGGCCTGGGGGCAGTGTCCCTTTGGAGGCTGGCAGCTGGTGTCAGGTGGCAGGGTTCCTTCTCCCATCATCACGTAGGCATATAAAGAGTGGAAGATTATCTCCTCCTTCACACCTTCGGCAGAGAGCCGCAGCGAGGATAACAAGCCGCTGGTGGAAGTGCCCTTGGAGAGGCCGCACGTGTCTCCAAGTCGGCCCCAGCTGCTGAACGTGGAGACCTACAAGGTAAGTGCCCTGGGGCCAGCCCAGTCACCATCAGTCCATGCTCCCAAGGGTTGTCCTCAAGGCCAGACCCGATTCCTTCCTGGTCTTGGTGCCTCTGGTGCCTGCCCCAGCCTCCGGAGGGTGTGAGGCCGGGCTGCCTGTGGAGGGACAGATCGCTACCCCTGGCAGGAGAGGGGAACCTGGGGCTGGTGACACAGGGAGGGGAGCCTCGCCTGGCATGGGGCAGAGGGCGGGGTACCACAAATGGAAGCAGAGGGCAAAACGCCTGCCTGCCCTCGGCTTGTACTCTGCAGACACGGTCAGACGGGTAGCAGTGGGAGCAACTTCATGAGGAAGGCTCAGTCATATCAGCACGTGGGGGCTGTGCCAAGCCCTGGCACCTGCCCTCCAGGGGCAGACAGGTCCATAGCAGAGCTCACTTCTGGTCCGTCCTTTACTTTGCAGCTTCTCAATGGCGAGCTGAAGCAGCTGTACACGGCCATTACGCGTGCCCGCGTCAACCTCTGGATCTTTGATGAGAACAGGGATAAGCGGGCGCCCGCTTTCAGATACTTCATCAGAAGAGACCTTGTCCAAGTGGTCAAGATCGACGAGAATAAGGGTGAGGCCTGACCTGGGATCCCAGGGGCTGCCCAGAGGGCTGGAGCAGGGAGGGGAACTTGGTTCCTCTGGCTGCCACCCCCCTCCCCAGGGCCCCTGCCACAAGAGCTTGTCCCCATGCATGTGGCTGGTCCAAGGGAAGGCCAGGGGCACAGGGAGGTGCCCCCTGAAAGGGACTCTGTCATCCCCGGGACTCAGCTTGGGGTGGGCTTGTGACCCTGCTGACCCTCGCTGGAGAGGCCCTGGCTTTGGAGTCCCCACAGGGCCCGGGGCTGTCCGATCTTGATCCCCCACTTACTCTGACTTGGGCCAGGTCCCTTCCCTTCGCTGGGTCTCCTTCCCTTTCTATAAAATGAGGGAACTGAGCGGCATGGCCTTGGAGGCACGTGGGCTGGGGCCCCTTTGGGCCTCCCCAATCCACACCCTGCTCCAGGTCCGGGTACCGTTCCTCTGCCCTCTCCACCCGGGGGGCCCATGGTGACCACAATGGGGAGGGGCATAGGATGCCCACGGCCATCTTTGCTTCTGTACAGACTTTGATGACAGCATGTTTGTGAAGACATCGACTCCCGAGGAATGGATTGTGCAGGGAGATTACTATGCCAAGCATCAGTGCTGGAAGGTGGGTCCTGAGGGTGCCAGAGAGAGAGCGCCCGCAGAGGGCGCGGGGTGCAGGGAGGGAGAAGCATGGCCCAGCCTGGCGGCCGGTGTCTGGGGGGCGCCTCTCTGGGTGCCAGGCACTCATCCATTCTCTCCTACACTAATTCATTCATTCATTCATTCGTTTGTTCATAGTAATGATAACTGACATTTATATGGCACCTACTGTGTGCCAGGCATTCACGCATTCCCTTGTGCACCAATTCATCTGTTCACTTGGGCTCTGCTCCCTGGGTGTCTGCTTTGTTCTGGATTCTGATCCTAACGGCTCTCTGGGGTCCAGCCTGGAATTGTCTTTCTCCCCTCTGCTGCATGGCGGGTACTTCAGAGCCCCGTATGTGTGTCTCCCAGGCCCCCTGGCCAGAGAACTCATCCCACAGCAGTCATCCTGCAGGGCTGGGCCTCATGGTTGGGGCTGGCATGGTCTCCATTCATCCAGCCTGTTCTCCCCGGTACCATGAGGGAGTGGGTCAGGCCTACCTTTAGGACAGTGGGCAGCTGTGCTGACCCCGTGGCATTTAGAGGAGGCCCAGAAAGACCCCTGGTGGTCAGTGGGGCCTCTGTGGGCTGCCCCACATGGCACAAAGTTGGTCCTGGGCCCAGCCTGGCAGCTGGCTTCCACGTGCTGGCAGGGAGCCCTCTGGAGGCCGTAGTCCTGTCCCTGATGGTCGTGGCTGGCACTCCACGTGGCTGTGGTGCCATGGGTGGGGAGGTGGGGCCTGGGCCCTGGCTCACCTCTGTCCCTGCTGGCCTTGGGCAGGCCAGGTTCCCCATGGGGGAATGAGACCAGGGAAGGCTAAATGTTTATGGAGTATCTGTTGTGTGCTGGGACTGCTGGCCCTTCACAAACATCTCCTGGGTCCTTACAACAACCTAGGATGGGAGTGTGGTTGTTCTCTCACTTGACAGTTGGGGAAACTGAGGTAAACAGAAGTTAGAGTGATCTTCCCAGGCTCCCACAGCTGGTGAATGTCTGAGGCTGGATTTGAACTCAGGCCTTCCTGACCCTAGGCCTTGGGCTCTGTCCACTGCATGACCAGCTGCCTCAGGCCCCTGACTTTGGGCCTCGACATTTTTCTGCATGTAATAGTGTAAGAGCCTTTGGTAATAGGACCCCAGACCTGGGCATGGCGAAGGCCACGGCCTCTGGGCCCCATTGCCCTGGAGAGGCCACCAAAAGGGGAGCAGGGGTTGGGCTCTGGGGCTGGCTGATTCACCCAATTATCTGATGTGCCCTGAGGCTAGCAGCCTGGGCTAATCCTCCCCGCTACTGGAACCTGGCTCAGGCCCCATCTGTGAAGGAACCAGGGAGCGATGTGGCTTTCCAGCATCCCCCATTACACAGGGAGCCTTCGGGTGCCCTCCACATGGGTGTGGGCAGTGGGCACCCTGCAGGGGAGGTGCTCCCAGTCCTGGCCGGACCTCCAGAAGGCACACCCTAGTCCTGCCCTGAGAAGCAGAGGGTGGGTGCCTCCAACCACGCAGGCTAGCGCCCACGGCTCTACTCCTCTCCCCAGGTGGCAGCCAAGTGTTACCAGAAGGGAGCTGCCTTCGACAAGGAGAAGCTGGCCTTGGCCCATGATGCGGTCCTCAACGTCAAATCCAAGAAAGTCAGCCCCAAGTGAGGGAGCCGGCAGAGGCAGGGGGGCAGGGCCAGGGCGGGGCTGGACCATTGCGGGCCGCTTATCCCCTCCCCTTCTCCTGCCCACCCCCAGGGAGAAGCAGATGGAGTACCTGGAGCTGGCCAAGACCTACCTGGAGTGTGGGGAGCCCAAGCTCTCCCTGAAATGCCTGGGCTACGCCCGGGAGTTCCAGCTGTCTGGTCTCCTCTGTGAGAAACTAGGAAAGGTATGGGGTGGCCATCCGGGAAGAGGAGGGGTTGCTGCCTCGCTTAAGTCTAGTGTGTGTGTGCTGGCACTCACCGGCTCTGGGGAGGGCACTCCCGGCATGGGTTCCTGCCGGGCAAAGCCACTGGAGTGGGAGGCTGTGTGTGTGAGAGAGTGAGCAGGAGCCAGGCTGTGAAAGGCTCTCAGTGCCCAGCACATGGCTCTTCTATCTTGGGGGTGTGGGAGGTCCTAGAGAGCAGGGAGGCAGAGCGAGGCAGCCTGGCGTCTGGTGAGGGTGGCCCCAGATGGCCCGGGCCCCGTGGCCCTCCTGGGGCCACAGCCTGCCACACATACCTGGCTGGCCCCCCTCCGTGGGACCGCTGCCAGGGGCCCCCCAGCATGAGGAGGAGAGACTCGGGCAGCCGGTCAGCAGCGCCCTGATGAGGTGCCTGCTGCTGATGGACCTGGGCTCTGTACTAAGTATGGGGTGGGGTCCCTGCCCTGGAGGGGCTCACAATCACATGGGCCAGGGGAGACTGACCTGCAGATACCTGTGTGCAGGGACGGGGCAGGGCTGTCTCAGGGAGGCCCGGCTGGGGGGTGCAGAGAGCAGGCCTTCTGGGCTGGGACTGGCCCCCGGGAAGGGAGAAGGGCACTGCAGTGGGTCCTTCGGGCCCCAGGGAGCCCCCACAGTTCATGGAGAGTGGGAGTTGGGGTTGGGCCTGCGCCTCTTTGGTGGCAAGGGCGCAGCTGTGGACCTGGGGGCACCATCTGGGCATGTCTCTCAAGTGTGCGTGCCTGCCTGCTCATGCCATCTCCTCCGCCCCAGATCAAAGACGCGGCTTACTTCTACAAGAGGAGCCAGTGCTACAAGGACGCCTTCCGCTGCTTCGAGCAGATTCAGGAGTTCGATCTCGCCCTCAAGATGTACTGCCAGGAGGGGCTTTTTGAGGAGGCTGCGCAGGCCGTGGAGAAGTAGGTGCTGCTGTTCCGTGTGTCCTGGGGTGGGGGTTGCAGAAGGCCTGCTGCCTCCCTGAGCCCTGCATCCCTCCCCGGTCCCGGCCCCTTCACTGCTTCGATCTGGGAGTCTGGCGCAGGAGGTGGCATCCCGCTGGGCTCGCTTGCATGTTTCTGAGAGTGCTAGCAGTGGGCCGTGACCTCCCTCACTCCTGGCCGTGGGAGGCGGGGTACTGCTCGGGCCGTTGCACGTGCCCACTGTGCTTGGGCTGGGGAGTGGGGTTGCCATCTGCCATTCTCCCCTCGACACGCTCCTGCCTCTGTCTGGGCAGAGTCAGGAATGGGTGTGGTGGGGATATGCTATGACCCATGTAGTCCAACCAGTTAGAAGGGGGGGTGCTCTGGCATCTGGCCCAGCTGAGAGAATTCTTATCTTTTGCTTTTTGGAGGGAGGAAGGCAGGGCAGTAGGGGTTAAATGACTTGCCCAAGGTCACACAGCTAGTTTTTTGTGTTGTATGTGAGGCTGGATTTGAACTCGGGTCCTCCTGACTCCAGGGCCGGTGCTCTATTCACTGCACCACCTAGCTGTCCCAGGAGGAGAATTCTTAACCCAAAAAGGGACAGATGCGATCATGAAAGAGAAACTAACAGGAGTCTGAGTGCATGAACAAAGTCAGTGCAGCTCGAATGAGAAGGAAAGCTGTTGAGAGGGAAAAGCCCAGCCCAGACCTTTGCACCCAGTGTCTGATCCCCGAGAGCCATTCCCCAGTGGTCTGGTGGGCAGAGGACTGGCCAGCTCCCAAAGGAAGAAAGCAGACTTTTAGCAGCCACCGCCACCGCCGAAGCTTGTGCCGGGTCTGTAAGAATGAGGAGAGAGCAGCTGGAGAGTCCGGAGGGCCCTCACACCCCGCTGGCCAGCATGGCCGGCGGGGGACGGCTCTGCAAAGGCAGGTGTGCCCATGCACCCGTTGGCCCCGGCCCAGGGGGGTCCTTGGCTCAAACATGGTGGTGCACGCCCAGCAGTTGGGGAATGGCTCATCCCGCACGTGCGTGGTAGCCCGTGCATGTCATGGAGTCCGCCATCTGCGCCAAGCGAGTACTAGGAAGGTGGAGAGGTCAGCTGATGCGTGTGTGTGCGAACTGATGCAGAGGGAGTGCGCGACAGAGAATCGGGGCCAGAAGCGCGCGCCCCCCCCCCCCCCCGACTTCTTTGCAGAGGTTGGGGCGGGGAGCCATGGGTGTGGAGCACGGCATACACGGTCAGACTTGCTTGATGTGTGGCTTGGTCTCACTGAACTGCTTTCTCTCTTTTCATTCTTTGTCATAAGGGATGGCTCCCTGGGGAGCGGGGAGAGGAGGGTAGTCAGGAATTAAGGTGCCGCTCAAAGGAGAACCTGCCTGCCCACAGTAGGAGCCCCCCCTTGTGGGGGGCTCGAGGGCCCTCGCTTCGGGGGTCCCGGCCGTGACCATGCCCATGCCGTGGGGCGGGCTTGTCTGGGGCTCCCGGGGGAACTCTGATGGATCCTGCGGCCCCCCTCTCTCTGGAAGCTTCGTTCCCTCAGTTTCCTCAGCTCCAAGCGGTGCCAGGCAAAGGGCGCCAGCTTTGGAGCCCAAAGACGCGGCTTCTCCTCTGTCTGCGCTGTGTAGTGGCCGTATGGACCGCGGTAAGTCATGTCTTCCAGCCTCCGTCTCCCTGTTCTGTCACACGGGGCCGATGCCATGCGCAGTGCTTACCTCTTGGATGGCGCGTGTGTGTGGATGTCGCCAGCTCCGGGGCGCTCTCACCCTTTATGCCCCACGGCCTGATGCCTGCTCCCCGAGCAGTGGGAGGCGATTGCCTCCTCTGAGCCCTGGACTCTGAGTGGGGGGAGACCCCAGGATTGCTGAGGCTGTCTCCGAATACTTCAGAAATGAGGAAAGTGGTCCAGAGAGGGGGAAGGGACTTGCCCAAGGTCATCCCGCCGCTGCTGGGACCCTGACTGTCCCACTCTGGAGCAGGCTCCTCCACTGGGGGAGGGGGTGCAGGGCTGATACCCAGCCCCACCCAGCAAATGGGGGAAGCCCTCTCTAGTTAGTGGTGGTCCCAGAGCCCAGATCTTCCTGGGGTGCCAGAGCAGGGACTGACTTCTGTCTTGGGCAGCATATGGCACCATCTTCTCCCTGACCTCGGGTCTAGGAGAGATGCCGCTGGCTGCATTCTACTGGGGACCTTGGCCTGGGACTCCTGCGTTAGAACATATTGGAAGAATGAATGAAAAAGCGTGTATTAAGCCCCTGCTGTTTGCCAGCCACTGAGTGGGATGTGTAGGCTTTCCTCTTGAGTTCCTGTCCTAATGGGGGCAGGAGTCTGGTCTGGGGAGCCCCCGGAACCGCGGGGCAGTCGCTTGTCTGGTGATTGGTAGCTGGGCTCAGTGCAGAAGGCAGAGGGCACAGGGGGAGGGTTGGCCTGGCTGGCTTGGGCAGATCAGGGGAGCAAGACAGCTCAGCTCCCCAGAAGATAGCTGTCCAGGGTGGGAGGGGTGTCAGGCTGCTGTCCTGGGGGCACTGTGGGGTGCCCAGGCCAGATGGGGGCTGCTCCCTATGGGGTTCCCTGAATCTCCTTGTGAAATCACAGCGTCACACTTGATTTCGGAGCCTCAGGACCCCTCCACCCTGCCCCCATTCTACCCGCATTTGGAAAAGGGGCCGGGGCCTCCTGAGTTCAGGCACCGAGTAAACGCAGGCCATAATGACCGGCCTTGCCTGCTCTTTAATGTAAGAACAGACTTTAGTGGGGAGGAAGAAGGCTGAGCTTCAGAAGAGTGAGTGCCCTGCAGGGGGTGGGGGGACCCTGGTGGCTAAGCCATCTGTGCCTGCTCAGGCAGTGACCACAGAGGAGGATCCCAATGGGAAACAATGTGGCCAAGGGCCCGGGGAGCCATCCCCTCTGGCAGAATGGCGCTTAGCACTGCCCCCTCGTGGGGATACCAGGCCCCCCATCTTTGTGCCCTGAGCCACAGGGCCAGTGTGGCCTGGGGAGTGGCCTGGGGAGTAGCCTGCTCCGGAGTCTGGCCTTGGGCTTGGCAAGCTGTGTGTGACCCTGAGCAAGTCATTTCTCCTCGGGCCCATTTCCTCACCTGGAAGTGATCATAACCACAGTACAGTGGTGCATGGGGGAATGTGTGGAAAGCAGAGCCACAGAGGGTCACAGTTCGTTATCGGGGACGGAGCAGGTCTGGCTCCCTGGGCTGTGCCCTGAATGGCCGGCGGCAGCCACCTTTTGGCAGACTTCAGGCCTTCTGGTGTGGGTCGGGCCCCGGGCTGCGTGTGGGGGACGTTTAAGAGGGAGGTGCCCTGGCCAAAGTCTTTCCATACCCGGCTTGTCCCCCTGCCTCCTCTTTCCCCATCTCTTTGTCTGTCTGAGCAGGTGGAGTGTTATCTGGGTGTCCCATGAGGTGGACGTCCCAAAGGGTGGATGGCCTGGGCTGGACGTCCCCTGGGCTGGGTGTCCTGTGGGGTGGATGGCCTGGGCTGGGCATCCCACAGGGTGGACGGCCCGCAGGGTAGATGGCCTCTGATGTCTGTTCCCAAGGCTGGGGGCTGCCTGTGTGTCTTGACAAGCTGCCCAGCAGATTGTGTGTGGTCTGGACGTCCCGCTTGTGGATGGCGTGGGGCGCCTGGGGGATGGGACAAGGCCGCCGGGCCGCTTGTCCTTAGTAAGCAGCTCTTTGTGTCTTCTGGCCTTGCAGGTACCAGGAGATGCTGAGGGCCAGGATGCAGCCCGTGTCTAAACTATCCTATTCTGCCAGCCAGTTTTACCTGGAGGCTGCTGCCAAGTACCTGAGCCTGAACAAGACCAAGGAGATGATGTCCGTCCTCGCCAAGCTCGACACTGAGGACCAGCTGGTGTTCCTCAAGTCCCGCAAGTGCCTGGCCGAGGCCGCGGCCCTCCTGAAGGGGGAGGGCCGCCGGGAGGAGGCAGCCCTGCTCATGAAACAGCACGGCTTCCTTCTGGAGGCCTCCCAGCTCACGGCTGACAAGGACTTCCAGGCCTCCTGCCTGCTGGAGGTGGCCCGCCTTAACGTGGCCCGGGGTATGGCCGCAGAGGACACCAAGGTCATCCTGAAGAAGGCCCTGGCGCTCTGCTACCAGACGAGGTGGCTTGCGGGTGTCGCTGAGGCCTACTTCCTGCAGGGCGTCCTGTTCAAGGACTTTCTGCGGCTCAAGGTGGCCTTCAACAAGTTCGTCCACCTGAACCACCCGGGGGGCGTGGTGGAGGCCCTCTATGCGGCCATGCACCACTGCCAGCCGGGCCCTGACAGGCTACTGGCCTTGGTGCCCAGCGGCCTGGAGGTGCTGCTGCATGCGGTCAGGGCACTCACCAAGGCCAACAACAACGCCGAGAAGGAGATGGTCAAGTGCTGCCTTGAGTTCTTCGGCGTGGTGCAGGTGGATGCCCAGCACTTCCAGGTGGCCCAGAACGAGCCCGGGCCCATCCTCAAGCTCCTCTTTGAGCTGAAGCCGCACTTGCGGGAGAAGAAAGTCAAGGAGCACCTGCTGGTGGCCGTCGACAGCGTCAAGCTAGCTGTGATCAAGCACCTGCTCATGCGGCTTTGTGAGATCTCTCGGGGCCTCCTGGGCGCCACCTACCGCGGCATCTGCGGGAGGTTTGTTGCTGGCCTGCGGTGCAAGGACCCCGCCTGCAGGGACTTCCACCGGCCCCTGCGGAGCGGAGAGGCCAGGGCCATCGTGCAGTCGAGGATGCACCTGGCAGCCCTCAACGGGCTGCTGCTGGAGGCCAGGCGCATGTCCCCCAAGGTGCTGGCGCAGGAGCTGGAGGAGCTGGATCGCCTCCTGACGGCTGACACCTACAGCCACTGCAGGACCTTCCTCGAGGTCGTGTTTCCCAGGCACTTCCACCAGAGGGTCATGTCGGAGAACACCCTGTGGTGCCGAGACATGTTCCGGCCCAGCTACCGCTCCTTCAGGTCCTACTGCGCGGCCCTCAAGGAGTACGTGCACTTCCGCTTCCAGCAGGAGCGCGTCCGCAGCCAGCGCGAGTCCGCGGACCTGTGGCTGAGCTCCATGCACGCTTTGGTGCTGGCCTCCAGCTACCCTGAGGAGCTGGAGAAGCTGCTGCACCAGGTGGAGGAGGAATACAGTGCAGAGCTGAAGGCTCTGGGGCCGCGGGTGCTGGAGCGGGGCTGGGCCAAGGGTGTGGAGGGCAGGCGTGGCATGCTGCTGCCCCACAAGGATGTGGAGCACACGGAGGGCGTGGAGAGGATGCACCTGTGCTTCATCCGTCTGCTGCAGAGCTCCCTAGACCGCCTCTACGTGTCCCACGACCCCGAGGACTGCAAGTGGCTGTTCTTTCGCTTCATGAACGTGCTGGTGCGGCGCTGCGGGGAGCTGCTCGTCCCCGCCGTGGGGCACACGCTGGCGCTACTGGAGTTCCAGTTCGTGCACTGCGGCACCGTGCTGGCACGCCTCTGGAAGGGCGTGCCGCTCTGTCTGCCACGCAGCTATGTGTCCGTCATGCACTACTGGGATTACCTCTTCAGCAAGAAGGACCAGGACAAGGAGCTGGGCGACGTCTTCGCCATCATCCAGGAGTACAGGCCCAAGGATGTGACCCACGCCATCCACGCCTTCCGCTTTCACCTTGCCTACCTGGCCCGCGTGCTCTGCGGCCGCGAGAACGGCGAGTTCGACGTCCTGCTGGACGCTTTCAGTGACATCAGCCGTGTGGCATCAGGTGAGGCCGAGCGCGCCGTGGTCCTGTGCCTCGTCATGCTGGTCAACACTGCCGTGGTCCTCTGGCCCTGCTGCCGGCCCATCCTCTGCCACCACTTCCAGGAGATCGCCTCCAGGCTGAGGGTCATGCGTGCTGAGTTTCCCTCTGAGGTGCCCGACCGGCTCCTGATGGTGACGGACAGGGTGCTGGCTGCTGCGGACATGAAGGAGGTGGCTGAAGCCCTGCAAGACCTGCTGTATGAACGTGACGAGGAGTGCCTGACCGACTGCTACTGGCGCTGGGATGTGGTGCATGGCAAGGGCCTCATGGTGCGCGGCCTCTACTTTCAGGAGGTCGACCTGAGCCGCCTCCTGTACATCCACCCCGCCGAGTCTTTCGTGGTCGACCTGGAGGCCGAGTTCTACCAGGAGGAGCCGCCAGAGGACAGAGAAGACGTGCTGGCCACTATTGTCTTTCAGAAACGACAGAAGCAGCTGCAGAAGATCTCCAGCCGCCGCAAGCTCAGGAGGGTCTTCCTCGTCGTCTCCCTCTGCATCGGGTGGTGGCGGCGGGTGTGCACCAAGACAGAGCCCTGCTGGGAGGAGCCCCAGGAGCTGGGCGCCGACACCTTCAAGAGGGCCGACGTGGACAGGACGCAGTGCGACCTGTGCGGCGTCAGGTTCTTCCAGGGCCCGGAGAACTACTTCAGCCTGAGGGAAGCCTTCGAGGGTGAGGCCTCAGAAGCCCTGATGCCCATAGAGGCCGAGCCCACAGAGGACATCCTGGAGGGGAGCCCTGACTTTGAGGTCAGAGAGTCCTACGAGATGCACATCCACCTCGAGGCCCACCAGAAGAAGCATGCGGCCTACCAGTGGTACCTGGAGTTCTTCCTAGCTAGGGTGGACCCAGCCATTGTCGAGGGCAAGCTGGTGGTGGAAAGCATTGAGCAGAGCACCTGGGCTGAGAGCCACCTGGGCTCCCAGGAGCACAGCAAGGTTCTTCAGAGGAAGATCCTGGAGAACATCAAAAGGGTCTCTGACGCAGTGGAGGAGGTCTACCGCAGGAAGGCCTGGGCTGACGGTAAGGCTAGGACCCGTCCTCCCGGACCCTGGCACCGGAGCGTTCCTCCAGGGCCTTGGGGAGATGCTGCTGGGGCCAGGCAGTGGGGACTGGGAGCTGGGCCTCCATGTGAGGCAGTGGGGGTGAGGTCCTGGAAGGAGCAGTGAGGAAGGGCAGTGGGAAGATGCCGGCCTCAGCTGCAGCAAGCCCAGGAGGAGCACCCCCAAGGGCTCGTGTAACATCAGCCACTCTGGAGCCTGGGAGCCCAGGTGTGGCTCATTTGCTCTGAACCTAAAGTAGACCAGAGCCCTCACTAAGCCCTGAGTATGGGCAGAGACGGGGACAGAAAAGCTTGCTTCCTTTGCCACACCCCCTCGCCCCGCCAGCTCTGTTCAGCTGAACATGGCTGCCATCCCCCCGTAGGTCAGCCTGCCTCTCGGCTGCTTCTCTTACCAGATGTGGTTTTTCTGGGCCTCTGGTGTCACCCAGGGCTCTTGTTCCAGTATCCTCTTTTTCGTTCATTAATTAGCTCAAGACTCAACCCAGTTCATTAAATATCAATGAGAAACTTTCTTTCCCGAGAACAGCAACTTTTTTTTCTCTACATATTAAATACTGATTTTCTTTATGACTAAATGTCAAAGTGACTTGACATCCAGTTTGTTAATATGAAATGATAATAATCTAGATTTAGGGGACTATTTGCAATATTCTGACTATGAGAAATGTCACAGCCAGAGGCACCTCCAGCTTTGACAATACTGGCTGACTTCTCTTTATTTATGAAAAACCAGGCCTACAGAATTCAGTTTCTCTCAAGATACTGAGTCATTTGTCTTCTGAAAAGTCCTCCTTGCAAGACCGAGGTCAGAAGAGAAGACCCCTCCATCTCCTTTCTCACTGGGCCACAAGGGACAGGCTCTTCAGCTTCTCTTTGCAGTTTACCTCCCAGATCCTCCCAGACACACAGTAAAGCACGCTGACTCCATAGGGAGAAGCACTTCCTGGCAAGACATTGCTCGATGGGCCTTCACACCTGCCAGCACGACCACCTTTCCCACAGCCTTGCTTTTGGCTCCTCCAGTTTCAGGGCAGAAGCCTCTGTGAGGGAGGCAGCAGATGAGACTCTGGGAGGACCCAGTGAGACTTGGCAGAGGGAATGTCACAAAGCCATCTTTAAAGTTTGGAGTTCAGGCTCTTGAGTCATTTTTCTCCCTGCCCGAGCCAGTCTGGAGCTGAAGAGGTTTGCCCAGAAGCCTTACTTTGGGAGACCTCTTACAACCCTTACTACCATAGTGCGTTTATTAAAAAATCTGTTGAGCTAGAATATCTCCTTTGGTCGGTCGATCAGAGGCCGAGCCTCATGGCTTCTGGCCGGAGGAGGATGCAGCCAGGTGCAGCTTCCTAGGAGTTTCCTCGGGGGCACACAGTGCGGCACGTGGGGGTTGCGTGTGGGTACCGCCTGTCGACATTCCTGCTCCTGCTTGTGTTCTTAAAACCATGCATGCTTTTGTTTCTGTAGCTGAGGAGACGATGACTAGGCTGGTTAACATTTTGACCCATTCTGTCAGTGATGCTCGGGAGTGGCTGATGAAAACGGAAGACCGTTTGAAGGAGGAAGGTAAGGATGCCGTACGTCGGTGTTGGCGGCTTTCGGGTGAGGGGAGCTAAGCTCCAGCACCAGAATGGAGACGGCTGGATGGACGCCTGAAACCATCCATCCCTGCGTGTCTCTCTTTGCCTTTTTTTTGGCTACGAAGATTCACATGGTGACAGCTGAGTTTCCCCATCAGTAAATGGGGGGTGAGTGGCTTGGCAGGTGCCCACTGTCCCAGAACCACTCATGAGATGCCATGCTGGTTGCAGTGAGCACCCCAGTGTATGCTTGGGGCTAGGACGAAGGTGACTTTGTGCCCTGCTCTCAATGTGTGTGGAGATGATAGGGAGCTGAGGCTGCTATTTGTGTGAGATAGAGGTGGTGTGAAGGCTAGGTGGACAGTGGAGACTGGGAGAGGTTTGGGCAGAGGGCTGAGCTCAGCATGCTGGGGGTCAGTCCCGTGGTGATCCAGGAGGGGCAGACAGGTGAGCTGGACATCTGGGACGAAGGAAGGCGAGGCAGTGGTTCGAAGAGGATGTGAGAGGTCAGTGGTCAGCCGAGGAGGCAAGGCTGGCTGGACAGGGAGACATGTGGTCTGTGAGGAGGTGGTTGGCCAAGCAACAGCCCCCGGCAGTGTGGGGAAGGAGCAGTTGGGGGCTGGTCTCCAGGAGGTCGGGCAGGTGACAAAGCTATGGTGTGTGCTTGTGTTGGTGGGGAGCTGCCCCCTGGGTTGCCTGTCATACAGCTTTGGGCTCTCCTCGAAGGCCCCTGAGGCCTTTCTCTGCAGTGTTCCTGGCTCTGTGGCCCCCTCCATGGTCTATGTGGTACTTGGTTTGCAGGGGACCCCAGAGCACAGGAAGGTCAGGTCCAGGTTGGCAGGGCTTGGCCTCTCACTTTGTCAAAGCACCAGGAAGCAAACGGGCAACCCTTGGAATGACAAGCTTTCCTCTTGACCACAGAAGTGGATGTAGCAGGTGTTTCTTCCTTTCTTGAGTGGCACAAGAGGCACATTGTTGTGGCGGATGGAGAGCAGGTCTCAAAGCCAGCAGGGCCTGGGTTCAGGTCCTGCCTCAGGTCTGAATATCCTGGCTGTTACTGTTGTGGAGGGAGCTTCCCACCTGGGCGTTCCTTACACCAGCAAAAGCCCAGGGGAGACCTGTGTGGAGGCTGGGCGCCGTGGCCTTGGCATGCTGCCAGCCTCCCACAGTCTCACTGTCCGTGACTGCTTGTAGAATCCCAAGGGGATTTATTTGGAGTGGACTGTAACAAGACAGTTTCTTTGTGAGGGTTTCTGTTCCTGAAGGGCACAGAGATCAGAGGCTGCCCTTAGACCCTGTCTCTCCTTGGAGGTGGGGGCTCTAGTGTCTGGAGATCTGGGATCAAATTCCTCTTCCCATGCTGGCCAGCCTTGTATGGGGAAGCCATGTGATGTCAGAGGGAAAGTGTGTCTGGGAGACGGACAGGCACCTCAGATCTTTGGTGGTTTCCTCTCCTGCCATCTACTAGTCCATGCAGTCGTCATAAAAGACACCCTTGGGCCCCCATCCATGGGACTTGAGAGTAGACAGCTGTCAGGACATCACCCTTGGGGCCAAGAGGCAACTGACGATGGTTGTGCCCTCCAGGCCTTCCCAGACTCAGTTTCCTCATCTGTAAAACAAGGGGCAGCACTCGGTGATCTCCTCTGTAAACTGAGGCTCTGTTGTGACCTGTCTCTGATCTCTCAGCCTGGGTCTCCCGGCCAGCAGGTCAGCCCCCCATCCCCAGTGTCCCCCCTTCTACATGTTACCATCTGTTCAACACCAGGGTGACGATCAGGCCTGCCTGCCTCCTGGAAGTGTACTGGATTTGTGCTTCCAAAGCAGTTGAGGCTTTTTGGAGACAAACTCAGTGCCTCTGGCCTATCCTGGGAGTTTGAAGAGGAGGCAATGACCCCGAGGGCAGACTCAGGCCTGGGAGCACTGGCAGGTTACCTCCTTTGAGTCCTCAGGGACAGTGGTCTCCAGGCTACTGTCTGACCCCCTCCAGAGAGGAGGGGTCTGTGTGGGAAGCCTCCTTCACCTGGGATAGCTTGGGCCATGCCTGTGGCTCAGGTCCTGTGAGGAGGGATGCCCAGAGACTCTGGGCCTCCCTGGGTCTATCAGGCCTTAGAGGAGGAGGAGGGAGGAGGAAATTTTACTGGGCTTTTCCATCCTTTCCCCGGGGCTCCCTCCCCTCCCCAGGGCTCCCGAAGAGCCATCCCACATTCAATTCCATCGACATCAATTAAATACCTACTATGTGCTGTGTGCAAATGAGAAAAAGGCAGGCCTTGCCCTTGGTGAGATTACAGTCTAATCACATTAAAAAATAGTATTTTTTTTTTAAAGACAAAAAAAGAAAAAAAAGGGAAGAATCAGCACAACCCACCAATACACAGAAAAAAATCTGAAAGCAGGCAAGGTCTCCCACACTCGGCTGTGCGCGTGTCGTGTCGGCTCTGCCGCCTGCCCTCCTCGGTTCGCGGAGCTCTTCCCAGGACTCTCTGTATCAGTCACACACACCATCTCCTGGACATTCATGGGCCCACTCGAGGGGCGTCTGCTCTGGCTCCAGGTCTTTCCTGCTGTCAATATTTTAGACTCTGTGGGGACTTTGCTTTTATCGCTGGCTTCCTTGGGCTGTGAGTCCAGTCTTGGAGTGTCACAGGGTGTGGACATTATAGTCACTTTACCTGCAGAATTCCACGTGGCTTTCCAAAATGTCCGGACCATTTGATGGCTCCACCAGCAGTGTATTAGTGTGCATCTCCCTTCCCGAATCCTTCCAGCTCTGACTCCTAACCTGGGCCTGTGAATTTGTGTTTTAATATTCTCCTTTGTAATTCTCTTCATTTTATCGCATGTATTTAAAGGGCATTCTGAGAAAGGGGCCATGGCTTCCTCAGATGGCATACCCAACAGGTCCATGACATAAACAAGGTTCTCCGCTCGCGCCTACTTTTGTAGTTCATGGCTCTGCTGACGTGTACCCTCCGGTGTGGCACCTTTCCCAGGCACTCCCTGCTCTCCCAGTGACTGTGTCTTTGTTCTTTGTATGGGGCCTGGCACGTAGTAGGTGTTTGATAAAGGCTATTGACTGATGGGGTTCCTCCCCACCCTTGACCCTGCCATGACCCCAGGTCTCCAAAAGGTCTTAAGACCTGAGAGATAGCCTCGACTGCCTGAGCTGGAGTGATGTAGCCCTGGGGAGTCTTCAAGGTTCTCCTGTCAGGGATGCTTGGGGAGTCAGGAAGCTGAGGGCCTCCTCTGAGTCATTCTTTTAAACGAGCTAAGCAAAAACGCAGAGCATCACAAACGGAAACAGTGATAGTGATGCCAGCTCCCCTCTATCAAGAAGAATCATCACGACCCCCAGGTTACACTGCCTGGGCCCAGCCCCACCATCATAGAGCAAAGCAAGCTGTAGCCCCGTTAGTGTGAGTGGGGCAGCTGGCCTGGCTCTCCTGTTGAGATGCCCATCCACACTGGCGCTTGGGGACGGGGTGCTCTCCAGGCTGAGTTCATGCTTTACTAAAGCCCCCCAAGATGGGGGGTGCCTCAAAGTGGAAAGTGGAGTGTCAGTAATGCCTATAATCTGTCTCTGAGAGCCTCATGGGAAGAGCCCCTTCATTTGGTGTTAGGGGCTGGTCACCACCCCTTGGCGCTTGTGGCCAGCTGTGGCCCCCAGCACTTCTTGCCAGGCTGGGATCTGGGGCCTCTGGGCCCCCTTTCTGGGCTTAGCTGTGAATCCCATCCCTCCCCCTTGGTGGCAGAAACCTGGCCACAACTGGCATGTGTAAACTGTTGGTGCCAAGTGGGCTTAGGCTGCTTTTCATGGTACCTTTTATTTTTGCATCCCCTTTGGGGAGGAATCTCAGCCTCTTACAGCCCTGCCCTCTGGCAGAGAAGTAACTGAGGGAGGGAGACGGGCTTCCCAGAGGCTGAGCACCCACTGTGCCACGCCTTGGGAGGGTTGTGCATTCTCTGGGGCTGGGGCCTGTGACCCTGGGTAAGGTGCTTCACCTCTGTTGGCCTCAGTCTCCTCTGCTGTAAAATGGGCTCCTCACAGGATTGCTGTGAAGATAAGTAGCTGGCACACAGTAGGTGCTGTATAAATGCTGTCACGAGCTGGGATCAGTTATTCCTTTTCTCCGCCATTGTGATTTCACACTGTTCAGGACCCACAGTGGTCTTCATGCCTGGCACGGCTTTCCCATGGCTGCTCCCTGCTTTGCATGGTGCCCCCTCATCCTGCCTGGCGCCTGGCCGCCCTGCCCTGCGCTCACCCTTCCTTATGGCTGGCCCACACCTCGTCTGGCCGGTGGGTACCTGCTTGGCCCCACCTGCAAAGTGCAGACAGACACAGCATAGGATTGATGTTCCCCATAACTGGCTTTTTGCCATAAAGATTTAGATCACATGTGGAAGAGTGTGTGGGTGTGTGTGTGTCTCAGGCCTGGAGTCAGGAAGACCTCAGACACTTGTGTGTCTCTGGGCATTTGGCCCTGTTTGCCTCAGTTTCCCTTAAGTAGACAACTGAGATGATAACAGCTCCTGCGTGCCTGGCTGCTGTGAAGAACAACGTGCTTACATGTATAAGGAGCCACACAAACCTTAAAGCCTTATCCTCCTGCTAGCCATGATTCGTGGTTGTGTCATTAGGGGATGACCATGCATGACCCCTCCAGGAGGACAGTGTAATGGGGCAGGGCAGGTGAGGACAGGCCCTAGGGTTTATGGAGTCAGGACACCACCAGATCTGGGTTTCGGGGACCCTGGACCTCGGCTCCGGGGCCCAGCCAGTGCTCAGGCCGTGATGCAGCTGGGGCAGGACTGTGCCTCGGTCCATACACACAGGGCTAGGGAGCTGCAGGAGACCAACTTGGGACCATGTGTCAGACGTGTGCAGATGGGTGTTGTGTATGTGCACGGGCATGGGTGTAATGTGGCTGGCTGTGTACGTGTGGTGAGGGTCCATCTGGTGCAGGCGCATGTCTGTGTGTGGTGCTTCGAGGGCGCTAGAGCCACTGCCAGGGGCCACCCCCAGACGAGGGCCTTCCTCCCTGGCTGATGCACAAGCTCGGTGGGCTCTGGTGGCCATGGCCCCCTCACTAAAGTCTGTCTCTGCCTTTTCCTCAGGCATTGCTCAGGAAAATGAATACGAGAATGAACTAGAAGACTTTGGGGAGCTACGGCCCAAGAGGTCCTCCAAGAAGCACGGCTGGCACCGAAGATACTGATGCCCGGCTTCTCCCGGCCACGCCCCCGCCCACCAGATGGGTGTACATAGTGTAAAGAAGCGCCAGCAGGGCCTCTGCTTTTTACCTGTTTGTTGCTCTGTTCTCTCGGGCCCAGCGCCTTCGCGCCCACCCCTGCCCGCCTTCACCGCTGAGGAAGGGGATCTCACAAGCCAAACTCCCACAGGCCTGGCTTCCTGGAAGCCTGAGGGGGGGCTCCTGCACCTGAGGTGTCACTGGACCAGAGAACC
Organism: Gymnobelideus leadbeateri; assembly: GCA_011680675.1. NCBI lineage: Eukaryota > Metazoa > Chordata > Mammalia > Diprotodontia > Petauridae > Gymnobelideus > Gymnobelideus leadbeateri. The sequence continues at coordinate 258,832 of WOXC01005402.1, read as the reverse complement.
ATGGAGATGGGCGGCCCTTGTGGCCTGGCCCAGACCCCCGGAGCAGCCTCCGGCGCCGCCCTTCCCACCCTGTGTCGGCAGCATGCGGGCATGGCTTGTAAATAGAAGGCGCCCCATGTCCGATGCACGCCGTATTCTTCTTGGGCACAGGGAAGCTCCGGGACGGGAGCAGGAGCCGTGCCCTCCTGGCCCTCCCAATGCCCATCTCCATCTCACACCCCCCAGGACCGCCCGAGGGCTGCACGGAGCCTTGGGGAGAGGGTCAGGGGCCAGATGTTCTCTCTTAGGCAGCCCTCTCTGGGAACAAAGTCTGCCTTTCCTCGCTCTCACCAGCCGGCCTCAGTTTCCCGAGCTGACCGAGACCCGCCTACCTCAGCATTAGGTCAGGAATGTCCTTTCCCCGTCCTGTGGAGTCCTGGTTCTTTGTGCCCTTTCCTGGGTGAGGCCCCGCGCCCTGCGGCTCAGCCTGCCTTACAGCGGTTGCCCACCCCTGGTACTAATGAAGGCGAGCCCCACCCCCTCTCGCGGATAATCCCAAAACCCTCTCTGAAGGAGCTCCAAGCTGCCCCTCCTCCCCAGGGTTTGTCCCGGCCAGCAGCCTCACTGTCCTCTCTCCATGCCCACCTGTCCGTCTGTCCGGTGCAGGCTCGGATGACGAAGGTGGCCCACCCTTCACTGAGCACGCCGGGGCTCACAGCGGGGAGAGGAGCCGGCCTGTGACGCTGCCCGGCCTGCCTTGAGTGCCTGAAGGGAAGAGAGGCAGTGTGTGCCCTCAGCCACCCTCCGTTGGGCTGTGGGCCACGGCATTCGCTTTCTCTCCACTGTGTCCTTCGCTGCCTCCGTGGGGCCTCCCACCGGCCCTTCCGCCCCTGCAGCTGTCTCTTTTTGGTCCTCAGTTTTGTTCCAGGTGTTTTTATAGATTTCACTTGCCAAAAACAACCAAACAAAAATATTGTTGTATATCAGGTTTTTATAAATCCAGATGGTTTCTCTTTATCTGCTGGTCTTTGCTTATTGATGACTTTCTGGGTCTGGGGCACTCTCTGAGGGAGTGTCCTCCCTGGTCTCTGGTGAGGTTGGCACCGCCCACTGGGTAGAGGGAACCTCATAGGGACCTCTTCCCCCAGGTCTTGCCCTGTGTGCAGCCCCAGAACTTTCCTAGGTCCCCTGGGGCCTTGGACCCTTTACACGGAATGCACCGTACTCTACTGGTCAGCCCTGCCTGGCAGCCACCACTCCCTAGGCCCTAGCACCTCAGTTAGTGTGCTGGGGGAGGAGGCCTGGGTTTCCCAGGGTGGATGCCTCTTACTGCATAGCCCCTTAGCCCTGAGCTCAGCTGAGGACCCCAGAGGGCGTGCCCCAGCATCCTTGGAGGCTATGGGCCTGGGATGGGCGGGGCCCAGCTCTGGCTCCCTAGTATGGAGTGATTGGTTTTCCCACCTCAGAGAAGCAGTTGTCAGCCGCACCAGAGAAAGGAAAGCCCTGCCGCATCTGAGGCCAGACTTGGGAGTTGGACCCAAGTGTGAGATGGGCCCCGGTGGGTGGGAGAGTGGCTGAATACCCGAATGTTTCCAAGTGGGAGATATGCCCGTGTGCACGAGGGCATAGACCCTAACTCGGCCCCTCTTTCCCCCTTCATCCCACAAATCACACTGGGTCACATTTACTAGGCCCCTACTACCTGCAGGGCGTTGGCTGCAGAAATTGTTGGTCCCCACCCCAAGGGCAAGGCTGGGAGCCAAACCTACAGTTGGACTTTGTGGGTCTCTTGTTTTCACAGCCCTAGATCTGCCTGCACTGGGAGTGGGGCTTCCCCCCGAGGTGGCCTTAGGGCCCTTATGGCCCTTCGAAGGTCGGCGCACCTCTGCTGTGGCTTCCTGAGGAATGAGAGACTGCTAAGGAGTCTCAACAAATCCAGAGTACCAGGACAGACCAGCTAGCTCCCCCCCCCACCCCCTCACCATGCACCAGTGCAAATGGCTGCTCCAACATGGTCTCACAGGGAAATAGCAAAGTGTCATTGTATGGAAGGGACAGAGGGGAGATTCCCTGGCAGGTGCCACAGCTGGGCAGCCTCTGCAACTTCCTCGGACGACTTCTGGGGAGGACGATTCTAAACCAAAGGGATGGAGGTCCTGGGGTGGGCTAACAGAAGCCAAGGAGATCTTTTTGGCAAAAGGAAACCCACCAAGGAAGCATCCGAGTGCTTGGGGGAGTAGAAGGGGGCAGGTGCTTTTACTCTATTTAGACGGCCAACCAAAATGCATTTATTAGGCCCCTTTTGTATGCTGGGCATTGGGGAAACAAAAATGAAATGGAAGCTTTCCTTGCCTTCAGGTGGTCTGCTGTCTGAAGGAGACAAGCACCCCACATCTCAAAGCAGATAAAAAGTGGTCTTGAAGGAGCTGGAAAGGTGGAATAAACCTCCTAACCCAAGGTTTATATTTATTGTATGAAATATGGACAGATATTTGTATATTATACATATGTATGACATTGTTATACACATACACTACATGTACACGTATAATATATGCACACCACAATACATGCATGTGTATATAATGTACACAATTAGATTTCCATGTACAATCTGAACACAGTACACAAAATTATCCACATATACATTGTGTGGTTTGTCCTTTGTCCTCGAAGAGGACTGTGACATCTTGGAGGTGATGCCATGATATGCAAGTGAACTGGATTTAAGTGAGGCAAGGCTATGCAAGATCACCAGCCTCACTTTCTCCTCTGGAGCCATCTGGGTCCAGTGGCCAGATATTCATCAGGATAACTGGAGATGGCTCGGGATGCAATGGGAGACCCTGGGCCTTTTAAGTTAAGTTCTTTTCAGGTTCTCTTTAAGAAGTGAGTCAAAGAACGGGCCTTTTTAATAAAAAAACAAAAAACAACCTGCCGGGGAAGACCCTCAGGGTTGCTGGCCAAAAGAGAAACAGCTACTATCGACATTCACTTAGAGCCGGTGGAGGGCCCAAGAAATAACCACATACATGTATATGTTATGTTCATATAACAAGTCATGTTTATGTGTATAACACATGCACACATACTTAGACATCATACAATGTAACTGCATGTGCATACACACATGGATTAACATGTATATGTATATACATACAATATGCATATCAACAGCTTTATGTTTACATGTATATTTATCTATATAATATACATAAAATACAGGGTTTCCCAAAAATCTTAATGCAGGTTTAAGTTTTAATAACTCAGAAGTAGAAATGCTACCAACTTACAGAAACACACTTTGAAAGCTCGATTGTTCGTGTTTCTTTTACATTTGATTCTGTGGATTTTGAATCTATATTTTTAATTTTGACTGGGGCAGGCAGGCTTTATACAGTTACTGGAGCCTGTTTCTTCAGAGAAGTAAGTCCTCCTCTTGGGGGCCATGCTGGCCACCTAATCCCTCTCCAAGAGACTTTTTCTCATATGGTCACATGTTTATCGAAGGTCACATACTTTGGATGACATTTAAACAATGGTCACAAAGGCACCCTTTCAGCCCCCAAGCAGCCATTGACAAAAGTTCCCATGTGGTTCAAAATCAACTCTAACAATGCCTAGTATAAGACAGTGATTATATAGAATTTTAAGAAGATACACCAATGTTTTTTTTTATTTAAATTAACCTTTCAAAATGTCCAAGAAGTTGATAACATTTTTACTTCTGGAGTTATTATGCATTGAAGCTGCACTAACACTTTTGGGACATGCCATATATCATACATATGTACATACATGTATAAACACTAAACACATACACCCCACACACACCCGCACACACACTGTACTTAAGATAACATGTCTCTCAGCTCTGGCTGGCTCACCCTGATGGGACACTCAGGCTGCTCCTTGCCTTTCTGAGGACAGGGTCTGACCTGTCCCATAGAAGAGCAGCCTTGGACTGGGCGAGCTTCCCCTGTCTGGGTTTTCTCAGATGCCTGGCCCAGCCTAGAGGCCTCTTCCTGAGGCTGGACCAGGGAGAAAAGTAGTTGAAGATTTCCTCAGAGAGAGGGGAAAAGGCTCAGAAGGTTCATCTTCCCCAGTGTTTTCATGGTTCAGTTCATTTGGGGGAACAAGCTAAGGGAATGAGCTCTGGTTGCAATTTTCACTGCTTTTTAAAGAAAAAAGGGTAATTATGACAAGCAGGTGACAAGCTGAGAGGTGGGGCTCCTGGGGAATGGGGCTGTTTCCAGGGAAAGTCTGACAGCCAGCAGCTGGAAAAAAAAACTGAAAGGCCCCGTGGGGAGGGTCCAGCTTGGTAATCTGGTACAGACAGAATGATGTGCACAGAACTTGTAGTCACAGTTCATGGTGCTGTTGACATATTTCTCTCAGGGCTTGGGTTTTGGAGGTCCCCCGTTGTGTGCTGTGGAGGCAGGACAGGCCCTGACCAGTACCTCCAGAGCATCTGAGGAAAGCTGCCTCAGGCTTCGCTGACCACTTTGAACCTAGGCAGCAGGTCTCTGACCACCAGGACCATGACCTTGAACACCAGGCCTGGCTGGGAGCTCATCCTCAGAGATTCTTTGGGAAGGTGACTGCCTGGGACCTGGGGGAGGGAACAGACTGATCCCATGCTCCTTTGGGACACCCACAGGGTCTGTTGTGCCAGGACCACTGAAGGAAGGAGTCCCAGCCCTGGTCCTTCCATTCCTGGACCACCTCCCCAAGAATTCTTGGGATGAAAAGTGGCCATCTGCCAGTGCAAAAACCCCCACACCGGCTCCCTAACCAGCTCTCCCTCCCCCAGGGAGTTGAGGCCCCTCCCTGTTCTATGTTCAGTCTCTAACTCTACTCCTACAGCTGCTGTTTGGGGGTTGCAGGACCACAGGATCTTGGATATAGAGACGAAAGGAACCATTGAGCCAGTGCCCTAATTTATAGGTAAGGAAAAATTAAGTGACTTGCCTAGAGTCACAACCAGTAAGTGTTCAAGGCAGGATTTGAACTCAGGTCTTTCCTATCCTAAGTCCAACATTTTATCCACTACCGCACAGTGACTCAATGTTGAGATAAATGTGACATAAAAACAAAAGGTTCCCCCCATTCCTAGACCTCTCTCGGCTCATCCTGGTGCTCCAGGAGCCATGGAGGCACCTTCACCTTGTTCCCCTCCCTGATGGGTCCTGGCCTTCAGGGCTACTTCAGGCCGTCTCTGTGGCCAGCACTTAGCAATGCTTCCTTATCTGGTTAAGTTCTTGGTGGTGGTCACCTCCCTCTGCCCCAAACCCCTCAGGGCCCGCCACCTGCACAGCTGCCGCCAATATCTGATGTCGATGGCCATGCCCCATCCCCGAGACCTCCAGGGTTCTGAGCCCTGAGCCTCCCATGTCCCACTCCACGAGCACGGAAATTGAGAAGGTATCCATCCCGTCCATGGCCGCTGATGGAGACATTTCTAGGGGCACCGGGCCCCTCGTCCTTGGCCAGAGCCCGCCTTCTCCTGGCCCCTGTTCATACTTGAGGGAGATGCAGATGGTAGAGCAGACTTTGGTAGTGGTGGGGTTCTTTGTACAGTACCTTAGTGAAAACACCTTACTGAAAACTCATCGAGGCTGGGTCCTTGATTGATAGCGGTAAGCTGGATAATGTCCTCCCCCCTTGCCCCCACCCCACCAAAGCTTTGTGGTTCCTCGATTGGGGAGGAGTAGACGAACCAAATGGCCCTGGTCCTTTGTATCCAAGGCTGAAGGACAGAAGTAGTGGCATGCCCACGGGAGTGGGAGTGGGGTTCCAGACTTCTGAAATCTGCAGAGGGGTGCTGGTTGTATTCCTGCAAGCCCAGCTGGGGTGTGTGGGAGTCACTTAGCCTCCTCTGGCTTCACAGATGGGAGGCAGGAGGGGAGCAGAGCCCCAGGCCCAAAACCAGAGAGGCAGCTAAACTGGCTTCTGCCTGGGGACTTTCATGCTGGGCCTGTTTCTCTTCTGGTTGTGAAAAACATGGTTTTTCAGGAAAGTCAGCTCTAATTGAGATAACAGACAGGAAAGCACTGGGGAGATGGCTGACTGCCTCATCAGCCCAGACTTGAGGGGTTAAGTTCTGGGCCTCACCCTGGTGTGGGCACTTGCTCCCTGCCTTCTCATGTCCATGCCTTTCCTGTGAATGCTCCTTTCTAAGGTAGGGTCTCATACTGCTCCTTGTTCACCTGTAATCTTGGACATCACAGGGACAGACCCCACCCACTGGTTGGCACTCCACTGCCCTCTGGGTCAGTCAGGGCTTCCCAGAGCTCCCTGCATGATTCACAGCAGCTTTGCCATTAGGCTGGGACTTTGCTGCCAACACACTGAAAGCAGGGAAGACCTAGGGCCTGCCCAGTCAGGTGAAACCCACCCAAGATAAATGCTGTCATTTTGTTGGGGTTGTCAGCCTTGGTGCCAGGTTGACAGACTTAGCCTCCAAATTCTGGCCGCACCAGTCTGCACCAGGGCTTTATTTATTTATTTTTTTGGCTCAGTTTGAACCTGAAATCAGGGCCAGCAGTGGGCAGGGAAGTTGGCACCTGGGGCTTTAGTGGGCCTTCCCTAGGACTGCCCACCCCCACCCCCAGCTTCCACATAGGGGCATCTGTCTCTGGCTGCGGAGGAAGGGAAGGGAAGGCTAGGTGAAGGGAAATGCCCCTCCCAGTCTGTATTCATGAGAGAAGGCTCAGGGAGGAGCCAGGTAGGAATATTTCTCGTCCTGTCTGCAGGGAAGTGGAAAGTGAGAAGCTTGTGCTCAGCCAGGCAGAAAGCAGGAAACACGGGTTCCTTGCTGGCACTGCACGTCCAGGGATTTCTGTGCGCTAAATTAGCCCGAGAGGTCGGTCTGGCCTGCTAAGTGGAGCTCTGCTCTGAAGTTGCTCTGGAACGGTCTAAGAGAGGCCAGAAATCTGTTTGGCACCAGAGGGCGGCTCAGCCCACTGGAAGAGCATGTCAGACAGAAGGCCTGTGGGCTTCCCAGTCTGCAAGCACTTTGTAGACTTTATTTCCTTTGAACCTTTCAGCAACAGCCTGTGAAGGTAGGTGTTATTATCATTCCACCCCCTCCCCCCCCCCCCGGCATTTTATAGATGAGGCTGAGGCAGGTGAGATGATGTGTCTAGGGCCACCAGATAGGAAGTACCTGTGGTAGGATTTGAATTCAGGGCTTCCTGATCCCACTCAGCCACTGGGCTCCCTTAAAGAGGTGTTAGATATCTTGCCCGTAATCAGGCCACTAGTGAGAGACAAAGGCTGGATGTGGACCAAGGTCTGCTTGACATCGAATCCAGCTCTCTGTCCACCGTGTCATGCAGCCTGCTTATCCCCAAGGATACTACTGGCTTTAGTCTTCGAGCATTTATTAAGTGCCTACCACATGCAAGATACCAGTGCTAGTTACTGAAGGCCCCTCCAGGGCTCGATGATATGGGGGAAGGAGAGGGGAATCCCCTGGATGAGAACAGAACTAAATCCAGCATGTGTGTCCAGCATATACACCAGGTCATTTGGCCGGTGTTGGGGATCAGCAGAAGTGTCATGTGGGAGGGGGCCCTTGAGCCAAACTCTGAAGGAAATGAGGGATTCTGAGAGTCGAAATGGAGGAGTGGGCTGTGTCCAGGTGTCCAGGTGGGAGGTGGAAGGCTGTTTGTGAGGAGCACCCAGAAGGCCCATTCTGCTGGGCTAAGGAACGTGAGGCTGGACCATGTGGGATGAGGCTGGGAGGGCCAAGGCTCCAAAATGCTGCCAAGAGGCCTGAGGACAGTGGCTGTATCAGCTGGGGCTGATACTCCAAAGCCAGCTTTTGAATGCTCCCCCTTAATTACCTCTCTCACCTTCTGACTTTTATCTGCAGGAGTCTCTCCCTTGTCTTCACCCTAGGCCGCTTAGCCCACTCTCCCCTTCTGGAAGGTATCTCCCCTACACTGGAGTCACCAGGCATATGTATAGGGTGGGTGATGGTTGGGGAGGGGCAGGACTAGACATAGTGGGCTCTGGGGTCTGTTTAGTGATAGCTGTGACACCCGGCTTGTGCTCTGGCTCTCAGTTGTCCCAGAGAGAGCAGGGTTCCCTATGATCTATCAGTTATTTATCCACCTGGTGGATACCTATGGGTAGCCTGCTAAGTCTCCCAGGCCTGTGTGTGGCAGCAGCTGGCTCCCAGGTTCAACAACAGTCCAGTGGGCATGGCCTGAATATACTCAGAAATTACCCCCAAAGGGGTAGCTAGGTGGTGCAGTGAGTAAGAGCTCCGGCCCTGGAGTCGGGAGGACCTGGGATCAGTTCTGGCCCCAGAAGATGAGCACCCACACATAAATAACTAGCCATGTAACCTTGAGCAAGTTACTTAACCCCAATTGCTTTAAAAAAAATTACCCCAAATACAAAATCTCTATGTGATCAATGAGCTCAAATCTGTTTTTCCCATGAGTTAACTTTGTTTCCTCAGTCATGATCTCTACCCTCCTTCACTGTTAATAATCATGTGATTTATCTTATTTTTTCCAATTACATATAAAGACAGTTTTCAACCTTCATTTTAATTTCCAAATTTTTCTCCCTCCCTCCCTTCCCTCCTCCCTTCCCAAGACAACAAGCAATCTGATATAGTTTATACATGTACAATCATGTTAAATCTCTTTCCAAATTAGATGTTGGGAAAGGGAAACAAAAGGGAAAAACCACAAAAAGAGGAAATAGTCTGCTTCACTCTGCATTCAGACTCCATAGTTCTTTCTCTGGATGTGGACAGCATTTTCCATATTGAGCCAATTAGAATTGTCTTGGGTCATTGTATTATTGAGAAGAGCTAAGTCTATCAAAGTTAATTATCACACAATGTTGCTGTTGTTGTGTATAACTTTCTTCTGGTTCTGCTCATTTCACTTTGCATAAGTTTATCTAAGTCTTTCCATGTTTTTCTAAAGTCGGCCTGCTCATCATTTGTTAGGAAATGCCATTATAAGTATGTGTAGCAGCAAGCACCCCAACATCCCCAGGGTGGCTGCCAACACAGGTTCTTAGATATGCTTTTCCAAAGGAAAGCAAATCAAAATGGGTTAACAAGCTTACTTTAATCAAACAAACTTTTATTATGTAGTTCAGGGGGAAAAGGTCAGCACCCCGAACTTCAGAGTATACGGACAGATCAAGCAGACAGGCTTCCAAACTGTCCAACCATTATCAATACCAAATCACAGTTACCAGAGAGGGAAGCATCCACATCTGGGTTTTCAAAGCTGGGGGGCTCTCAACGGCTGCCCAGAGTCTCATCTGGTCAAATCACACAACACTTCTCAAAGTGAGCCCCAAAGCAAAGCCTCTCCTCAGGGTTTATATAGCCTTCTCCTGGCTCAGAGAATGTAATAACCCTCTGGACCCACTGCCCAATCACACAGCATCAAGGTGTGGCCATTCCTGAAAACCAAGCCTCCTGCCACAGGCTCCATGTGACCACATTCAGCCTATTAGGGGGCAGAGTATATTTTCAAATTAAAGAAGGTTCTCAGAGTCAACTTAAACCAATCAAAGGGCCTAGGGGCCGGGAAGATCTTCAAATCTGCATGTCCATTACAGTAAGCCATTATATTCACATAGCACAACTTGTTCAGCCATTCCCCAATTGATGGATATCTACTCAATTTCTAATTCTTAGCCACCACAAAAAGGGCTGCTATAAATATTTTTGTACATGTGGCTCCTTTTCCCTTTTTGATGATCTATTTGGGATGCAAACCCAGTAGTGTTAATGCTGGATCAAAGGGCATGCACAGTTTTATAGACTTTTGACCATAGCTCCAAATTGCTCTCCACAATGGTTGGATCAATTCACAACTCCACTAACAATGCATTAGTGTTCTGATTTTCCCACATCTTCTCCAACAGTTATAATTTTCCTTTTCTATCATATTAGTTAATCTAAGAGGTGTGAGGTGCTACCTCAGAGTTGTTTTAATTTGCATTTCTCTGATCAGTAGTGATTTAGAGCATTTTCCCTATGACCGTAGATAGCTTTAGTTTCTTTATCTGAAAACTGCCTCTTCATATCCTTTGACCATTTATCAACTGGGGAATGACTTATATTCTTATAAATTTGACTCAATTCTCTATATAGTTGAGAAATGAGGCCTTTGTCAGAAATATTGGCTGTAAAAATTGTTTCTCAGCTTTCTGGGATTTCCTTCTAATTTTGGTTGCATTGGTTTTGTTTATGCAAAACATTTTTTTTTAATTTAATGTCATCAAAATGATCTATTTTGCATTTTATAATGTTCTCTATCTCTTGTTTGGTCATAAATTCTTCCCTTCTCCATAGATCTGACAGGTAAACTATGTCTTGCTTTCCTAATTGGCTTATGTTATCACCCTTTATGTCTAAATCATGCACCCATTTTGATCTTATCTTGGTGTAGGGTATGAGATGTTGGTCTAGGCCTAGTTTCCATCACACTGTTTTCCCAGCAGTTTTCATCAAATAGTGAGCTCCTATCCCAGAAGCTTGAGTCTTTGGATTTATCAGACAGTAGATTACTATAGTTATTGACTATTGTATCTTATGTATCTAACTTATCCCACTGATCCACCACTCTATTTCTTAGCCAGAACAAAATAGTTTTGATCATTGCTTCTTTAAAATATAGTTTTCGATCTTGTATGACTAGGTCACTTGACTTTGCATTTTTTTCATTAATTTCCTTTATATTCTTGACCTTTTGTTCTTCCAGATGAATTTTGTTATTGTTTTTTCTAGCTCTGAAAAATATTTCTTTGGTAGTTTGATTGGTATGGTACTGAATAAGTAAATTAATGTATGTAGAATTGTCATTTTTATATTAGCTCAGCTTATCCTTGAGCAATTGATATTTTTCCAATTGTTTAGATCTGATTTTATTTGTGTGAAAAGTGTTTGGTCATTGTGTTTATATAGTTCCTGGGTAGGTAAACTGCTAAGTATTTCATATTGTCTACAGTTATCTTTTTTTTTTTTTTTTTTTTGCTTTTTGGAGGGCAATTGGGGTTAAGTGACTTGCCCAAAGTCACACGGATAGTTTTTGTGTTAAGTGTCTGAGGCCACATTTGAACTCAGGTCCTCCTGACTCCGGGGCCAGTGCTCCATTCACTGCGCCACCTAGCCAACACTTATCTTAAATGGAATTTCTCTTTCTACCTCTTGCTGCTAGGATTTGTTGGTACTATATAGAAATGCTGATGATTTATGTGGATTTATTTTATATCCTTCAACTTTGTTAAAGTTGGTCATTGTTTCAAGTATTTTTTTAGTTGATTTCCTAGGGTTTTCTACACATATCGTCATATCATCTTCAAAGCACGATAGCTTTGTTTTTTCTTTGCCTGTTTTAATTCCTTCAGTTTCTTTTTCTTCTCTTATTGCTAAAGCTGGCATTTCTAGTACAATATTGAATAACAGTGATGATATTGGGCATCCTTGTTTCATTCCTGATCTTATTAGCTAAGCTTCTAGCTTATCCCCATGACATATAATACTTGCAGATGGTCTGTGACAGATACTGCCTATCATTTTAAGGAAAACTCCATTAATTCCTATGTTTTCTAGTGTTTTTTTTTTTTTAAATAGGAATGGGTGTTATATTTTGTCCAAAGTTTTTTCTGCATCTATTGAGATAATCATAATTTCTGTTGGTTTTGTTATTGATATGGTCAATTATGCTGATAATTTTCTTAATTTTGAACCAGCTCTGCATTTCTGGGATAAATCTTACCTGGTCATAGTATATTATCTTTGTGATAAATTGCTGTAATTGCTTTGCTAGTATTTTATTTAAAATTTTTCATCAATATTCATTAGGGAAATCGATCTATAATTTTCTTTCCTTAAAATAAGCAATATCTCTTTTCCTGATTTAGGTATTGTTGTACCCCAATAAAGTGAGACAGAAGATCCCTGAGATTAAATTCTAAAAGTGGATTTTATTACTGCGGGACTGTTAGGGTACATGCCCAAATCAGATAGTGCTTCGGCATAGACATTGTGCCAGTTTTATAGAGGTTCCATAGCCAGGTTATGTAAGATGAAACTACAGTGATTGGTCAATGTACATTTGAAATTACAATCAGTGATTGGTCAGTATACATTTGAATTTCCCGGGGACGGGACTCCCGCCCACAGATCAATAAGGGGAAAGGAAGGGATGGGGGTTGTGCCTGTTTACAGATCAATTAAGGGAGGGGAAGGTGGAGTTCTCTGTTTTACAAATCAATGAAGGGAAGGGGAAAGTGGAATTGTGTCCAACATTCCCTACTCTTCCTTGTAGGTATGTCAAACCTTTGATATGGCTGGAGTCACATCTTAGATTACCCAATTCTGTTCCTAAAGGATGGTATTGGGGGTCCCTGATAATTAACATTTTAACAGAGTTAACACAGGACTTGACAAATTGTAGAAAGCAATTAATGAGACAGGGTCCTACAATTAGGGCTACGATCAGGAGGAGGAGAGGCTAATACCAATACCAATACAGTGAGTTAGGGGCATGTTCCAGGGGAACAGGGACTGATACCCATTCTCAGAATTTTCCAGCTCCCTCTGTCCATTAGCAATATTCTGGCTTACCAACTTCAGACTCTCCCTCACCACTCCAGAGTTGTTTGCATAGAAGCAACAAGCCTCACCAAGGACTGCACACAGGCCACCCTGTTTAAGAAGGTCAAGGCCTCTGTGGTTCTGTGTTAGGGCCCGCCTTACAGGGCTGACGTCAGACTCACCTCTCCTGACACCTCTATGGCACTCCAATCGCCTTCCGCGATTCCTGTCGCCCCTATGACCCGGCTTGCCTCCACAAGCCCTTCTCCAGCTGTCCCTGCAGTCTGGTCACTCTGGTCACCCCAACGACCCAGGTTTGCCCCCACGAACCCCTTGGGGGAACCTGCTCCTCCCAAACAGACAAAGGAGTCCTGACACTAAGATGTAATGTCTTGCCATTTAATCTCTTTCTCGTTTACAATCACCTCATCTCTCTCTCTCCCCTCTTTCACCTTGCCTCCCTCCTTTTAGCTCCTTTCCCCTTCCCTGACTCCCTTCTCCCACGTGCCTCAGCAGTAACAAGCTTCTCATAGCAGGGGAATGCTCCCCTGTTAGCAGCGCATACTCAATACCCCAAAATCATGGGGGAGAATAAACGCCCAGGTGCCTCCACCCTGCTTGAGTTGCTCTGTCCTTTGCCTGGGTTTTCTGTGGGTTTTCAGAGTTCGGGTAGAGTCTTAAAGGGCCCCAACAGTTCTGAAGAACCACCTCTGCCAGAGAGTCCACCAGTCTTTCCAGGGCTGAGATGGACTGCTCTATGTGGGAGAGGTCAATATTTACTTGTGTACTTAAGGCCTGATAGTTGGCCTCCCCCAGTCGCTGCAGAACCCACAAGACCCAAGCCCACTGAGATGGGAATGAGGAGTGGTGCTGCCCGCCTTAGGTGGTGGCTCAGTTGCCCTTCTGGGGAAAAGTAATGCCAACCTTGTTCACCTAGGAGAAGGGTGACCTGGGGAATTATGGCCACTAGGATACACAGGGGGCCCTCGATGTGCTGTTGTCTGAGGAACACTCTAGCAGAGATGCACTGGGTAAGGCCATTGTGGCATGCCCAGAAGGCTCCTAGAGGGGTGGGGAAGTGGTCTGAGCTGGAGGCCTGAATCTTGTGGGTTTGCTCACAACTTGAGCTATACTGAGAGCTGGATAGAGGGGTGCTGGATGATATGAGGCAGAAACCTGCTCCCTGTACATCCCGGAGGGAGAGCCTTGGGTGGTCCCACTCACAATTCTCTGTGTTGGAAATAGGGGTGACTGAGGCATTGAGTGCCACCCCCACATAGTAAGGAGGCTGGGGCTCAACACAGATCCAGCAATCTTTTCCCAACTTGTGGTTAGTGCTGTTAAGTGTTTTATGAATAGCTGACAGAAGGGTAATTAAGGGGACCTGATAATTTTGAGATTCTTGAATCTTTGAAGATGGGGGGGTTATGAGCTGATCGGGGCCCGTGTGATAACAGCTGGTCTTGTGATTTGGACATTGGGGTTCCCTATTGGGGCAGGGATAGCTAAGCAATGGGATGATGATGCGGGAGGGGCACAGGAGGCTTCTTGGCACTTGCCCTCCCTCCTCCTCCTTAGGGAATATGATTCCCCAGGACCTGAAAAATGGATTCCCCAGGCTAAGTCAGAGGGGTTTTGAATGGTGAGATTGGGTATGGGTTGCCAGGGGTCAGTCCCAATTGTATGGATTTGGAACAATGGGTCCAGTCCCCCACTACTGCCTGCCCTGTAGCACAGGGAGACACCCAGGCCAGGAGAGGGGAGGTGGTAAGCTGTGACACAAGCACGGGCACATGGACATCCTGTATCTGAACAGAGTAGGTAACCTGCATCTACTGGTGGACCCCCCAAATAGTCCAGTTTGGGGGGGGGGGAACAGGGAGTTGAAGGGGAGCTGTGTGCTCCAGGTTCTGGAAAGTCCAGGATTGTCCATTTCCTGTGATTACCACCCAGGTATAGCTTGGTCTGGGGGGCATGGAGATTGTGGGGGACTGTGCATGAAGGTAAAAGGAAGATCAGGGAGAGGATCGGGTAAGTCTTAGCTTTAGGGGGTCCTCGTGGACTTCTGCTTTCCATTCTGAGGTGACAGAGGCTTCACTCTGGTGTAATGGAGCCATGTGGGAAGAGAGTCCACTTTGACAGCAGTGGGTGTAGTGAGGATCACGACGTGTGGTCCCTTCCACCTTGGCTCCAGACCATGAATTTCTTTTTATCAGCGCAGAATCCCCAGGTTGAAATGGGTGAGCTGAGGCTGAACTCTGGATCAGGATCAGGAGGGCTGAGGGGAGAAGTTTTTCTGAGTGGCCCGTAGACCCTGTAGGAATTTGATGAGGGAAGGGTTAGTGATTTCAGCTTTTAGGTCTTCCTGGATTAGAGGAAGAATGTTAGGGAATGGTCTGCACTTTCTCAGCCTTGAGTTCTGAGCTCTGAAAAAATTTCAGATGCGGCTGCTCAAGGAAGTCAAAGCTGAGAGTCTGAGGACCTGACCCAGTTCTCATGGGGAAGCCAAACCTTATCTGCTTTGTTCAGCTTTTCATAAATAGACTTTAAAGACAGTTTGAATTAACCTGGTGTTAAAAATGCTATCTTTCTTTTCTCTCAACTAAAGTATCTCTGATTAAACTCAATATCAGGCACCCAAGTACCCCATCATTCCAAACACCTGATCATTCCCCCCTTAAACAGCTTAAACAACAATCATTTGGGTGGATCTGGCTGTATTCACTCTGGAAGAAAGAGATAATTCAGAAATTGAATCTTTAACATCCATTCAGTTACAAACATGAACTTTTGCTTAGAGCATGATTCAGATCAAATTCAGATCAAAACAGGGATCTCCCTTCGGCTTTTACAATCTCATTAAACCTTGATGAAGAAAGTTAGCTGAGAACTGTTAAAACGATCTTAAGCACTTTGCATAACTTTCTGCACATGTTCTAATTCTAGATGAGAAATAATATTAGATTTTCCACTAAGCTGACAAAAAAAGACCCCCACAAAGGTAGAGATTACATTCTTAGGGGTGTGTCTCGAAGCCTGAGCCTGATCAACGACCTGAAGGCAATCCTAGAAAGCTGGGGAGAAAATGCCAGTGGGTCTCCACTGAATGAGGGGTGGAGATGGAAAGGGGCTGACCCATTGCAGCAATGGCCCCAGAGGCAAAGGGCCCTCCAGCAGCCACTGAATCTAGAGGCCCAGGGTTTTTTTTAAAATCGTTATGATACCATTCCTACTTCAGAAATGTTTCTTAAGTTCACTTAGCTAACTAGACTTTTAGAAACACAATAGTCTCAGAAAGATGGTAACAAAATAACAGTGAGTATCAAAGGACATCACATGACTTATACAATAATTGACCTTATCAATTCTGGCATGGATTCAATAGTTAGAGAGATACCAAGATACAATCACCATACAATTCTGACTACAAACACAAGCTATTAATTTTCCTCTTACAAATTTAAGGAACAAGTCAAGCTGAGATAGCAAAAAGCTTGTTTGTTTGTTTTTAAGCAATCCCAATATCCTATTTCCAATTTCTTTTTTTAAAAACAAATGCTTTATTAACTTCTGGTTTACATCATTCATTTCCACCAGATTTTGAGTTACAATTTTCCCCCATTTTGTCCCTACCCACCACCCCAGAATAGCAGTCCCACTAGATATCCCCATATCCAGTCTGCTCTCTCCCATGTCTTCTCCCATACCCCCTTCGACTTTGCTATTAGGGCAAGGTGAATCTCTGGGCCCCAAATGCCTGGACGTCTTATGAAACATTTAATTTTAAAACTTCAATTTTCAGATCCATTCCCTTCCTCCCTTGTCACCCACTCCCTCTGAGAAGATAAGCAATTCAGTATGTGTTGTACATGTATAGCTATGCAAAACATTACCATAGTAGATATATTGTAAAAGACTGCTTACATTTCCCTCCCACCCATCTCACCTCCCACCTGGTCCATTCCCTACTTTGATCCTGTCCCTCTTTGATAGTGGGTACTTCCAACCTCCCCTCTCCCCAGAATGCCCTCCCCTTCATCATCCCCCCTCTCATCTCCCTTTCCCCTACTCAGGAGAGTGAGTGAGGATAAGATATTCCATTTAGTATGTATGTGATTCTCTCCTTGAGCCAACTTCAATGAGAATATGCTTTTGCCTTTTTGCCTTCCTGTTCTTCCCCTCCCCCTGCAACTACTTCCCCTTGCCTCTTCTACATGAGATAGTTTGCCCTACCCTGTCTCTCTCCATCTCCTCTTGCCACTTTCCTCTCTCACCTCTTGGCTTCACCCCTTAAGAATCATCCCTTCCTTGGGGCGGCTAAGTGGCGCAGCAAGCAGAGCGCCGGGCCCGGAGCCAGAAGGACCCAAGCTCGGATCCGGCCCCAGACACCCAACACACACACAAACAAAAACCTAGCCGTGTGACCCTGGGCAAGTCACCCAACCCCAATTGCCCTCCAAAAAGCAAAAAAAAAGAGTCATCCCTTCCCATCAAATTCAACCTGTGCCCTCTATCCATGTATACCTGTAAACATATGCCCATATACCCTTCTTCAATTATTTTCATAATGAGAAAGGTTTCATTAGACACAGTTATTGTTTTTCCATGTAGGAATATAAATAGTTCAACTTTGATAAGTTCCTTTTGATTTCTTTTCCTTGATTACCTTCTCAAGCATCTCTTGCTTCTTGTGTCTGAATGTCAAATTTTCTATTCAACTCTGTTTTTTTCCTCAAGAATGCTTGAAAGTCCTCTATTCCACTGAATGACCATATTTTCCCCTGAAACAAGATACTCGGTTTTGCTGGGTAGGTGACCCTTGGCTTCAATCCCAGTTCTTTTGCCCTCTGGAATATCATATTCCATGCCCTTCAATCCCTCAGTGTAGAAGCTGCCAGGTCCTGGGCTATTCTGATTGTGTTTCCACAATATTGAAATTGTTTCTTCCTGGCTGCTTGTAGTATTTTCTCCTTGATCTGGGAGTTCTGGAACCTGGCTATAATATTCCTGGGAGTTTTCTTTTTGGGATCTTTTTCAGGAGGTGATCGGTGAATTCTTTCAATCTCTATTTCCACTGGGTCTAAAACATCAGGGCAATTTTCCTTGAGAATTTCTTGAAGGATGGTTTCTAGGTTCTTTCTTTGATCATGGCTTTCAGGTAGTCCAATAATTTTTAAATTATCTCTCCTGGATCTATTTTCCAGGTCAGTGGTTTTTCCCATGAGATATTTCACATTGCCTTCTATTCTTTCATTTGTTTGGATCTGTTTAACAGCATCTTGATTTCTCATAAAGTCACTAGCTTCCATTTGCTCCAGTCTAACTCTGAAGGAATGAATCTCCTCAGTGAGCTTTTGAGATTCTTTTTCCATCTGGCAAATTCGACTTTTTAAGGCATTCTTCTCCTCATTGCCTTTCTGAGCCTCTTTTGCCATTTGAGTTAGTCTATTTTTTAAGGTGTTATTTTCCTCAGTCAGGCTGTTGACTGTCATTTCATACTTTTCTTGCATCTTTTTCATTTCTCTTCCCAATTTTTCCCCCACTTCTCTTATCTGCTTCTTAAGGTCCTCTATGGCCTGTAGCCAGCTTGTATTTTCATTTGGGGCTTTTGGTGCAGGAGTTCTGACCTCACAGTCCTCCTCTGTTCCATGCTTCGATCCTCTTTGCCCCTAAAATAGGAGTCCAATGTTGAATTTTTCTGTTTATTTTGTTTCATTTGCCTAGGCATGTTGCCACTTAATTACTTGATTTTGGGGCTTGTTGCCACAGTAGGACTCTGCCACCAGACAGGAGAGCTTCTGTCCCAAACGTGGGGTCTTCACAACTTCCGCAGGTTGGGTGGCCTCTGTAAAGCCTCCACCTGCTCTGGCAAATTGGATACCCACCCCAAACTTCCCCCCCCAGACCACAATCCAGATCCAGGCAGTTTAAAGCAAGAGTGATTAACCACCAGACTGATTTCTGGATCTCCCTACAGTTCGCAGACCAGAAGCTGGAGCTGCCACTGAAGCTGCAAAATGGCTTCTGTGCAGCTGTTTCTTCAGCAGCTTTTCGTCCCCAGGGGAGGAAGCCGACGCATTCCCCAAATACTGGTCCCAAAGTCCATAGGGCACTACCCTCTCACTTTGTTCTAGGCATATCTGTGCTGATAATTCTGGAATCGCCACAGCAGCTGGTGATCTGGGGTCCTTCCAGCCGGATGCTGGCCCAGCCGCCCTGGGGCTAAAACCCTGGCCCATGTGGGCCTGGGCTTAGCTCCTAGAGCGCTGCACTGTCGGTTCCCAGCATCCTGTGCTGCCCACTCTCAGAGCGCTGCACTGGCCGCTCCCCACAGGGTTGCCAGGCTGTCCTCAGCGGGAGGTTAGCTTCTCTGTGTAGTTCTGTGGGTGCTGGGGCTCCAGAAGTTGTTCAGAGTCCCCTTTTACATGGTTTGGAAGTGGTGTGGGGCAGAGCACCTTGGATGTGCTGTTTCTATTCTGCCATCTTGGCTCTGCCCCCCATCTTGGCTCCGCCCCTCCAATTTCTTAATGATTAATTCTTTATTAATTTGACCAGGACTTGTAAATTATAAATTTCCCAAATTAAGATGTCAAAATATTACAACAACAGGGAGAATTTTGGTGGACCTTTTGAAAGTGAGCTTTGAATCTGCCATTCTCAAAGCTCCACACTTAATTGGCTTTAATTGGTCAGGCAGGAGATCTAGCCTGCCTGTTTTTTTTTTTTTATCAGAGGGATGGGGCTCCCAAAGAGAGCCCCACCTCCCCACCTCCTGCAGTGCTGACAAGGTCTCTGTGGGGCCTTCACCTTCTCTTGCCTGAGCCAGCAGCAGCTCAGGGTGTGCGTGGGTCAGTCTGAACTGGGAACCAGGCTGGCCCACCCCTCCCTGCCAGTCAAGGCCATGAGCCATGTGGCCGCCCTGGCCAGGCTCGATAAGGCCAATTAGGCTGGGTTGATGGATTTCCGGGAAGGATGGCTGAAGCAGAAGAAGGTTTTTCTGGAAACAGATACATCTTCCCAGTGGAAATCAGAAAAGCTTCCTTGGAGGTGCTCTCCTGATAGCCACTCGAATACCTACTTTGCAGAATAAAAACTTTAAAATGAGACTTTAAACAACTGAGCTCAGGACAAAACTCAGGACACTCAAACACATCACAGTCCTTATCCACTTGCTTGCTGCCCACAGATTCTGAACAGGAAGCAAATGGGCTCAAGTGAATAGGACACGTACAGACAAACAAACATATAACCAGACCGGATACGGGCAAGAGGGTCGACGTCTCAGGCCTTGCCCAGGGAAGAGGTGCCCACTGCTCTATAGCCACGTCTGGCTCTCTCCCCTCTAGAACAATAGATTTTTAACCAGATATACCAGAACAGTATTTAACTCACCCCCAAACTGGAGGTCCTGGATCCACGAAGTCGGAGTCAGGGGGCAGACCCAGGCCCTGGAATGTCCTCAGGGGCTAGCCCCCCTAGGGCTCAGGGTGAGCAGATGCCTACCTCCAGAGGCTGAGAACTCTTCTCATTTGGGGATCTTTGCGGTGCCATGGAACACCGCAGATCTCACTGGGGCCTCCGAATATTGTACCTTGGTTAATGCGAGCAAGACCCAAGTAATGATTTTAGAATGGACGTTTTATTAAAATGCCATGTTGGCTGATCAGGCCATGTGGCGGGCTGAGCACTTACGACCACGTGTCTCAAGTACAGCTATAGTAGTAGCAGCAGCCTGCAACAGCCCCGATCTGGGGGCAGAACCTTAGCTAAGCAGTGATTGGTCAGTGCACACCTTGAAACTCCCACATCTGACCCAGAAGCCCACCCACTTCTATGCAGGTGAGCTAGGTGGAAAGGGCAGAGACCCAGGTGGGGAGGTTGGAGCTGACCTGGCAATCTGCTTACTTCCTTGAGGTGGGGGGGATGGGGAAAACCAGGCATAACAGTATCATCACCACACCTTTTTTTTTTTTTTGCTTTTTGGAGGGCAGCTGCGGTTAAGTGACTTGCCCAAGGTTACACGGCTAGTTTTTGTGTTAAGTGAGGCCAAATTTGAACTCAGGTCCTCCTGACTCCAGGGCTGGTGCTCTATTCACTGCACCACCTAGCCACCCCATCAGCACCACATTTGTGGCATTAAAGGAATTTGGTAAGACTCCTTCTTCACCTATTTTTCCAGATAGTTTATTGGGATTAACTATTCTTTAAATGTTTAGCAGAATTCACTTGTAAATCCATCTGGCCCTAGAAATTTTTTCTTAGGAAGTTCATTGATAGATTGTTCTATTTCTTTTTCTAAAACAGGTTATTTAAATATTTTATTTCCTCTTCTTTTAATCTGAGCAATTTATATTTTCATAAATATTCAGCCACTTCACTTAGATTGTCAGATGTATTCCATACAGTTGGGCCAAATAGCTCCTAATTATTGCCTATTTTCTGGTTTCTCTTTCACTTAAACCCTCTTTTCTGCTCCTCTGCCTCCCCATGTAACAATTCTGCCTCCTTCCTTATCTCATCTCATGATTTTCCTGCTGATTCCTTTTCTTCTCTTCATTCCGTGTGTCTTAGACAATTTTTTGGTTTGCTTCCAATGCTCCCACTCGGGCTATTTCTGCATATTTTCTTCTGACATTTTAGCCTCAATTTTTTTTTTTCTGTGTCTTCTTGGGTCTGCCTGTTACTTTAGGTGGTTTTATATCTTCTGGGGGAGGTTGCGAATGATTTTTTTTGGTATTTCTGTGGCACTTTTGGAGGGAATTTTGATTGTGACCTTACCCTTCTCCATTTTCTTGGAGCCATTTGGTCTGTTTAAAACAATGTTTTTAAATTTTTTGCCTGTGTTCACCATCAGGAAAGTTTGCTGCAACATTTTGATGATATTTACAGTGAAACAAAAGGTTATTAAGGACTGAAAACAAATTGAGAAGTGCTGCATATGCCTTTGGGGTTGGCAGTGAACCCCTCCCGTTTCTTTCTGATTTTCAGGAGACTGAATTTCTTTAGGGCAGGGACTGGCTTTTGCCTCTTTTTGTATCCCTACAACTTAGAACAATACCTAGCACTTAGTAGGAGCTTAGTCTTTAGATTGACTGACTGACTTTCTAATTAGACTTTTGCTTCCTTTACTTCTAGGAATCTGAATTATTTGTGTCTGGTGGTCCTCGGAAAGAGCTGGTCTCCTCAGGAGAACCAAGAGAACCTGGGAGTGCAGCACAACCCACTCCTGCTCCCTCCCAGATGAGCTCAGCCTCCGAGAGAAGGGTCTTTCCTGAATCTGGCTTGGCCCTCCAAGCACAAAACAAGCCTCTGAGGGCATTGTGGGTATTCTGCCATCTTGAGCCCTGAGGTTACTCATGGTCTCCCAGGTTCAAAGAGGAGGTGAGGGATGGGGAAAGCTGATGGGGAAAGACAGCACCACCAAAGAAGGAGGAGGAGGCAAGAGGGCAGCCTTATCCTTGGCACACGCACACAGACCAAGTTGGGGGAGGAAAATGGAGGCATTCCTATTTCCACTTCATGCAGACCCTGTTGTTGTCTGAGCAAATGATGGCTCTTCAGGGCAAACTTCCAGACCCTGCACACCTTCCTTGCTATTGGGTTCAAGTATTTTCTCATTCCAAGGGAGAGGTTGAGGGAAATGAATGCAGAAGCCTCCTGGGAGCAGGGACTGGAAGGCTGGCAGCACTGGCTCCTTAGAGGCTCCCTGGGGCCTCCAGTAACAGCCTCGCCTGACATCTTTCCACAGAGCACACACACACATCTTTCCACACAGGCACAACTGGAGATGGGGCATGAGGTGGCTTGTTTACTGAAAACTGGTCGCACTGAGTTGAGCCAAGCAGAGAGAGTCCTCGGGGCCCATGAGGCAGGAGTCAGGGTATTCTACAAGCTGATGCACACAGACCAGGGTCTGCTGGGTGGCATTTTCTCCACTGGAAACATAGAGCCTTCCCCCGACATGCTGGTTGTCTAGGCTAACTCCCTCATCCAGAGCTGGAAAGGCTGCTATGAATCGCCACTCGTTCATTGCCCCTTAGGTTTCTCTTGGGATTTCCTTCCCTATTTAGATGCCCTCTTTGGACCATTTTCCAGATGTCAATGGAGCCGAATTCTATCCAGTGCACTGAGATGATGTTAATTTGGACAGCTATCTGCTCTCCTCCCCTTATTCAGCCCTCTGTGGCGACAGTCTCCAGCAGCATTATTTAATGCCTGGGCATCATTTGTTAGCATAATTCCTCCAACTTGTCATCATTAACATCATCTTAAAGTTTCCTTTTGGGTGTTTGATTTGGTCACAAGTTAGTGAAGAGAGATTTTCGTTGGAACCATTCTGCATGGGGCTCAAGCCAAAGGATGGATGAACCTTCTGAGAGGTCACTAGCCTGGCCTTGCTTGGGCCCTCCCTCATGACAGCTGGGTAATCTGATGTCTGATAATGGCTTAAACTCATTCATTCATTCATTCATCCATTCTCTAAATATTTATTGAATGCCTGCTCTGATGACCAGTTGAACAAAGCTCTTTTTCAAGGCATTTACAGAGTAGAATGGGGACAAGTCAAGTTTGTGGGTCATTTCTAATAAAATAGGGTGAAGTAGGGTAAAGGCAATAAGGGACAATAAAGGGAGTGACTGGGTTCAGAGGAAGGGCCTTCTGGAGGCACAGTGCCTTGACTCAGAGGAGTGATGTGATGGTGAGAAATGTGTGGCTAGGGAGATACAGCCAGGCAGCTAGCCAGATAAAGGAGGGGAGTGTCCGAGTTTGCCTTTGCCCTTAGCCCTACTGCATTCCTTGTGGTTTTCTGCCCCCTTGCCAAGCCCCTTTTATCCATCCCACTCAGTAGATACGCAGAAGCAAAGGTTCTGAATGCTTCCCACATCCTGGGCCACATTTCTTCCTCCTCAGCTAGAGATGGGAGAAGAAATGATCCCTGAGTCTCCTTCCAGCTTGAAGACTCCATAACTTAGCTGAAGATGATGCGGCCACAGGGGCTCTCCTGGAGCAGCAGACCTTCAGTTTGGGTTACTGGTTTTTCTCAGCATTGGCCCTTTTCACAGAACAATATCATAGTTCTCCTCCTCCCCTGTCTCCCATCTCATAAGCAGAGAAATGTGCAAGTTTTGAAAACTCTGTCCTAGTGCTCCATAGACTCCGGGTCAATTGTTCCATGTGGTTTGGGTTTAGAACCTGGGAAGGGAGACGTGAGGCCTGAAAGGGCTCATATTCAAGGTGATGAAACTACAGGAAGAGACACCTTGAGATGGCAAAGAAAGGAAAATTTCCTTCCTCTTCCACCTCTGTTCTCAGGTGTCTCTTTTGTTCATTCTTGATGGGAAGCCTTGGGGCTTTCTTAGGAGGAGCAGAGGGAAGCCCAGGGGCTGGCTGACCCCCAACCCCATGGACTGTTTCCTCAGGAAACATCTGGGTAAATGAGCAAGTAAGTATTCCAAGCCTTTTTATTTCCTATAAGCAAATGCACAGCTGCCTTAAATTCTGGGAGCTGACTTCCAGCATGGAAAGGGCTCTCCCTGGAGGGGAAATTCTTGTTCCATTTGGTTTCCAAGGGGAGAACCCAGAGCAAGGGGGAAGGAGGGAGTGGAAAAGAGGCCAATTTCTGCTTGAGATCAAAGACCTCCTGCCCGTGAGAGCTGCCCAGAGTGGAACAGGTGGGAGGTGGTACACTTTCTTTCCTGGGTTGCCTTCAAGCAGACGCTGTCAGCACACGTTGGGTGGGCTCTAGGGGTCTTCCTGCTTAGGGAGGAGAAGCACCTTCCATGTCCTCCTCTCTACAATCAACAGGGGAAGTGAGAGCTGCTGCTCAGGAAGAAGAGCCCAAGACGAGCTGTAGGAGAGGCCGAGGCTGCTTCCCAGGCAATGCAGAGATGTCTACTTGTGATGCTGTCGCCATCTAGACACACTTACCGTCCCGCTGAGAGCTCTTTTCTCTTGCCCCTTCCCCCCTCTGGGATGTCCTACCCTGGGCCTGGAGTTCAAAGCTGATTTTTGACACTTACTAGCTGTGTGCCCATGAGCCAGTCACTTGACCCGCTTTGGCTCCATTCTCTCTACAGTAAAATAGGGAACATCTAGAAAGGTTGTTGTGAGAACCAGATGAGATGTTTGTGAAGAGCTTAGCGTAGTGTCTGGCACACAGTAGGTGTGAGACTCCCTATTTTTGTTTTCTCCGTGGTTACCAAGAGAGTGCCTCCCCTTTTCTGCTGAAGGAGTGTGGGCCAGCATGTGAGAGAGGCCAGCCCAGCTTCTCCTCACGTCTAGAAGCCTACTAGCCACCATTCATGGGGACAGGGCAGAGAGAGGACCTGGGCTTGCTTGCCAGAAGGAATTCCCCAGGAAGGTCTCTTCTCTGGGTTTTATTGTGTGAGAAATTTGCCGGAGCACAGAGTGGTCCAGGTGCTCTTCTGGGATGGCACAGCTGAGGGAGTCTCCTGAGCCAGGACACTCCTGGCTGTGAGGTCACTGTACCATGCAGTAAGTTTAAAAACAAATATTTCCCACTGTTTCTTGCTAATGAATTTCTTCTATGCTATACCTCATTTATGTGTGGGCTTCTTTGTTTGTTTATCTGCATATTTTCAGTTAGGGATTAAAAAGCAGGTATGTTCATATATATTTCTTTATACTGTTTTTTCTTTGTTGTTGAAATGCCTGCATGGTCTTGTGTTTATCAGCAATGGTGCATTTCTAAGGCTGAGGGGGGCCCACCTTGTCCACAGAGTTTCAGGTACCCGTTCCTATAATACAGCCTAGTCAGAAAATCACTACCGCTTCTTGGGCCAGTGAACAGAGAATACCAGGCTCAAGGCATATGAAAAGAAATAGTTCTTATCAAGTTAAATCCAAGCCTGACCTCTGATCTTGTTAGCCCCATGAGGTCTAGATCTTGGAAGCTAGGAAAATGGATAACATCATAACTGACAGGAGGAAGTGAGACATCTTTTAGCCAGTGTGGGAAGGGCAGGACAGTCCTTGAAGCAGGTGCAGCTGTCCCTGCCTGGTTTCAGTCCTAGGAACAGGTGTAAGTATTCTCTTCCTGGTTCCAGTCCAACCAGGTGTGGAGGCCTTCTTCTGACCATGGAAAGTCTTCTGGTGGTCTGAGTAGCTGAAGGGTTAATTTTTACCCCTTATAATGATATTGTCCATGGCCTATACATTTCCCTTTGTGGCCCTGGTATAACCCCACCATTTGTGTGTGCTTATAGATTCCAGGGGCTAGCCACTCCTGGACTTCTTTGAACTGGCTATCCGCCCAGAGTTTCCTTAGTAAGTAAAGACCTTGGCCACAGATGTTGGGATGTTTACCGAGCATGTTCCCATCCTTGTTGACTTATCTGCTTCCCTAGCTTATCCTAAACAACTTCTGAGTCCTTGCCTCCTTCTTCTGACTTGCTAGTCCTTTTCCAACTCACTTGGCACAAAGCCTTCTTTGTCTAAACTCCTTAAAAGTTAGTGAAACACCCAATTCAGAATCTCACCTATGGAGAGGATGCTCTGCCTGGGACCCCCCAGTCGAGACTCATAGGCTGAAACATGGGATTCCCCAGCCATTGTGAAAAAAGTGAAGAGTTGGTGCTCCTCCGATTGGTGATGTTTTCTCTTTCATTTTCTTCTATGCTTATAGTGATACTTTTAATCTTACTAAGCTTGTTAGCCTTATCATGTTGCCTATATTGTTCTTTACCATTCTTTTTCCTATAATAAACTCCTTTTTATTATTAGTTTTGGTGAACACATGTCATTTTGTGGGAGCCAATCTGATACTAATTAGGCAAAATTAATCCTTAACCACACAGTGGCCAGAGAGGCTGAGGACTCACAA
Source organism: Gymnobelideus leadbeateri (assembly GCA_011680675.1). Classification (NCBI taxonomy): domain Eukaryota; kingdom Metazoa; phylum Chordata; class Mammalia; order Diprotodontia; family Petauridae; genus Gymnobelideus; species Gymnobelideus leadbeateri. The sequence continues at coordinate 232,424 of WOXC01005402.1, read as the reverse complement.
ATGAGACCTTCCCTCTGTGGGCCTCTCTGCTCTTTTCCTTCCTGGCAGTGAGTGAGGAAGACCTTTGGTGAGTACCTAGCTTAGTTCCTAAGCTCCATCTCCCCACCCAGATGCCATGTGCTATGGCCACTTGGTGCCTTGAGGATTGTTCTTTTCTGATTTTAGGTGAAGAGGTCTCCAGAGGTGGAATTGGCCAGGTCTCATGAACTTGGAAAGATCAATAGAGCCCTTAGAAGTGCCCCCAGCAGCCAGAGTTGGCACAAGAGTACACTGGGGGTGGAAGCAGTGATTGATAACAGAGGAAGTTTGACAGACAGACTCTTGGAGAAGAATCCTTTCCACCTCCTGAGCCTCTTCCCTCCCCTCCTCTGTTGCATTCAGATGTTATTGGTTTGCTGCCATCTTGGAGGCTTCTGAAACCTATCCACACTTTTTTCTTTTCTGGTCACTCAGCACCTAAACTTTTGAAATTTGTGTAATATATTTGACATAGAGAAAGATGTTACTTATGAAATGTTCTAAAGCCAAATGAATTGTAAATGATGGAACCATGGAATTTCAAGAGTTGAGAGGGACCTCAGCAGCCCTCTGCTCCAACCCAAACTCCCTAAAGAATCTCCATCATCACACACTGGACAAATGGTCATCCAGTTTCCAAACTCAACTCACCTCACAGCAGCTGTTGTGCCTTTGGATAGCACACATTCCAGAGAGGTTTTCCTGACCTCCAGCCTAAATTGACCATTGTACCATTGTTCCTAGTTCTGGCTTTGGGCCCTTTTTTCCCTTTCCCATTAAAAATGTATTTATTTTTACTTTTCAACATGCATTTCCACAAGAGTTTGAGTTCCAAATTTTCTCCCCAACTCTTCCCTCCCCACTCAAGATGGCTTGCATTCTGATTACCCCTCCTCCCAGTCTCCCCTCCCTTCTATCACCCCACCCCAGTCCTCTCTTATCCCCTTCCCTTTTACTTTCTTGTAAGGCAAGATAGATTTCTGTACCTCATTGCCTGTACATCTTATTTCCCAATTGCATGTAAAAACAATTTTAAACATTTGTTTTTAAAACTTTGAGTTCCAAATTCTCTCCCTTTTTCCCTCCCCACCCAACCTCATTGAAAAAAATAAAAAAAATCATTGTAGGTTGTACATGTGTAGTTATGCAAAACATGTCCATAATAGTCAAGTTGTGAAAGACTAACAATATTTCCCTTCATCCTATCTCCCCCCATTTATTTCCATTTTCTCCTTTGTCCTTGTCCCTTTCAAAAGTGTCTTCTGACTACCCTCTCCCTCAATATGCCCTCCTTTCTGTCATCCTCCCTCTTATCCCCTTCCCTCCTACTTTCCTACATACCCAATTGAGTGTGTATATTATTCTTTCCTTAAGCCAACTCTTATGAGAATAAGGTTCACTCATTCCCTCTCACCTCTCCCCTCTTTCCCTCTATTGTAAAACCTTTTTCTTGCATCTTTTATGTGAGATAATTTACCCCATTCTATCTCTTCTTTTCTCCTCCCACTATATTCCTTTCTCAATCCTTAATTTTATTTTTTAGATATCATACTTTCATATTTAACTCACCCTGTACCAGCCATCTCTCTCTCTCTCTCTCTCTCTCTCTCTCTCTCTCTCTCTCTCTCTCTCCATATATATATATAATCCCTCCACCTACCCTAATACTGAGAAAGATCTCATGAGCTACAAATATCATCTTTCCATGTAGAAATGTAAACAGTTCAACTTTAATAAGTCCCTTATGATTTCTCTTTCCTGTTTACCTTTTCATGCTTCTCTTGATTCTTGTATTTGAGAGTCAAATTTTCTATTCAGCTCTGGTCTTTTCATTAAGAATGCTTGAAAGTCTTTTATTTCAGTGAATGTCCATTTTCCCCCTTGAAGCATTATACTCAGTTTTGCTGGGTAGATGATTCTTAGTTTTAATCCTAACTCCTTTGACCTCCAGAATATCATATTTCAAGCCCTCTGATCCCTTAATGTAGAAGCTGCTAGATTTTGTGTCATCCTGATTGTGTTTCCACAATACTCAAATTGTTTCTTTCTGGATGCTTGCGATATTTTCTTCTTGACCTGGGAACTCTGGAATTGACTACAATATTCCTAGGAGTTTTTCTTTTGTGATCTCTTTCAAGAAGTGATTGGTGGATTCTTTTAACTTCTATTTTGCCCTCTGATTCTAGAATATCAGGGCAGTTTTCCGTTAATTTCTTGAAAGATGATTTCTAGGCTCTTTTTTTTGATCATGGCTTTCAGGTAGTCCAATACTTTTTGAATTATCTCTTCTAGATCTATTTTCCAGGTCAGTTGTTTTTCCAATGAGATAGTTCACATTGTCAAGAAGATGTCTTTTTATTGAAGGCATAAACACCCTCAGTGACATTGTATTTAGGACTTTGGTTCCATCTCCTGGATGGGGAAGTAGACCACCTTTGAACTGGGTACTCTCTGCCCCAGTGATGGCAAGCAACATATGATTGAGTTCAGATCAAAGCCACTGCCTTGTATCTGGCCACTTACAGGGAGAGAACAGGCAGGGAAGGAACCAAATCAATCTGCTTCCAGGAGTGAGACTGAGAACACTGGTGAGTAGCACCTCCCACTCCAACCCCCCAGATTTAACTGAGTGTAAGGAAAAACCAGAGCTGGGCTTTTATTCATGGTTTCCAATGGCAATTGTTCAGATTAAGCCCCCTTTCCCCACCCGTTTTTGTTGACCTTTGGGCCACCTGTACAAGTGGCAGAGGAGTATGTGTGTGCAGAAATAACCCTCCTCTTACTGTGAGTCAGAAATTTGAATGATTGCTTTCATATGTAAGAAAGTACCAGGTTTCAAGGGATCCTGAGCTCAAGACAGTGAAGACGTAGTGAGAGATTCTGGAGCTGCCCTCAGCATCTCGGAAGAACTTGGGGTGTGAGTGTGAGAATGCTGTCATAGCATGGAGACAGCAGGGAGTCAGTAGAGTTGAGGCACAGGGGAATCTAGTTAGGAAAGGAGCATCCAGTTCAACCCAACAAGCATTGATTAGGTGCCCACTGTGTGCAGGGACCTGGGGGCACAAAGACAAAAGGAACATTTTAGTGCCTGGTCTCAAGGACCTTCCATCCAAGGGAGGATGGAACATGGGCACAGAAAAGTCAATAGAAGATAATTTGAGAAGGATGAGAGATTTTCTCTTGCAGGGGCTCACCCTGGGAAGCCTGATATTCAGTGTTCTCTCCTGGAGTCACAGAAGAATCTGGCGATTGTCGATGGTGTAGAGTAGCTTTCTGGCTTCCAGGCCTGGACAGAAAACCTGAGTGTGGGTTGTGCAGTTAGAGCTGAGGCAGGGGTCTCCAGCAGCTTCCTTTGGGATGTGTTGGCCTGAAGGCTCCTGGGATTCAGGACATGGGGAGTCTTCAGCCCCCTGGAGAGTTGGGAAGTGTCCATGGACAGGAAGCCCTCCCTGAGGCCACCTCATTGGGAGGTGTGTTGGGGCTGCTCCGTTGTGGAAATCCTTACTGTGCTCTCGCTCATTCCACTCTAAGTGACAGATTTCTGGGCATCAGAAGAAGGCCAGATGGCACCTCCAGCAGACACTGGAAATAAGCAGATGCACTTAAAACAAGATTCTGTATCCAGGGAAAGCTGCAGCGCATTTAACCCAGATTCTTCAGATCACGCCACACAAGCCAACTTTTGGTTACTGTTCTCCCATGAGCACTTTTGATCACTTGTATTAATGGGAGATAATAATAACACAGACCAATTTATGTGGCACTTTCAAGTTTGTAGAGTGCCTTCCCCACAGTGGCCCTGCAAGGTACACAGCAGGCCTAAGCAGAGGTCTTAGGAGCACAAGGGAGAACGGGAGGAAGAGCAGGGGTTGCTGTTAGCCCCAGTTTGGGCATCTCTTAGCTTTGATGACTCCTCCAAACCTTCCACATGAGTTTATTGTGGTACCACAGCATGGCTGCCAACCCACACAAGGCACATCATGGCTGGTTTCATGGTGAGTCCCCTTGCCTAAGTGACCCCAACCCACTGTAGTCAGAATCTGGTGTCAGAATGGAGGAAGGAGCTGAGAATCATGGGTTGTTGGAGCTTGGAAAGACTTCAGAGAATAGCTTCAGTCTCTCCCTCCTGACTGCCCTACTGTCTGCAAGACATGGTCTCTTCCATCCTCACCGAACTCTCACTTGTTCCTTCTATCCCCACTAGCTGCCATCCCACATCTTTTCCCTTCCTTTCACTCTTTAACATCCCCCAGTCTGACTGCCAGCCTCATCATTCAATCCAAATGGCTTCCTCCCAACTTACCAATGATTGACACCCAGGACACCTGTGTTCTGTTTGTGACTCCGCCCTTGCCTTTATACCCATGGAGGAATCCTTTTACTTCCCTGGGCGTCAGGGCCCTCATCCACAAATGGAATTTAGTTCCATTCAGCAAACATCTTGAGGTATCTAATACATTCCAGGAACTGGGGTTATAAAGACAGAACTGAAATCTGCCCATGCTCTTCCCACAAGCAACCACTGATGGACTGACTGGGGTTAGACTAGCTGATCTCAACGGGCCCTTCAGGGTCTAATATTTTTTGGCTTATGCCAATCTACAGGACAACTTTCCTGACCCTTTCCTCTCCCCACTAATCTTTCCCAGCTGCTTGTGCCTCTCTTCAGCACAAGGTCACCTTAGATATATTTTGTATATGTCTTGTATTTACGTAGACGCATACACATTGTCTCTCTTGTTAGAATGGAAGCTTCTTGATGCCAGGCAATTTTTTATTTCTGTCTTTGTATGCCTAGTGCCTACATTCCCTTTGGGCAGAGCACCTGTAGGTAAGGGTGTGATGCCCCATGTGTGGACAGAAGGAAAGAAAGAGGAGAGGAGGAGGGGAGAGAGAGAGAGAGAGAGAGAGAGAGAGAGAGAGAGAGAGAGAGAGACACAGAGTAGGTAAAAGGGCCAGTGTCTGTCTCATTTCTTATTAAGCCTTAGTCACCGAATGGGTATTGCCTCAGTCAAAGTGAGACCTATCGAAGATCTTAGCTTGAAGAGGCCAGGGTCTCCCACTGCATTCAGGGCCATCTCCAGTTGTTCTGATCTATATTAGGTCACTGGACCCAGATGGCTGTGGAGGAGAAGGTGAGGTTGGTGCCTTCACAACCTGTCTCACTTAAATCCATCACCTCCCTGGCGACACGATCCTCTTCAAAAACAAAGGGCAAACAGCAGCAGCAACAACAGGTGCTTGGCACAGGATGGGTGGCTTAGTAAGTGCTTAATAAATGCTTATGGATTGATTAATTCTTGGGGCCCTTCCAATCTCCTTCAGTCACACCAGAGAGACTGGCTTGTTTCCATAAACACAAATCCCTTCATCTTTTAGAGTTGGCAAGGACTTCAGAGGCCATCTAGTGCAACCTCCTCATTTTACAAATGAGGAAACTGAGGCCCAGAGAAATGGAGTGGTAGGTAAACAGCGGCAAGGCATGCACAGTCTCCTCCCCAGGTCTCTTGGCTTGGGGCAGGGCCCAGGGCAGTTGCCTTTGCCCATCTACCCACAGTTTCTCTGGCTCAAACCAGAGACCAGAAACCTGAGGGCAGATAACAAGCCCTGCTCACTGGCCTCCTTCTCCCTGCATGTGGAAGAGGGCAAAGTCTTTGCTACTGCCCACTAGTTCTGTGAATACTGGGACAGGACAGATCAGATGAAAGCAGGGTTCTCTAGCTCCAAATCATGTTTGACTTTGGGGAGGGAGAGGAGGATGGACAGTGCAAGTCCAAGTTCATGCCCAAATTGATAGATTTAGAACTGGAAGAGACCTTAAAAAGTATTGATTACACCCTCCCCATTTTTATAGAAAAGGAAACTGAGACCCCACAGGGTCTAGAAAAAACGTCAAAGAACCTGGTAAGTAGAACTAAGGATTCTCCATAATATCATTTAATTGTCTTACACCCCCAAGTTCAATTCTCTTTAGAAGGGAGGCTTAGCCATGAGATGGTGTTAAAGCAAAGGGAATCTAGGATTCAGGTATAAGAGTGGGACCTACTGGAGAGGGAGGAGGATTGTGGGGATTGCCTGTATGCTGTGTGTGTTTTAGCATGGATGCTTGTCCGGGACCTGGGGACCCTCCTGCCCACATTTATGTAACCTCATATTTGGGTGACCTGCAGAGATCTGAAGGTGGGTTTTGAGGAGACACAACAATGAGCCAAAGAGAATGTGACCTTTTGGAGTCTTTTTCCCAAATTGTGAGCTCAAATCCTTCAGGGTGGTGGTGCTGGTCCTTGAATTTAAGGAACCTCTCAAAACCATCCTAGTGGCCTGAAAGGTGTAACTAACTCAAGTGCCTCAAAAGAATCATTATTCCATCAATGAGACACTAGTCTCTCCTTGCCCCTCGAACGAAGGCAGTTTCCCTAGGTTCTGTGGCACAGAACCTCCATTCCCCAGATTGATCACCTGGCAATGAACTTTTCTGTATTGAGCTCAGCTGGTCCTCCGGCACCCAGCCCATCCTTGAAGTTTATGCATCGTTGTGTTGAACCTGCCAAAGACTGTTCTCACTGAGGTATTGGAAGGGTCTGGGGGAGGGAGGTACCACAGGAGTGGCATTTCAGTGGAGGGAAAGCATCTTTCCCAACTGCCTAACTTAGACCCAGAAAAGAGCAGGCATTTTTGGAAAGCTGACTCAGTGTTTTCTGTTGCCCATAAACCTCCCCCACTTTCCTGCTTCCATCTTCTCTCCTCACAGATGCCCCACTTTCCTTACTTAATCCATCTCAGAACCTGGGTCACTAGAATACAAGGAGACTTTTTAGTCGTGTTTAAGCTTTCTTGGTTACCTTGGTGATGGGGAGATCTCCCTTCTCAGAACTAGTCCATTGTGAGACCCTGAAGTAGTTTGATCTGTACCTGACTTAATGTAATTATGCAGTCATGGGAATTGTGAGAAAAACTTTATTGCATTGTTTGAACCTAGTCCTGTGTGGCTGGGAAATGAGATCATCTCTACGTGTCATTTAGAAACTCTTAACTAAGGACCTATGTTATGCTGACTAGTAACTCAGATCCAAAGATTGATGCAAAGAGTTTTCTTATCTGAAAACTGGCCCTGTACTGATCAGTCAGGCATTCTTTCTAAGGGTCCCTACCAGGTCCTTCTGAGTATTTCCACAGCTGCCAAACTTGTGGGTGTAGACTCCTGGATTATCTGAAGAAAGCTCCTGCTTCTGAGTAGATGGCAGAACCCTCCAGGGACCTCAAGGTTCATCTAGGAGGGACCCAGAGGGAGCCAACATCCAGATGAAACAGCTCCCCAGATTCTGGATGAGGGCTGAGTATACTGTCCCAGTTTTTTCTCCTCTTTTGTTATGTGCCCAGCCACCAAAGCCCTGATTCAAACGTGCATTGGTATTCTCTCTCTACATTCTTGGTGCACCCCCCCCCCCCCCGCCTTTTCTGCTTGCAAGCAGACAATGGCTAGCAATGATACTTGGAACATTCTTCCTCAGTAGGATCCCTCAAGGAACTGATCTCCTAGAGTAAAAATGCTCATCCTGGCTCAACTAGTCTTTTGTGGCATCTTGGCTTAATACTTGCCTCTCCTTTATTGGCCAGAAGGGGAGGGGTTCATTCAAACCTCCTCCCTTTGGCCAAAAGGGGGAAATTAGGAGACACTGTTTTCCAGAGCTAAGCCTCAGTAAGCAGACTGTGTCCTGAGCTTGGCATAACAACAATCCTTTGAGGCCACCCTCTGGATGATCTCACCCTCTGGAAAAAACTAATTATTGTATTGCTTTGACCAGCACCAAGTGTTCTCTGAGCTCAGAGCAGCACCTGTGGTACCCATGTTCTGGCCATGAGTCAAACTTGTCTCATTTTTGCTATTACCCCCCTTGTAAGGGTTACCACTCATTGTGCCGTCATTGGTAGAAGTACTGAGATCAATGTTTAAAAATATATAAATACTATTATTAATAGTATTTTACATTTAATTGGGAAATAAGATGTGCAGGCATTGGGGCACAGAGATTCACCATGCCCTACTGGGAGAGTCGAAGGAGTTATGGAAGAAGAGATGGGAGAGAGCAGATGGGAGGAGGGGATATCCTGTGGGACTGCTATTCTGGGGTGGGGAGTAGGGGAAAAATGGGGAAAAATTGTAACTCAAAATCTGGCAGAAATGAATGATGAAACCAGAAGTTAATAAAACATTTGAAAAAAAAAGTGTTGAGATCTCCCCACACTGCCTTGAGTCTCCCCCACTGGGGCTGGGGCCCTGGCACGTGTGTCTAGATCCCTTCCTTGCTTGCAAGTCATACCCCTCACTTTGAAATTAAACTTCTGTTTGATTCCTGACTCTCTTGTCTCTGTTCAGCTCCAGTCATCCACAGCTAAGAGGCCAGTTTGGTCAGGTTGACACTAGGTAGTGTAGTAGATAGAGTGTTGGACAAGGAGTCAGGAAGATCTGAATTCAAATCCAGTCTCAGGCACTTACTAGCTGTGTGACCCTGGGCAAGTTACTTAGACCTGTTTGCTTCAGTTCCTCATCTGTGAAATGGGAGTGCACCAGAGAACCATTCCAGTAGCTTTGCCAAGAAAACATCATGAACAAAAGTCAGATGGGACTGAACAAGACTAACAGAATCGACTGGACATTCATTATTTCCCTGGACACACTCTAAGATCCAGCCAAACAGGTTAACCTGCTGTTCCTCACACCCTACGTTCCCTCTCCCATCATGGTGGTACTGCACTTTGCAGAGTTCTCTCCTTTTTCCCCTTTGCCTCTTGAAATCCCTCTCCTGCCCCTCTCCCTGAGTCAATGGCACTAAGAGCAGAGGTGTTGCCTTCTTAAGATCTGTCTGGGGCTGTTTCTGAGCAGGATCTTGACCCTGAGTTCTGCCCATCCTCCCACTCTGCCCGTTCTACCTGTGGAGATGGCTGCCAATCCGAGATTTCCTGCCTTCTTGTCCTAGATGTTTCCTGACAGCTGAGGGCAGAACTTTCGTGACTTGTGATCATTTTGTTCCCCTTGGCTTTCTGGACTGGTCTTGGCTTTAGAGCCCTACCCGTGTGAGGCAGCCAAGGCAGGACGAGTGACAAATATGCAGAAAATCATGGATTTAGAAGGAAAATCGAAAGTGTCCGGCGTGCCTTCAAGGACGTCAGGTGAATGGGGGGGATCAAGCTGGCCTGAGTCAACATTGGGGTGCGCCCGTGTCTCAAGGGAGGATGAAGTTTCCTTGAGGCGGGAGCAAAGCAGCCTGCAGGAATGGAGGAGAGACCCCTGGGTCCCCGTGGGGTGAGGCCAGCTTGTGTGAAAGAGGCAGAGGCAAAGGATAAAGAGGGAGAGGAACAGGACCCTGGCTAGAGAAGGCGGCAAGGACAGCAAGCGCGGAGTTCTTGTCTGTTTTTGCTGAAGGTAAGGGAGAGAGAGCGCCACTGAGAGGCCGGGTCAAGTGTCCACTGCAGGCACGTGGTGGTCATCTGGCCCTCCCTCCTCCCTCCCCCTTTTACTGCCCACGGGAGTTTGGAGATCCCAAGAAGGGGACATTGGCATCTGGGAATGTGAGGGGGAGAAATGGAACCTCAGTTACATCGCGACGGTGTGTGCGTGCGTGGCTGGGTGGGTTCCTCGGTGCAGCCTATGTCTGGGGCACGGAGCTGGGAGGTGTGTGAGTCTTGTGGCCGTGGTTATGCTAGTGTTCAGGGCGTGTGTGTCTGAATCTCCCTGTTGTAGCCCCGGTGTCCTGGTCGGAGGGGAGGGAGGTGGTCTCCCTGCTTGTAGCCACCCTCACGCTGGTGTAGGGGCGCCGGGCAGTATGCTAACTGCTAGGGCGTCTAACGGGGTGGGGTTAGGGGCAAAGGGAGAAATGGTTCCCCAGATATCGCCAGGTGCCTGGCCGTGGGGTGGGGGTGGGGTAGCCCAAGTATTGGGGAGGGGGGGGTAGACATCTTGCAGGTATCCAGGTCGTTGGGAGGTGGGCGTGCCCAGAGAGTTGGAGGGGGTGGACTTGATCTCCCTGGTGTCCCAGTCATTGGAGAGCCCGGGCTTGGAGGGGTCGCTGGTGGTGCCCCAGGTGTCAGGGTCGTCGGAGGTCGGGAGGTGGGAGTGGATGGCGGGGGTGGTGGAAGCCCAGCCCAGGGTGGAGCCGGACCTCAGTCGCTCCCATCCCAGGAAACGCCACCGGCGGGCGGGCGGAATCGGGGAGGAGCGAGGAGAGAGGAGAGAAGCAGGAGCAGAGAAGAGGAGGGAGAGGAGAGAGGAGGTGGCAGCCTCGGCGGTTGCCGCCAGTGCCGTTGCTAAGTGCCCCTCCCGCGGCCCGAGGGCTGTGCTCCCGGCGGGCGGAGCCGTCAGAGGAGGAGGAGGAGGAGGAGAAAGAAGAGCTCGCTCGCCCTCGGGCTCCCAGGAGGCAAGGAGGCTCAGCGCATCCTCCTCCGCCCGTGCCCTGGAGGGGGCCGGTTCCTAGGTCCGAGGCCGTCGCCGCCCCCGCGCTCACCTAGGCATCCCCCGGAAGCCCTCCCTCCTGGCTGGCGCCTCCGCGCCCCCTGCCTAGCAGCAGATTTCCAGCCCGAGCAGGCCCCCCACCCCCACCCCCCTCCCGTGCAGGGAAGGGTCGCGCCATGCCCGCGGCGCCGCCGCCTCCCCCGCTGCCCGCCCCAGGACGGCCTCCTGGCGGCGGCCCTCGGCCTGGCCCTGGTAAGTTCTCCCGCACCTCGAGGGTGGGCGCCTGCGGAGGCTGCCTCTGCTCAGCTCCTTCCAGTCCAGTCCCCTCCGAGGGAGCTACGGTCTGGGCTAGAGTGATACCGGTCCGGGCCCCGGTCCGGGTCTGGGTCAGGGTAGTGGAGGCATTCTCAGTCCTTTTAGCCTTTAGCTGGGGCTGGTCGGGGGCGGGGTGGGGGTGGGGGTTCCAAACCTTTAGCTCCGGCCGCCGTCGGGGACGCTCCCGGGAGGAAGCCTGTGGGCAGACCCATGGCCTCCCAACCCAGAAATCCGGCTTCTCGGCCCCATTCTCTTTGTTGCCTCTCCCAGGAGCCACGAACCTTCTCCTCTGGGCTCTTGGCCCCTAGTGGGGCAGCCAGAGAAAACTCCAGCTGGGGCTTGTGTAGCACCGGGGATCACGGGCGCTGTCCAAGGTGCTTATGAGACGAGCCAGGCAGGCAGCGCCAGGGCCAAGGTTAGCTACCTGCAAAGGACGTAGGCAGGCAGAAATCTTCTCTTGCCTCTGGACAGTGCCTAGGGGTGGAGGCTGCCAGGCGTCTAGGAAGGGGAATGGTGGAGGTGGGGACTGGGGACTGAGTGGGATGATTGTTAAAAGTGCTGCTGTGGTGTGTCCCAGGGGCGTCTTCAGGCCTGGGACTCCCCAGCTTAATTGACTAGCCTGAGCATCTTGGACCCAGACAAGTACCACAGTGAAGAAACTGGCATGATCAAAGAGGTTAGGCTTTCAGTTTCTTCCCAGGAGATGGGGGCTATGGAGTGTGTGTGTGTGTGTGTGTGTGTGTGTGTGTGTGTGTCTGTGTGTCTGTGTGTGTCTGTGTGTACTTTTCAGCATTTTAAGTGACTGTTAAATGTCACTTTGTCTCACCATGAAGTATCTGATGGGGAAAGACGGAAGGAACCTAAAGGAAGAAAATGCTAAAGAGGCCCAGCCAGCATAACATGAACTTTATTTAGACTTGGAAAAACTCTGGCCCGGGATGGCTGTGCAGAAGCAAGACAGGAACGAAAGGGCTCCCTGGGCGTGAGCTGAAGAGTGGGGGCAGCAGGATGAAGGAAAGGAGAAAAGGTGGGGGGAGGGAAAACCTTCATTCCTGAAGTTTTTTCTTGGTAACTTTTGGAATTGTCCCACACAGTCTGCACCCTTCTCCCACCCAGCAGGAATGGAATATGATCCATCTCCCTCTGAATGGGAAAGGGCAGGGATGCTTCAGAATTTAAAACTGTTCCCTGTGCTTTGTGGTTTCCCCTCTAGCATAATACCACTGCTTGAAAAGTGCCTTCAGTAGCCATTGAATCTGGAATGAAGGGGCCTGGGAAGCTCTGCCTGACAGTGGGGTGGGAGGCTGTTCCAGACTACCTTGATCCACCTTACCATAAATACAGCTGTAAGGGGGAGAGGAAGTCTTTGAAAAGTGTTTTGACTCTGGTGATGTAGTTATCAAATCAGAGAGATACGTGAAGCAAAATGAAATGTGCTATGTGAGTCCTGTAGCTGGAGCAAGGCTACAAGGCTAGAGCTAGAAGGCATCACTGAGGTCGTCTAGCCCGACTCTTTCCTTTTTCAGATGAGAGAAACCAAGGATAACCAATGAATAGCTGCATGTGACCCTAAAGACACATGACTTTTGTCATCTACCATGCCTTGATACCTGGGAGCCAATGAATGGTCTTTCTCTCTTTCCTGAGGAGGAACCCTCCTCTCAGTCTGTCTAGAATGTGAGCTCCTTGAGAGTAGAAACTGCCATGACTTTCTCTTTGAATCCCTACTTAGTGCTCAGTTCAGGACTTGGCATTCTTGATTGCTGGCACAGTATGTGGCCCTAGACACATAGTTTAGGAAGCATTGATCTGGATCTGACCTAGCCCCAGGGGGTGACTTAAGGCCAGTCCACTTGTCTCAGGGCCACAGCCAATGGGAACCAGTCTGAAACTGATGTCTCCTACACACAGGACTGGACTTGTGCCAGCATGCATTTGTAGAGAGTGAGTGGCTCATAGGATTGAAGATTTATAGACAGGAGGGACTTCAGAGGCCATTGAGTCCCCTCCTCATTTTTTACAAATGAGGAAATGGTGGGGGTGAGGTGACTTCAGATCTCACAGGTAACAAGTTTAAGTGGCTACCGCTAGGTTCTGGCCATGTCTGTGGGAGACAAACAGACCAGCTGGAAGTCTTTGCTGCAGCCCCCTCTCCCCACTGTGCTCCTCTCTAGATGGCTTCTTGTTTTTGGTCTATTGTCATGGCTTCTGGGAATAACTCCTCCCTCAGGTGCCCAGCATGATTTTTCCTTTTCCCCTTTAAATTCCAAGGCACCAGTGTTTGGGGAGGTTCTTGGTCCAGACTCCCTTTTGCCATTGCTTCTGCTGTGTTCTTTGCCTTCAGTTTGGGAGGGCAGAAAAGGATCGCTTCCCAGCAAGCCTCTGGCCTTGCCAGATGTGTGCAGCTGTACTCAGGGGACCAAACAGCCTGCAAGCAGGGACAGCCACCTCTGATTAATTACCCAGCAAGTAAGATGGAAACATGGGATAAAAACTCTGGAGTAGAGGAGTGACAGAGAGCAAACCCCAGCCCCAAATCTAACTTCCTGCTGGTTTCTTCAAAAATAGCATGGGCTAGCCCAAGGGAAGATGCTGGAGATTTAATTTTTCACTGTCATTTTATATTCCTGCCTGTTGTTAATGACTTACCAAAACTGACAGACGGAATACAACTTTGCCTTCCATTTGACCAACTGTTGGGAATGGTGGGCGTGCATCATCTGTTGCCCAAACAGCCAGGTTTAGAGCCAGGGGCTCCAAAGGGGTCCCTTCCATGGAAGGTCCAGCTCAGGTTCCTTTGGGAGCAGAAGTGTTTCAAGATCAGTCAAATTCAAAGAGCTACAAATCGTAGGTCAGATAAATTCAAGAAGAGGGAGGGAAACCAACAGTGTGAAAACCTTGACTTTGGAGCTAGCAGCCCTGGGTTCAGATTCTCACATCTTCCTCTTGATAGCTGTGTGGCCATGGGGAAGACACTTGATGTCTCTGGGCACTCCATGTTCCATTCTTGGTAAAAACGAGAGGGTTGGGTTAGGTGTGACTCCTCAGTCCCTTTCAGCTCCAAATCACCAATCTTGTTATGGGAAGTTAAGCAGATGTTAAATTCAGAAGGGGAAGAAAGTATCAGAAAATGCCCCGAGTGCCCACTGAATCCTAGCGTTGGAGTGTGGAGGGACATTAGAGACCATCTAATTAATACACGCCCTCACCTTGCTGAGGCTCAGAGAGGGGCAGTGACTTGGGATTTGTAGGCACAACCTAGTTTTGTCTATTTCTCCACAGTGAGCACATTTTCCAGTCCTTTCCCAGTGTGTCGTTTGTCTATGTGGAGTTAAGGAGGGGGTTAATGAAACTTTGCCAAGGCCTGTGAAGTGCTGCACCAGAAACTGACAATTTCGTGGTCCCAGGTGGTGCTTTGTCACTGCTGCCAGTGGGGGGTAGGGGCTTTGGAGGAGAGAAATGGATTCCGGAGGAGGGGAACAGGTGGTGAAGAAGGTGCGGTCTGAGAAGAGGATTAACATTTCCTTTTCCCCAATTTTTTAGCATTTTTATTTAAAGTGTTAAGTTCTAAATTCTATCTCTCCCTCCCTCCTTTCCCTCCTCCCTCCCTGAGATGGGAAGCAATCAGATATAGGTTATACAGCCATTTTGTATAAAAAGACTTGAATAAAAGAAAAAGAAACATGGAAGAAAGAAAGTGAAAACTAGGCTGCTTCAGGCTGTATTCAGATAATAGCAGCTCTTTCTTTAGAGGCAGATAATCTGCTTCATCATTAGTCCTTTGGGATTTTCTTGGAACATTGTATTGCTGAGAACAGTTATGTCAGTCGTTCACAGTTCTTCATGGAGAAATGTTTCTGTTACTGTGTATGATGTTCTTTTGGTTCTGTTTACTTCACTACGCATCAGTTCAATAAGTCTTTCCAGGTTTTTTTTTTTTTCTGAAATCACCCTCCTTGTCATTTCTTGTAGCACAATAATGTCCCATTACAATCCTATACCCCAGCTTATTTAGCCATTTCCCTTCTGATGGGCAAGATTGAAATTTCTGAAAGGCAACTTAAAATATAAGTGATAGGCTCTTGACCAGAAATACCGTGTACATAATTGAAGACCAATATGATTGTGCTTTGCCTCAGTCTTAGCAATCTGATTAGGGGGTTTTTAAATTGAATAGGGCGGGGGAGGGGAAAGCTGCCCACATGGATCTGTCATGGTCTGACACCCTAGAAAGCAGCATCTACACAGTAGAGATAGTGAGGATCATTAATTCAGAGGAAAGAAAGCCCAAGAAAGGAAACAACGATAAAGGGGATGGCCTCAAATGTCTATACACAAGTGGACAAAGTCTGGGCAGCAAGCTAGGTGAACTAGAAAGTCTAACCCAGGGCAGCAAACCTGACTTGATAGTGATGGCTGAGCCTTGGGGATCAGGAATGAGACTCAAGGCTGGCAGGGGCTGGGGAAAAGGATGACTCATTTGGAAGAAGCTGGGCTCATTAAAAGGGGCCTGGAGGAGCATGTAGAGCTAGAAAAGTTAGGAAATGTTGGGAAATTCAGCAACTGGAAAGAGATTGGCTTAAATGCAAACAAGGGTGTGTGTCCTACAGCCTGGCTGGCCTAGAGGGAGACATAGACAAGTCATTGGCATTTCTAGAGTGTTCAGGCTTGCAAAGCATTTTATGTACTACTTTATCTGAAACTCATAACAACCCTGTGAGGTCACCGTGACAAATATCATTACTTTAGCTTATAAAGAGACTCATGGAACAAGGATGGGTAACCAAATGCCAAATAGCGCCGCAGCCCTGTGGAGATAGCATTAAAGATGCTTTAACCCTCACCCTACATACATGCTGACTGAGCTGAGGCCTGGGGTGGCTGTGGAGGACAGAAAGGCTTCCCTTCCCCCTTTTGTGAGCTCTTTGAGGGGGAGGGGAAGGGACAGGACCATGCCTCATGACCATGCTTCAGGACCATGCCGTCATCCCTCATGGGATGATGAAAGTAGATAATAGAGAAAAGCTTGAGCTTCCCTCCTCTCCTTCATGCTTCATAATATGAGTCAATGAGAATGACTGTTGGACTGGCAAGATGGAACAAAAATGATTGCTGGGTCCTTGTTTATGGCTAAGATGGCCAAGGAGATTGGAAGAGAGTGCCTAGTTGCCACTGACATGCTTAAGTCTCCCACCCTGATGGCCTGTGTCCTAGGGGACTGGAAGAGTTGGTGGATGAGATTGCCAAGGAGCTGTTAATGGTCTTGAAAGATCATGGCTATGTGCTCTTTGGCAGTGTACACTCAGAGAAATGAAGATTGTACAGATGGGGAGATTTACAACTGGCTTGGAGGACAAAGTCTCCTGATTTTCAGAAAAGGGAAGAGAATGGAGTCTGTAAACTTGAAGCCACTGACCTTGACTTGGATCCCTGTGAATATTTCAAAGCATGTTACCAAAGGGATGGTTTGTGAAGACTTAGAAAAGGAAATGGTGATTAGCAGCACCAGTGGGATGTCACCAAGAATGGGCTATGCTCACCTAATCTTGTGGCATTTTTTGACAGAATGACTAGCCTGGAAGATCAGGGCAATGCTATATATGTAGCTTGCCTAGATACCAGCAAAGTTTTTGACAGATACTCTTGCTATTCTTCTAGAAAAGATGGTGAGGTAGGGGCTAGATAATAGTAAATTTTGGTGGACGTACAAGTGGTTGAATGATGAACACAAAGAAGAGCCGTTGATGGTTTGATGCCGACAGGAAGGGGGTCTCCAGAGGAATGCTCCAGGGATCTGTGCTTGGGTATGTGCTATTCAACATTTTTTATTGATGACACTAGATGAGGGACATAGCTATTAAATTTGCAGATAACATGAATCTGGGTGGGGGTGGAAGGACAACTAATTGGGCAAAAGAATCTATATCCTTAGTTGTGGAATGAAGTCAGAAGAAATTTAACAGAAACACACAGAGAGTTTGGGATTACAAAAAAGAAAAGGTATCAGTGCATTCCAAGGAAGTTGTGTGCAGAGAAATCTGATGGCTTTAGACATCTTCAAGTTCCAATGGGTCAGCAGTGTAACATGGCAGCCACTATACTCAACATCCACTTAGGCTGGATTAGGAGAGGTAGCGTGTCCAGCACTGGGCCTGGCACAGAGTACATGCTTCTTAGTTAACTGACAACAGCCCCACTGTGTTCTACTCATATCAGCCTACCAATGGAGGATTGTGTGCAGTTTGGATTGCCATAGTTTAGGAGGAATATTGCATGAACCAAAGAGGGTGGCTGGGGTGTTGAGGTGGGGGGTGGTTAGAACCCATGCAACATTCAATTCAATTCAATTGAACACATTTATTAAGCACAAAGCATCGTGCTATGTAAGGGAGATACAAAGATGAAAATGAAGCAGTCCTGTTTTCAGAGAGCTTCAGTTCTGGGGGTGTTTGCAGAATATGCAACCTGGACCCAGCCCAGTAACACCAGGTCATTTGGGATGGGAGAAAGCATTTACCAATGGGACATTGGAGAGGGCTTCATGGAGGAGGTGGCCCCTGAAGTCAAGGATTCTGAGAGGCAGAGGAGAGGAGAGAGGGCACCTGGGTCAGAGCAATGGAATGTGAGAAGGTGGACAAGTGAGAGATGGAGGGCTGAATTAAGAGAACAACGAGTAGTCCTGTTTGCCCAGAACACAACATTTAGGAAAAGAATGTATGAGATAAGACTGGGAAAGTGGGGGAGATTCAGTGGAGAGCCCTCAACGCAGGGCTGAAGAGTGCATTGGTTATTTTGTAGATGAGGACTCCTGCCAGACGTTGGGGCCCCTTCAAGGTCTGGGCTCCCATGAGTGTTCAGTTCTATGCTGGGGGGGGGGTCTCCCTTGCCTCAAGTCTGTCTTAGCTCTAGTCCTTCCCCCACCCCACTGCCAAAGATCTTCCAAAAGCACAGACCTGACCATGTCCTGCTCCGCCTTCAGTTGGCTTCATGGCTCCTGTATTGTCCACCTCCAGATCGTGTCAAGTCCTCATTGGCTTCAAAAGCCTTTTCCAACCCGACCTTGTTGCATGCTTCTCTCTTCTTGCGCCTTGCTGTCATTGCTCTGTGTCCTACAAGAGTACTTTTGCTCTTCCCTGCATGAGACGCCCCATCTCCTGACAGAGCCTTTGCATGGCCGCCTCCCACTCCCGGAATGCTCCCTGCCCTTGCCTCCACCTCTTGGCTTCCCTCAAGACTTGGCTCAAATCCCCCCTTCAGAAAGGGGCCTTTCCTGGGTCCCTCCAATGCTAGTGCCTCCCCTCCGAGAATCTCCCCATTTGTATTGTTATAGGTCTTGTTTGGACATGGCTATTTGCATGTTGTTTCTCCTACTAGACTGTGAGCTCCTTGAAGGCAGGGACCATGTTTCTGCTTTTCTTTGCATCTCTAGAGTGGGTATGTAACGTAGGCATTTTAATTCTTGCTGTTAATGATGATAAAAGGGACAGATTGAAGATGAGAGAGAGGGGGACAGTTGATCAGATAAACTGGAGGAGAGGGGAGACGCCAGGAGAGAAGCCTTGGTAAAGAGAAAGGCCACTTCTTCATCCAAAGCTGGAGAAGGAGAGATGACGTAGGGGAGATGTGTGCACTCACAGAACATGGTGTCAGCTTTCTCAGGAAAGTAGGAGGTGAGGACATCTGTAGAGAGAAGCTTTGGGAAAGCTGCTGTGGAGAATGCAGGGGACAAGCGTTCTGCAGGGTGCCAATGAGGGCCCAGCTGTTAGGAGATGACAGGTCTTGGAGTGGGTTCTGTGGCATGGTGGGTGGACAGTGGTGGTCAGGGGCATCCAGGGTTGAGGACTGGCAGCATGTAAGGACAAGAGAGAGCTGATCCAGTGATGTAGAAAAATTCTTGGTTCAACTGGTCAACAATGGGGTCTGTGAAGGGAGGAAGGTGAGGTGAGGGCAGGAGTGAGGCTAGAGGCTAGGAGGAGTAAGACAGAGAGAAGGAAGAAAGGACTTGTGGCATTTGAGAGTTTGGGACCAGGGGTGGGGGTGATGGTGATGGTGACAGCAAGGACAAAACCTGTCTCTAGGTGTCAGGGGCTGAGGTGGAGAGAAGAAGGAGATGGGCAGGGGAATGGAGGAGGCTGATGATCTGGGAGGCTGGGGTGCTTGAGGGGACATTACCTGGCATATTGGTACCCTTGAGGATGAAACACTAGTTGGGGAGCAGAGGAAAGACTGTGGACCAGATGCCAAATTTCTTGAGAAGGAGGGAGGCTACCCTGAAGGCAGACTGTGACAGGGATCTCTCTGGATGGGGGGATGGAGAAGGATGGAGGAGAAGCCGCTGAGAAATGAAAGTGGGGGATCATGGGATCACAGAGGGAAGGGACCTTAAAGGCCATTGAATTCAGATTCTCCACTTCTCAGAGGAGCAAATGGAGGCCTAGGAGGCTGGTTAAACATCTTGCCAAGGACTGCTAGATAGTAAGGGGTCTTTGGTGAGATCTGAACTCAGTTTCCCTGCCTGCAGAACCAGTGGCTCTCTGAAGGGAACAAGGTCTGTGCCTACTTCCCTGGAGTGGATCCTCTCACTGCACTCCACAAAGGCAGCAGAGCTGACTTTAAATTGGTCTTTGACCCAGCATGGGGTCTAGGAGGGCCCCCACAGAAACAAGAGAAGGGCTGAATTGTAGTTGGACCTGCTAGGCAGGTCCCTTCCTCCTCTTGGACCCCCCAGTGTTCTCCTTAGTACACTGAGGGTCTCACCTGGATGGTGTCTAAAAGCCAGGGGCCATATGGCCGATGGGAAGCAGCTCACAGGTTGACTGTGTCTTCCTGGTGACAGGTAATGTGCATCTTTGCATCCGTGCCACCTCTGTTAGGAAGGCCAGTCAAGGCATCCTTCTCATGAACAGCACACAAGTAGTGTTCCCCTTCTCTGGGCCTACTCTGCCCAGCCTTTCCATAGAAATTACGTGTCCTGGTGCCCCAGAGAGCCTTGGTATTCCTGACTGAGCTATTTGTCAAAGAGCAAAGGTGTTGCCACCAAGGCTGGCCAAACTCTGGGCTCCAGAATGGAATCTTGGCAGATTTGCCACCTCGGGAAACAATGGAAGTTGCAACTTTCTGCTCTCTTGGCAATGGGAATTCACCTGGGCTCTGGCTTTGTCATGTCTGGAGAGGCTACAGTTATGTTTTCACCTATAATTAACTCACACCAGCTGATAACTCATTTGCTGAAGGAACAAGAGGCTCATGTTTCCCACCTGCCTGGAGGCATCCTGGCTTAGTCTGTTGTACGCCTTGGACACAGTGACCTTGCCAGTGACAGGCTAGAAGTTTCAACAATGGGAATTTCTGCACCATTGACCAGGGATTTGGGTCTGTCTTGGGCACCAGCCTGAGCTGAGGGCTTTATGTGTTATGAAATGTGGATGGCAAAGCTCAGACCACTGACTTTAGATTCTGATCCCTCATTTAGCCAGTCCCTGTGGAGTGCCAGACACAGAGGTGCAGAGAAACCAAGAATTCAACACTCCCTGCCCTCAGGGAGCAGACATTCCATTCATCAGTGACAGAAGAAAAAGTAACAAAATGGCAGTGGCTCACCCTGGCCAGGGCCAGAGCTCTAAGCACACAGGTTATGAACATTTGAAAGAATTTCTCCTCCTTGAGTCTTGGATTTCCTGGGCTGCTTTCCTTCTGTGATGAGAGTGCCTTACAGTGGCAGCAGCTATTGTCAAGAGTAACTTTCCCAGTGTCTGTTAGAAAATTGGAAGCTCCCTGAGGACAGGGATTTCTTTATTTTGTCTTTGCATCTCTCCTGGCACATAGTAGGTGCTTGATAAATGTTTGTTGAATGATTAAACATGGGCCAGGGTTTTTCTTTGGCCAAGCTGTGAAGCAGGCAGTCCCTTTCTTAGGCATCCTGTACTTCCCTCTGGGGCCTGAGAGGAGGGAAATGAGCTTGTCTGGGAGGTGGCCTCACTTTCCATGACCAAGGTCAGGAGTGTGGTTCATTTGAGACCTTTGATGACCCTGTGAAGGAGATAGGGAGTGCAGGTTCAGACATTGTAAGTGATTTGCCCAAGCCTGACAAGTGGCCATCCCTTCTCTTGAAGGCTGTGCAGTCAGTGGAGAGATGAGAAGAGGTGGGTTCCAATTCTGACCCTGCCTCTAACCACCTCTAACCACTAACCAACCCTTCTCTGGGCCTCAGTTTCCTTGTTTGTAAAATGAGGGGGGTCAGACTGCCTGAGCAGTCTCTTAGCTCTCCTCCAGTTCTATGGCCCTAGGACCTGACTGTTCTTTGTCACCCAGGCCAGTTCTCTGATCAGTTTGTCACCCTCTTCCATCTGCCTTGCCCTCATAGCACACACCCTGCTATGTCCTCCTGGGTTGGGTGGAGTATGGCTCTGACACTCGGCTGGGCTAACATAATAGTTATTGTCACAAATGCTTCTCTGCACCCAGAAGAGGACCTCCCCAACATGGGAGAGCCATGGGGTTGGGGTGTGCCCTCTAGGCATGGGGCAGCTCTGTGGGCTTTCTGAAGTGTCTGATCTTTGGATGTGGAGTCTTTAGGCTGGTGCACCTCAGTGCTGTGGCATGCTGGTGAGTGCCACAAGGAGGTGGGTGCAGGCCTGGGTCAGTGTGTGTGTCAAAGTTCAGTCCTGGTTCCTGGAGCCCAAGAAATGGCCAAACCTACTGATTTCCAAACTGAATAAGCTCTCCACCCCCCTCCCCCTTCACCTGTCCTTTTCTCTGAATTCTAAGCACTTGAGGGCAGGGGCTGGATTGGGAGGTTTTTAAAAAGATCCTCCTCCCCAGGCATCTCTAGAGGCCCTTCTCTGGTTACTTGGTTTGTCTCTGGAGATGCTGACGTGCATAACAGTGAGGAAAAAGTTGTCACTCATTGGGTTAGCACACTGGGAGGATGGGGCTAAAGCCAGGCCTGGGTCAGTTAGCTGTGCTTGACTTCTGGCTCCCAGGGGCCCCTGGAGCTGTCCAAGATACCAGAATGGAGGCTCCATGGGCTGGATGAGCACCAAGGCTGCTTGGGGCATCTTCTCTCTGGAGTTTTCTCAGATGATCTCTGAGGCCCCTTGCTTCCCTAATGCTCAGTGACTCATCTCCATCTCAGAGACTGGAAAAACAAAGCTAAGTGATTCTGGCACAGGTCAGGCATGTGCAGTGTGGACCCCAAGGATTCGAGGCAGGAACGAGAATGGCCTTTCAAGTCCGGTATGAATATGGAATGATGCTTCCCAGCATTTCCTTCCAGCCATCACTGGGCTGTGTCCTGGCCCCTATCCTTTAACCTAGGCAATGACAGTGCCCTCTAGTAGGATTCTCTCTGTCTAAATTGGAACCGCAGTGTGGGTGGTTTTTGGAGGTGATGTTTCTCAATGGGACAGGCATGATGGGCAGCTGCCTTCAACTTAGAGGTCCCCAGAACAAGTGGGGACAGCAACAATCATTCTGGTTCTGAGCAGGGACCTTAGTGATGACACACCCAATGGGTTGTCATTCAGCCTTTGCTTGTGGACCTTTGGGGATGGGTAAGGCAGCCATTTCATTTGGGGGAGTTTTCTTATATTGAATCCAAATGGTGCTTCTGAGCAGCCTCCCTCTATGACCCTGGTTTTACCCTCTGAGGCCATGCAGAACACATTGAATACTTTTCCCACCCAATAGCCCTTCCAAAGCTTGAAGGACTTTCTGAGATCCTTCTTTTCTTCTCTAGATGAAACATACCCATTTTGTCCAACCAATCCTACCTGGACTTAGAGCCAGAGAGGACCTTAGAGCCCATCTAACCTAATTCCCTCACTTGACAGGTGGTTGAGTGATGCATGTAGTCACACAGGTGGGCAGAGGCAGGGATGAGATTGGAATCCAGGTCCTCTGCTCTTCAATCCAGGGTTGCTTCCAGCACCCCCTCCTACCTGGACATGGTGCTATCCTTCCTCCCATGTCATCTTCTCCAGGGCTCTCCCCATTATGGTCACCTTCCTCTAGAAACATCCAACCTGATGGAGTACTTGTGAAAAAGTGATCCCTAAAACAGAAACTCTGATGCAACAATGGAGCTCTGGAGAGACACGGGCTCACCCACTCTGGGCAGGATGCTGGCTTCTGCACCCTCATATTTAATATGGGGGGGGGATGAGAATGTTTTCACCCCTGTCTCACTGGGTGTCTTTGCAAACCTTAATGCTTTATAAAAACACAAGTCAAGCAGAGATTTATGAGGGATGCTGAGAGATGTGTAGCTGGGAAGGCTTTTGCCAGTAAACTCAGATTTAGATGTAGACTCCAAGGGCCTTAGAGAGGAAACAAGAAGCCGCTTCACAACCCCCTGGCTATGTCAGAGCCTCATCTGGACTGGAGAGAGGGCGCTGGGGACTGGGATTCCATGACCTAGTGGAATGAGGGTTGGGGCTGCCCCTTTAGGGAGGTAGGCAGCATGGTGAGATGGGGAGGTGTAGGGAGGGAATATGCAAGCTCCCATGTGCCAAGCTGAAGTGGACGGGATTCCCAAAGGACCTCCTGATAGAGGTGGCCTATTCTGCAGACCAATGCTTTGGAGGGTAAAGGAATCCATCGAGGTCACACAGAAGTCAGCTCTGAAGCAACACAGGAGAAAGACAGAAGGGAAAAGAGCATGAATGGACAAGGCTGGGGAGTTTGCATCCTTTAAGAGCCTGGGAGATGTACAGGGGAGGCTCCAGCTGCTGGAGCTCATGCATTCCTTCCCCCTCATCCTGTTGTTCCCATCATTCAGTGAGAGACCAAGCAGCTCACCTGAGTTAAGTGGAGAGAAAGGAGGTAGGTGGATTGGGAAACATTGGCTTTTCGATAAATACTGCCATTAAAGCATTCACATTAGAAAAAAAATAGCACTAAAGTCATCAATTTGACAATCCAATGGTACAAGAAGCCAGACTATGGCTTGCCTGGACCCTAGCATGTCTGTTTGGATACTCCTCCTTTACCAAACACACTAAATCATAAATGGCACCTGGAAGGTCCATTGGCCCTGCTTCTGCTTAGGCTGAACAATGCACAAGACACAAGAGGAAGAAATGCTCACAAAGGGGAAAGACAGCAAACAACAGGAAGGTGAAAGTTGTGTCTTTGTCTTAGTCAGCTTGGCATCAGTGGTCCTCTGAGAATAGTGTGAAAAATATGGGAATGAACAAGGAAAAAGGTGGGGAGGAGAGTAGGGAGGGGTCCAAATGCAGCAGAAAGGTATTTGTGAA
The DNA here is from genome assembly GCA_011680675.1 of Gymnobelideus leadbeateri. Taxonomy (NCBI): domain Eukaryota; kingdom Metazoa; phylum Chordata; class Mammalia; order Diprotodontia; family Petauridae; genus Gymnobelideus; species Gymnobelideus leadbeateri. The sequence continues at coordinate 208,385 of WOXC01005402.1, read as the reverse complement.
GTTCCTTCTATAGACAAGGCACCACAAGAGGTTCTGGAGATACAGAGACAGAAAAAAACCTAGCCCCTGCCCTCCAGTGGCTTACCTTCACAGGTAGAAACAACATGTTCACAAATTGGTAAACATAAAGCAATTTGAGGAAGGCCAGAGCCCTCCCTTCTAGGTGATCAGGGAAGATTTTTGGTAGGGAGTGTCCCTTGATTGGAACCTTGAAGGAAGCAAGGGGCTCCACATCCTTCCACATGAGGAAGGATGACATGTTGAGTATGGGGGACAGCCAGTGCAAAGGCACTGAGGTGGGAGATAGAAGGTTGAATTGGAGACCAACTCATGGGTCAGTTTGACTGGAAGGTAAAGTAGATGAAGGGGGTCTGGAAGAGTAAATGGGAACTGGACTGTGAATGTCAGCATGAGGGTTAAAGCAATGGGGAGCCATGGTAGGTCTCTGAGAAGGGGAATGACATGGTCAGACCTGTATTTTAGGATGATTAATTTGACATTAATGGGTGGGAAGCTCTCAAGGGTCCTGGGAAAAACAAGATGGACCAGAACAGGAAGTGGGGAAAAAGAAAATGAGCAGGTGGGAGGTGTATGTGACTAGTGCCGAGGAAGGGAGTGAGAAAATTGGAGGAGAAAAGACAAGACATGTAGGTGGGAGCAGAGTGATAGAAAGCCTGGATGATGAAGAAAGCAGTTTAAATATACTCTTTCAAAAATACAGCTGTTAATAAATGAGGCAGGACATGAGATCCACAGTGATGCCCGAGTGGCTGAAATAGTAAATTAAATCTTTAAATGCATCAGCCTCTGGGGACTGAAAATACATCACAGCAGAGCCAGGAAGCAATGGAGACTTTGAAAAATCCGTCCATCAAAGAAAAGAGAGAAGCACTAATTGTTAGGAGCCACTAAGTCCTAAGAGGGCGGGTGCTGTGTGAGTGACTGAGGGATCATGGGAATATCTGACATAAGGAGATGAAGTTCAAAGATAAGAGAAGTAAGTGTCTGCTCCCCAGGGACCTGATGTCACAGGACCTGAAAGGAGGGATGAGCCGCTGGGAAAAGGACCTCAGGGACAATCACAAGAGTTCATGTTTATTTAGAGCTCCAAGTATTTTACAATGTATCTGTGGCCTCCCTTGGTCCTCCCAGCAACCTTCAAGGTAGAGGCTGTTGTGCCCATCTTCCAGTGAGCCCGACTGGCCCCTTCCTTTCATCTTAGAGCATTTTAGAGTTGTCAAGGCACTGAGACATCATGTGACTCATTGATGCTGTTTTAGAGGTGAGCTGATGCCCAGGCAGGGTCCTTCAGTTCGAGGCTGCTCTCTACCCATGATGCCATCTGGTCTCTGTTGTCACTTTCCTGACATACTCAGCTTCTCCCAGATGCTAGCTGGGCATCAGCAAGACCTGAGTTTGAATCCTGCCCCAGACACTTACTGGCTGTGTGACTCTGGCTCTGGCATCTCTTGGCCTTAAGCTGGTCATAGCGACTCCCTCCCAGGGTTGTTGTGAGGGCTTTGTCAACTTTAAAGTGCCAACAGAAATGCCAGCTCTTATTATAACTTTCCATCTTGTTTAGTCTCTATTTTCCAAATATACAAAAAGTGATTACATAAAGAAAAGCTCACATGGAGACCCCCCCTTTGGAGTTTGCAGAGCTCCCCTCATTCGGCCTCAACAATCTCTGAGGGGGGTCCTGGGGAAATGGAGGCATGAGAAGCCGAGTGACTTATCCATGATCTCGAAGCCAGCAAGTGTCAGTGGTGGAACCTGAGCCCAGGTCGCCCTAACTCCGAGTGAGTAACTCTGCATTGGCTCATTCTCTGTAGCCATTCTAACACTGATTTTCTCTCGATAAGATGGAGCAAAGCATTTTAATTTCTGGCTGAGAATGTCTGGAAGCTTGGTTTTCCTAAGTAGAATCCCCAGCGCCTGCCAATCCGTCCGTCTTTGCAGAAATCCGCTAAAGGCAGCCTGTTTCCACGGCATCACCAAAAGGCAGCTGGAAATGCCTTCTGTGGAGTCCCAGCTGCTTCAGAGCAGACCAGGAAGGCTGTGCCCCCCAGCTGCCCCAGGCTTTCCTACTCCTTCCCCTTCTTCATATCCATCCATCCATTCAAAAAGTCCTATGCAATTTATTGTCATTTTGTCAAAATAGGAATTGAGGAGGCACAGACATTTGCACATATATTTGTGTATAAGACAGGAAGTGGAGCTATGGCTTCACTGGTTTAGGAAACTCTCTCTGCCAATGGAAGCCAATGGAAGCTGACACCCTCTCTACAATGTCTTAGAGCCAAGTGTCAGAGCACAGAAGGGCTTTGGATCTTGCCCAGGCTATGGTGTGTCAGAACCTGGACCCTTGAGTCCAAGAGCAGCTTCCTGTCCATCATACCATGCTGCCTCTCATGTATAAATACATATGGAGAGAGCGTCCCCATGTGGTGAGAGCTAGCCTGTGTGTAGAGCATGGAGATGTCATTGTCTCGCTCAAAGGGAGGTCAACCAGTCAGCTCCAGTCTCTTTTCTCCAAGGGTGGCTTTAATTCCTACCCGGAGGGTAAGCCAGAGGGCAGGGGTCAGAGGCTACCACTCTGCATTCCTCAGAGAGAGGGGGTACTGGGCTAGAATTATGTCTATCTGCTCCTCAAATATTATTGGGGGGAATAAGAAGACCCCAAACTTTATATCCATAGCTTGACTCCTTTCCTTCAGACAATTCAATACAATAAACATTTATTAAGCACCTACTATGTGCCAAGTATTGTGCTAAGCCCTGGGAATACAATTAATGAGAGAAAGACAATCTCTGCACTGGAGGAATTTATAATCTAAAAGGGAAGACGAAGCATGAGAAGGAAGCAGGAAAGTGGGGGCAGGGAGCATATTCTGCAATGAAGGGTCACATAATAGGTAGCAAAGAAACCCATTTATCCTGGTCAATGACCAAACAAATCAGAAGAGGTCTGTCTGGGAGCTTCTGCTCCAGACAATGCAGAGGGCAGGAGCTCTCCCATGGGGAATGAAGGCCCCTGGATATTCCCCAAGGGGACCTTGAAGTCTAGTGTAGCACCTTCCCCTCACAAGCTCATGACTAGCAAATGCTGATGAAGAGAACGTTTATGGGCCAGAGAAAACCAATGGAGCCTTCTCAAGAGTTCCTGAGAAACACTGGCTTCCACCAACGAGCAACCATTTTCCAGAGTGGTGGGCTCGTGGTGGGCTCCCTCCCTCTCATAGCTGCCCTGAGTCTGCCTCTACAGGGGATGCAGATCGTCTTCTGCTACTGACCCCAGCTCCCTGCCAGTGGGGCTGTTCCCCAGGACTGCCTGAAGCAGCCAGCAGGCTGAAGAGGAAGGACTTGATGCGGGCGAAGAGCAATAGATTATACAGGGGCTCAGAGTCCCTGAGTCTGGAAGGAATTCACCAGGCTCAAGCAGACTTTGAAGCTGAGATGGTAAAAGTTTATTGTTACACTTTACAGTGGGCAAGGGTTCTTAGGGAACCTACAAACTTACAGAAGTCACAGGTGTAGTTTTAAGGAGTCAAGACAGTAAATCAGATGTCAATTATGCTAACTAGGTGATTCAGGGTGGGATTAGGGAGGAGTGAAGGAGTGGTCAGTGCTTAAAGGAACCTGCACTTTTATTATCAACTGAGCAGGACTATTACCCACAATTCACTGGGAAAATAGCCCAAGGCGGGGCTACCTGGAGGTGTGGTTTTAGGCCTGAACCATAACTAAATCAGCTAGTGGTCAAGACTGACTGAAAAGTGCCCAGTCTGCCACCCATTAGTGTCATGTTTGACAAGATGGATATTGGGAACCAAGGCTAACAGAGACTCAGTATGTGTATAATTGGCTAAGAAGTTAACTTATAAATAGTGCATTGGATTCATAGGTGCAGCTGGCCACTTTACTAGGGGAGATAACATTTGCCTAAGCTAAAATGTTTATAGAAGATTTGGTGAAGGATTCATAGGTAGCTTGTTATTGTTCCAAGCAGAGATAAACAGTTCATGAGCTGTTGCTGGGCAGAGTGCTGGCAGGGGGAAGGGGCAGAGTTAATGCTCTGAGGCTGGGGTGGGAGAAATGTGATTTTACAGACATAGATCCCAAGCACCCCATCAGACTCTTCCCATGTGTGGACTTTCTCAACCTGCCTTCCCGGTTCTGAGCCAAAGGCCAGATGCCGGGTAAGGGTGGGGAGGGAAGTCTTTCCCTTCTGATCCTCTCCCAGGCCACTCTATTTGACTCAGAACTTGGGCCTTGCATATATCTTTGCCCACCAAGCATGTCCTCATTTTCCATTGGTTCTCCATCCCTGATAGTCAGCTGGGTGGTAGGGCACCATTCAGTCTGATATCCTCTTTCCCCCAGAGCCTGGCCAGAGGTTTTCCTGCTCATGGTAAGTCCTCCCAGGAGTCTCAGGGATAATTTAGAGAGCCCCAGAATTCACTCCCCAATGTTCCTTCAGGCCAGTGTACACTTGGGGGAGCCACCTGGGAGAGGTTATTCAGATGGTCCTGTGACAGCCATCTTGGAGCTCCATCTGGGAAGAGAGAAATACATGGATGGTCCCTGATGTGTGTGTGGCATGAGACCATTGCACAGATTGCTCCCAGAAATGAGCTTTTGATGTATAATGGACAGCCAGAAGAGGCCTCAGCTTGAATGTGGCCTGGATCCTTAAGGCCAGTGTGGCCATGGACAAGTCTCTAAGCCTCAATTTTCTCATCTATGAAATGGGGACGATGAGAATGTCAACCTCAGTTTCTCATCTGTCAAATGGGGATAATAATGGTGCCTATGTCACAGGGTTGTTGTGAGGACTGAGCAAGATCATGCTTGTAAAGGACTCTGCAAACCTTAGAACTCTACAGAAACATATCCTGGCCTTGTCTTGCTTCTATTTTTATGTCCCAACCTCTTGACATGTCTGTGGAGGCCTGTGAACACAATGAGGCATGCTGTAGAAACTCTCAGGTTCAACTTGGCTGAAATTTTTAAAAACTCAATTTTATTTTTTTCAATGAATAAAAATCTATTTTCTTTCCCTCTTGCTCTGCCCCAAGAGAAAACATAGATGAACAAACCCTCCTAATAAACAGAGATTTCCACATTGACCACGTCCTGAGTCCATCATTCTCTGGAAACTTTGAAAACTCTTCTAAGTGTGAATGGAAAGCGTGTCCTGTCTCTTTCTAGTAAATGAACAGCTCCCCAGAGCCAGGCCCAGAATTCTGTCATGACTGCCTGGTGTGAGCCCAAAGCCTTGGCAGTCAGGATGAGTGACACAGGGTTGTGTCAGTTGTCACTTCTGGTCCCTAAGCTGCACTGCCAGCTGGGTGATGGTGGGGGGGAGTGACAACTGAAATGGCAAAGAACTGGACCTCTTTTGGGGCCCACCGTCTCTGCTGTCACTCGCACCCAGCAGTCTTCTGTTTTCAGGCATCACGCCTGTCATAGTGAGGCTCGGCTTCTGCCTGAGGACAGCTTTTACCTAACATTGAATAGGTGGGGCTGTCATAGGAGTGGTCTGAGGACCAGGAGTCTGGGAGCCTTGGGTCCCAGCTGTATCTCTGCCAGCTTCTAGATGGATGACCTTGAACAAGTCCCTTTCTTTTGTTTTCAGGGCCTCTGTCAAAGGAGAGGGTGGGATGGGATGAAAATGGCCAAGCACCCCCACCATGCCTAGTGCGTCTTGTTACCCATCTGGGCATGTGGTGTGGGGCCATTGGATGCTTATTGGAGACTGCTCCCATCCCTAGTGACCCTGTGCCTGTTGTGTTTTTGGTCCCCACATGCTGCCATTGTTTGTGTAAGGCCTTCAGGCAAGTCGACCTGACTCCTTAGTCGGTGACGTTCTCATAGGTGTAGGTCTTATAGGTGAATGGAGGACACTTGAAGATGGAGCCTGTCCAGATACCTGATGTGATGGCCAGAAGAGCCTCCATCTGGGAGAGGCCAAGAAGTCTAAGCTGACTCTGGGCCTCTTCTGCTTGGTGGTAGGAGTTGGGGGTTGGAGGAGCTGGGAACTTGATCTCAAAGCCAACCCTTTTTGCCCATTGCAGCTGCCCCTAAAGTCTTAGGCTTTCTGAGTGCAGCACCGCAGAGAAGACAGGAGCAGAAGAGGCCTCCCCTTGCCACCACAAACAAGAATGTTTTCTTGAATAAGCCTTGAATGACAGCCTATTTTCCTTTCCTTTGTTTCAGGACACAGAGGGGGCCTTGACCATTCTTTAAAGTACTTGAGCTCGAGAATAACAGAGAGACGGCTACAGGGCTCATGTGTGCCTATGGGTCGAGGGGGCCCCTGTGGGAAACCCGTCGTGGGCACGCAGAGGTCTGTGTGCCCCGTGTTCAGCCCCCAGAGTAGTTGCCATCCTGTACATGCAGAGAACAGTCCCATGAAGCCCAGGGTGGTGACCGTGGTGAAGCCGGGGGGCCACCCCCTCAGGAAGATCACCCTGCTGCTGAACAGGAGGTCCGTGCAGACCTTGGAGCAGCTGGTGGCAGACATCTCGGAAGCCTTGGGCTTCCCTCGTTGGAAGAATGACCGTGTGAGGAAGCTGTACAGCCTGAAAGGCAAGGAAGTCAAGAGCGTGTCCGACTTCTTCCGGGAAGGAGATGCCTTCATTGCCATGGGAAGAGACCCACTGACCCTGAAGAGTATTCAGACGGCCATGGAAGAGCTCTCTGCTGGCAAAGCCCGTGCCCTCACTCTGACACAGCACAGCTGGGCCCCCTCACCACGGCTGAAGAGCAGGCTGTACAGCAAGGCCTTGAAGGCTGAGCAGCACCTCGGGGAGGTGGACAGCACCAAGAGCCGAAGCCAGGCCTCCTTCCCCAAGGTGGGTGGCAAGCCCGAGGGGAAGGCTCAGGTCCAATCAGGCCCTGAGGAGAGGCTTCAGACCCAGAAGAAGTGGGTCCCTGAGCAGCGTGGAAGGCCAGACAAGAAGACTGGACAGGAGGAGGTCCACTCCAGTGGAGAGAAGCACCGTGACAGCCAGGTAGAGAAGAGCTCTGGGGAGATCGTTAGATGTGAGAAGTGTAAGCAAGAGAGGGCCCTTCGGAGCACTCAGCAGTGGCAGAGGCGCCCAGAGCTCTCTCTGGGCAGCAGCGAGCTGGACCTGGGGAAGGGCCACAGCTCTCATCCAGAAAGGATGGTGAGAATGAAGAGCTGCAGGGGACCACTTCGGGGAACTTCTCCAGCTGGGGAGGAAGTCCGGTGGAAGGGTGAGAGCTGGAGGAACAGCCCCAGGACACCCAGCCTGGAGCTGGAAAGACCCAACAAGATCATGGAGAAGAAAGAGAGAAGGGACTTGGAGGGCCATGAACATCCTGAGCCACCAGCAGCAGCCAGAGTCAGAAGGGAAGGCGTGGAAACTGAGGCCAAACCAGAGGCAGGGCTGAGAGAGCCCAAGGGCAATCCCAGGAGCATCTCCAGACCCAGGCACAGCGGCTGGCTGCTGCGTGAATGCCAGGCCTCAGTGCATAGGCCTCCAAGAAGCTCAGACATGGAGGAGGAGGAGAAGGATCAGAAGGGCTGTCCCCAGGGAGGCAGGTGGGGGCCCACTGGGGAGGGGACCCCGAGCAGGGCAGACAAGGAGGCCAAGATATTGGCAGGAAAGAAGCCGAGACTGGCCGAGGTCAGCAAGTCAGATGTGGGAGCTCATTATGAGGTTGGCAAGGTCATCGGGGATGGGAATTTCGCAGTGGTCAAGGAGTGCAGGCACCTGCACAGCCAGCGGGATTATGCCATGAAGATCATCGACAAGGCCAAGCTGAAGGGCAAGGAGGACATCGTGGACAGTGAGATCCTCATCATCCGCAGCCTGTCTCACCCCAACATTGTGAAGCTGCATGAGGTCTATGAGACCTCCACTGAAATCTACCTGATCCTGGAGTATGTCCGAGGTGGGGACCTCTTCGACGCCATCGTGGAGAACGTGAAGTTCACTGAACACAGTGCTGCCTGTATGATCACAGACCTGTGCAAGGCGTTGGTACACATGCATGACCAGAAGATTGTGCACCGAGACCTCAAGCCGGAAAACCTCCTGGTGAGTCCAGAGCTGGGGAGTGGGGGGGGGGGATGCTTGTGGCGCCCGGGCAGGAGGCTGAGGAGGCACACATGTGCTCTCTTGGACGGGCTTTGGGAGGGGAACAGGCTTTGCTTATGCCTTTAATTTTCCTTGGATGGGGGGGGTCCACTACCATTTCTCAATGATCTCCCCCCACCGCCCATAAAGACCCTCCTCATAATAGATTTCCAGTGGTGCTTTATGCCCATGACCTCATTTGATAATTCCAAAATCCCTGTGAGGCAGGCACCCCAGGTGGCCCTGTCATACAGATAAGGAAGCTTAGGTTCAAGAGAAGTGACCTATCCATGGTAACTCTGTTAGTGGTAGAGGCAGCACCTGAGCCTTGCTTCCCGATTCTAAGTCCATCTGTTGCCCCCTGCTGCTTCTGTCTGGAGCCAAGAGGAGGAATTAAGAAAAGCAAAATGAGGCACCAAGTACATCTCCTTAGTTTTATCTACTCCAGCCCCTTCATCACATCATGTTTGGGGCAGTTATTTGGCTGGAAATTCCAGGAGCCTGACCCTTGTCTCTTGCCTGGTCTCTCCTGTTGACCATTCTCTCACACCATGATCTCACAATACAGGGACCTCTCCCTCCTCTCCCCCAGCTCACAAAAGGGAGGAAGCTAGCTAGTATGGTGGAAAGATGCCCTGCATGCTCCAAGAGGACCGAAATGGCATCACTATGTTGGGTCAGGGTCCAGAAGGTCTGGCTGTGGCTGATCAGACCGATGGAGCTGGGAAGACTGCCACAGGTCGGGTACAAAGAGTCCGTGTGAACATTTGGGGTGGAGATGTCTTAAAGACTCACATATCGTTCTGCTTCCCTCATCGAGCACAGTGCCTTCTCTGACCTGGGCACGTGGTGCTGAACGCTCCTATGCCAGCGTCTCCCATGTCTCACAATCAATTCCAAAGTTCTTCAGAGAGACCTTGGGAATGTCCTTGTATGACTTCTTTTGACCTTGTGAACACTTATGCGAGTTCTCCTAAAACAGTTTTTCAGGCAGATGTGCTTTTGACAGTGGAGCCATGGCGGCCCATGTGTGCGGTAGAGTATGAAGGCTCAGCAGGTGGGCTGGAGAGAGGCCCTCAGGGTCTGGCACCTTCTCCTAATCTTCCTAAGGCAATTCGGATGGAAGCGACTCCATTTCCTGGCCCAGAGCTGGCACACTGCCCAGGTTTCCCAGGCACACAGTGAGGTCAGCACCGAGGCTCTGCGGGCCTTCAGTCGGGTGCTCAGTTTGACACCTCTTCTCTCCCACACTTTCCTTTGGAGACTCCCAAACACTGAGCCAGCTCTGGCCATGCTTTCATCAGCCTCTTATCAATGTGCCATCCCCAGAAAGCACCCTGCCGAGGTGAGTGCATCATCCACAGCCTCCAGCCTGAAACTGAAGGCTCCACCTGTGCATGGGCTGGTGCTGCCTGGTAAAGAATCTCTCTTTTCTTGGTGCTCATTGTCAGGCCAAATGATCACAAGCAGCAGAGAGTCGACCCATACTTGGTTGCATCTCAGCCTCAGAGGCAGCACTGAGGGCACAATCATCTGCAAACAGAAAGTCATGCACCAACCCTCCCTCCACTTTAGTCTTGGCTTGTAGCCTTGCCAAGTGAAATAATTTACCATCTGTCCAGTTGCTGACCATGATGCCATGTTCATCCTCACTGAAGGCATCTGAAAACATGATGCTACAAAGCGTGGGAGTGAGCACATAGCCTTGTTTTACTCTGCTGGGGTCAGGGAAGCATTGTCCATTAGCTAGGAACCGGGAAAGCACACCGTCCTGTGGCTGGCCAGAACCTCTGGGGACAAGTCAGACTGGCAGTGCTTGGATGTTTAGTCAGAGACCATTGCTTGGACGTAGTAGAGTTGGGCTCTTGGCTTCCATGGCATGTCCACCCAGAGGCCCACCAACTCTTTACCTCCCTGAGCATGTATATGTGGGTCAGTAGCTGAGATGAGTTGAAAATCCTTTCCTCTGATTCTAAAGATCAAAGCATCACAAGTTTGACTTATTCCCAATGGGTCTGGAGCAGGTGCTGGGCAAGGCAGCTATCTGTCTTCTCCTAACCCTGGCCTGGAGGTAGGTGACTTGACCAGGTTCACCCATCTTGTAGGCATCACAGCCCTCCATGCCTGATCACAACACTTCTCAGATTCATAGAATTTGCCCACCAGTAACCCTGACAGCAGGGTGTCAGCTGGCCTCTGGGACCTGGTGGTCTCTCTACTTTTTAGCCTTGACCCCTCAGCTGTGGGCCACCTTGCTGTGTCCTGCTGAAGGGATGAAGCTGCCTCTTCTCCCACACCTTCTGCTCCTCCTTCCATGAGGCTTGCTCAGATTTAGAGCCCAATGGAACAGTGCTTGTTCAATGGCTGACTGAGGAGCAGGCAAGATTTCTTCTGTGAGCCTGCAGTGGTCCAGACTCTAGCTTTTAGGCAGGTAGGCCTAGAATGCCAGTCCATAGGTGGGAGTGGGCTGACCTTCTGAGGACAAACCCGCCACCTGTCAGTCCTTCACTGAGCTCCCCATGCAGCTCTTGGGATCCAGCCTCCTCTCATGGACCGTAGAGGCTCCAGCTTGTACTCATGGCTGTGCCCAGCATTGGGGACAATTAGAACCAGCCATTCAGAGTGGGAAGACTTGGAGGGGCATCCACTGGGGCTGCTTGGGAAGTTTATGACCTATCGACACCAGAGGGAATAAGGAGGATGAACCCTTTCTTCGGCATGCCTCTCTGCTGATTCTCGTCCATGAACAATGAATAAGAGTGTGTGTAGACTGCACCCCTCCTGACCTTCTGGTCAAAGAAACCTAATTTAACTAATGGCTGGAATTTTCCATGGGGCCAATTCTCAGAAGAATGGAGTTGGGGCTGGGGCGGGGGAGGCGGATTGGAGATAGCGGGTTCTGATTCGGTAGCAGGAGCAGGAGCAGGAGCCTGGCCCACAGTGGGAGCTGAAGAAAGACTGAATGTAGCATCAGGCTCTTCTCTTCACTAGGACATTCCCATCCCCCCTTACATTTGTGGGCTTAGGTGTGGAGGATGTTGGCATTCTTGAGTTTTTGAGAAATGGGCAGAGCTGGTGACCATAGTGACCCTAGGTCACTTAGGTCATAGGACCTTCACAAAGGTACTTATTTTCATCAGTCACAGTCACATTTTCCAGCTGGAAGGAACCTCTAGCCCAAGTGTAGAAGGGACCCTCACTCTAACATTTCTAACAAGTGCTCATCCGGTCTCTGCTCAAAGACCAGGGTGGGAGGGACTCACCCCTTCGGGACAGCTCTGTGGCTAGGGAGGTTTTCCTGATCTCAAGCCTCAATCTGCCCCTGGGCACTGCCCAGCTCCACCCTCTGGGCTCAAATAGAAGGGACTGATCCCTCCCTGGGTTGGTCCTTTCCAGCCCAAAGACAGGTCTTGTGTCTTTCCTGAGGCTCCTCTTCTTCAGCCTCCTTTGGCTGATCACCATTCAGACCCGAGGCCCTTCCCCGTCTGGATTGCCCTTCTCTTGACATATCCTCCTTGAACCACGGTACCCAGATGTGGTCTGACAGGGCAGCACACGGTGGATCACTGACTTTCTATTCCTTCTTAATGTAGCCCCAGAGGACATTAGCTTCTTTGGTGCTCACTTGCATGGAGCTGGTGGGCCATTCAGACCCTGAAATCTTCGTCAGAAAGCCACTTTCTAGTATGAAGCTGATTTATTGGGGGGGGAGGGGGGAGGACGTCCTTGCTTTCCCAGATTTATTCTCCTTGGCAAAGCAGAAGCAAAAAGGGTCTGAGCGTGTCTGCCTTCTCTCTGGTTCCCGCTGTCATGATCCTGTCCACCCCGAGCACAGGGTTCTCTGTCTTTCTGTCCCTGTTTCTGTCTCTGTCTGTCTGTCTTTCATGTACAAATACTCTTCCTTCTTGTTCCCCTCCCCCACTTTATCTGGTCAACCTCAGAATCTCCTGAGCTTTGGCAGAAGTGTGCCATGCTCTGGTGGGCATCCTTGGTTACCGGGCCAAGATGTGCATGGTAAACATTTCATACGTGGCTATTCAATGGCGGGGGGTGTCCAATTAAGGAGGTTCAGGATTCAAGTAAACAGAATGCTCAGCACTCCAAGAAAGACCCAAGGCAATTTTTTTAGAATATTTATTCAGAATATATATAGGCAAGTGAGAAAGAAACCGGAGATAACAGAATAAGAGGCTAAAAGATAACAGAATTAGAGCAACTCTGATTAATAGTGGATATATGCTTACATGTTTACAAGCATCACCATTTCGGGGAAGCACCAACACCTGACCACACAAACTGGGGAATCCTGGGTACAGCCATCAGGGTCTCGCAAGGCAGGGTCCCAGGCAGAGCATCCTCTCCATGGGTGAGATTCCAGTTTGGGGTCTGAATCTTACAGTTTAAGTAGTGCTGAGAACAAACAAGGCATACTGCCAGGTGTTTTAGCAAGCATCGGTATCTTGTGTGAGGCTGGGGAGGGAGGCCAGTCGCTCCAAGGCCCCCCCAAGGGCATTGTTTCCTTGGAGTGGCTAGTTCCAGGAGCTGGGCAGTTATATCTCTTCTCAAGGACCTGGCCAGGGTCCCAGGAGAGGAGCAGCCCTCAAGTTCTCAGGATCTTCTGTGCCCAAACAGCCCAGGGTAATAGAAAGGTCATATTGAGTTGGGGCCTTGGTATGTATAATCTTATTCCTCACAGAGGGGCTTACCTTGCCCCTACAGGGGGGTCAAACCTACTGAACTCTGGTATCTGGAAAAGCCAAATGTTTCCCCAGAGTTCTTGGAAACCCAAAGGTTCTCCCCCGACTGACACAAGGGCAGCTGAAGAGCCCACCGTTCTGGTTACTGATTTCTTGTTAACGAACTACTATTAGTCATTAACACTATCATGAATTAGCATCTCAGATCCTTTAGACCCTGGCTCAAAGCTGAAAATAAGACCCCACAAGATATGGGACTGAGGGTGGGGCCATCTTCCATTGTGGGGGGGAATCTAGGTGGAGTCAACAGTGGCTTAGGGGTGGGGTGCTGGTGGCTTGGCCAGCTGAAGCCAGCTTATGAGGGAGGGTCTCTAGTGGCTGGAGCCCAGAGATCAGGGCTAAGTGGGCTGTGGGGAAGATGGGAATGAACATCCTGGATAAGCCTCCCAGTCTGGGCTGAGCCAGTCTGAGCTGGACTGAGCTGGGCTGGTCCCATCTTCTGGACAGGCACATTCTGCCATCTTGTGACCAGAAACCAGGATTGCAGTGTCTAAGTGGTCCTGTGCCTACCATGTGCCTGGCTAGGAGATGAAAATGGCTCACAGTGCCCACCCCTGCATCTTATTAGAATAATTCCTATCTAATTAAGAGGGTATGTCTTATTAGAATAATTCCATCCCATCCAAATTGAATCACATTCAATAATCCTCTATTAGGTGGAAAGGCTACTGGGCAGCAGAGAGAAAAGTGCCCATGTGCCCTGGGGAAATCCAGCCCAGGCTTTTGGGTCCCAGGCTCTTCTTAATGCCAATAAGTTGACCTCCCTTCCTCTGATGGTCATTCCCTTAGCCAGTGTTGATTGAGAAAAGTAAGATGCCCCTAGAGGATTCTGGACTCATTAGCCCCAGCAGCCTCTAAGGGCCCTGGAAATCAGTATTCAAGTAACTGTTCTGGGGGCACAGATTAATCTAAAGACTCCTCAGCCCTTCGGCTGGGAACCACTGACCTAGGGCAGTGTATGCAGGGGTGTGTGTCTGTGTGTCTGTGTGTGTGTAGGAGGGGGTGAGAATGGACAAAGCGGTCTCCAATATTTGAGGGGCTGTTGGGTGGAAGACTCCTTTTCCTTGATTTTTGTGGACAGAACTAGCAGCAGTGAATGGAAACCAGGGAAGGCAGCTTAGGAAAGTCTTCATGATTGGAGTGATCCCACAAGGGAAGGGATTGACTTACTGGGCAGTGAGCTCCCCATCACTAGAGGTCTTCAGTGAGGCAGAGCAATGTTCTAGAAGGCCTCACTGCAGGAGAGAAGGAATAACCTCTAACCTGAGGACTCTGAAGTCCTGAAAGGTTCTCCCCATATAGTGGGGAGAGTCAGGGAAGGCTTTGGCAAAGAGCTGTCTGAGCTGGGACATAGGGATGACCAGGATTTAGACTAGCAGATGCTGAGGGGTTGTAATGTTAATGGGCTCTAAGATCTTCCCCTCCCGACCATCAATAGGCCTCAGGTGGAGCCCATTAAGGGAAGCTTGCTTAGGGGAGGCTTGGTGTGGGAAGGCCTTCATACATTTTGTTAATGTCTGATTAGGCCCAGAGTCAGGCAGTGCCCTCTGGCTCTGAAGAAGGGTACATATACACTCTGAGGTTAGCATTTTGCTTTGGGGCTCGCTCATTGGAAGACAGTTCCTGTGATTTGACCAGATGTTAAGGGGCCCCCAGCCTTGAAAAGCCCAGATGTTGGTGCTTCTCTCTCTGGTAACTCTGCATGTATTGCCTTGGTCGCATAGTTGGATCTGTCTGTTGGTCTGTGCTAATTTCTCAGACAGAAGCCCTGTTGGCCTTTATTTCTCTGCTTGTATTTCCTCTATTTTCTTTGTTTGGATTTTCTCTGAAGTCCAGGGGGCTGATTTTCCCCCTGACCTATTGAATGTAATTTAAAAAATTTCTGACCCCTTGAACAACTACCTTTCTTAGTAAAGCAGGTCTAGGAAGCTGTGCTAGCAGACCCCCTGGGGATGCCAGTGTGGTTGTTGCTACAAGGCTGTAGCATTCCAGGTGAAGAAAAAGGAGCAAGGAAGAGTATGCTGGAGAGGGGTCAAAGACCCTGGTTTGAATTCTGGATAAATCTCTTCTCTTCCCTGAGCCTGTTTCTCTTCTGTAAAATCAGAGGTTGGCCAAGATGTTGGCAGCTCAGGCTAGGAGGGCAAGGGCCATCTTGTCCACGTGTGCTGTATGTACTTTTGTTTTGGAAAACTGGTTGTTAAATGTTTCCCAGAATCCCCCTGTCCATGTCCCATCTGCAAGCTGTTTACTGGCCTCTATCGATCACTGTCCTCTGGAGCTGTCCAGGCTGCCCCTGCCCTGCCCTTGCCCTGGGGCTCCAGTGAAATCTGGGGCTGGACAAAAGAAAGACACAGAGCCACAGCTTAGAATCAGTTGGGTGGTGGACACAGACTGCCATTGGTGTCTGACTCTGAGAAGCCAGGCTTGCCCTCACAGAGGCTTCCCCACATCTCTGTCTCCAGCCCATCTAATCTGCTGTGAATTTTTGTTGGTCAGTTGTTTCAGTCGTGTTTGACTCTCTGTGACCCCGTCTGGGGTCATCTTGGCAAAGATCCTGGAGTGGTTGGTCATTGCCTTCTCCAGATCACTTTACAGAAGCAAACAGGGTTAAATGACTTGACCAGGGTCACACAGCTAGTGTCTGGGCTTGGATTTGAACTCAGGTGTTCCTGACTCCAGGCCTAGTGCTCTATTCACTATGGCACCACCTAGCTGCCCTACTGTGTAACAGGAAGCAGTATCGTGTAGTAGAAATAGTCTGGTCATGAGTCCTGCATTCAAATGCTACCACAGACATTTTCTAGCTGTGTGACCCTGGGCAAGTCCCTTCTCTCTGGGTCTCAGTTTCATCCTCTATAAAAGGAGGGGAAAAGATGACCCTCTAACAGTTCAGGCACCCTTCCCTAATGCCTGTGGGAGATGGAGATGTTTGCCAGGCATTTGGCATTGATGTGTCCATCACTGCTCTCTCTGGTGTGGTGTTCGGCCCCGGGCCTGCCTCATTTCCTGCTCTGGCTCCAGATTCTATTGTGGGGAGGCAGCCTGGTGTGTCCGACTCTACTGTCCTGCCCCCTTTCTGGCAGGCCCTCTCCACGCGTGGTTCCTTGTAGGGCACCCATGTTTTGCCCATGGTAGGTTTAGAATAACTGAGGCTGTATTGAGTAGCCTTTGTTTCACTACAGGTCCAGAGAAATCCGGACAAATCCAGTACCTTGAAGCTGGCTGACTTTGGCCTCGCCAAGCACGTGGTCAAGCCCTTATTTACAGTGTGTGGGACGCCTACCTACGTGGCCCCAGAAATTCTCTCGGAAAAAGGTAAAGAGGAGATGGCTGTGACATGGGCCCCACATTCTGAGCTGGGGCTCTAGGCTTTCCACCCGTCCCTTCCCCAGGGATCCCGGCTGCCTTCTGTGGCTGTTGCTGCAAGATTGTCTGAGCTTCTGGTGAAGTCAGACTGTTTGGGAGGAGGCCTGGGAGGTGACTGGGCTGGGGGGGCCTTTTGGACCTGCCACACCCTTAAGGACAAGCCGCTGGGCTAAGCTGGGTGGGAGATGTTTGGGGAGCCAGGGTACAGCTCTTCCTTTGCCCCTGACTCAGAGAATGTATCTGAAGATGAAGGGGAAAGATCTTTCCTCCCGGAAGGTCCCAGACTTGTTGCCCCTCCTTCATTAGTTTGTGTTTCAGGATGGGCTCATCTGTTTCCCTTTCCCAAGTGTAATGAGTAGGGTTTGTGGAGGCTGAGGAGGCAGGGGGGGCTGGGCCCAGAGACCTGAATGAGCACAGCTGTGTCCAGGGACCCTGCAGACAAGGCTGAATACAGCAGAGTCTGTTTTGAGTAGTAAGAAATGAGGCTGCTTAATTGATGCAGAGCCTTGAAGGCCAGGTGGGAAGAATTTGAACTTGATATGGGGGCTTGGAGGGAGCCAAGGTAGGACCTTGGGCAGAAGCATGGCTGATGAAATTGGGGCTTTAGGAAGATTGGCTGGGTGGGGCAGGCAGGAGTGATTACCAAATTTGTGTGTGGGGGGGGTCCAGACCAGAGGGGGAGAGATGGCTCCCCCTGGGGGGAATGGCAAGTTGGGGTGAGCCAGGAGGGGGCTCTAACAAAAGTTTGTGCATCGGATGGAAGCAGTGACAGACTGTGGAAGATGAAAGAAAGCCAGGGTTAGTGGCTGCCCCTGGGCTCTCCAATTGGGAAACTGGACCTGTATAGGAACCACGGCAGGAAAATTGGAAGGACTTGAGATTCTCACCCATCCAGGTGTTTCTGAGTCCTGAGGTCATGATGGTAAGAAGGGCAATGACAGGGGATGTTTTGATGCTGCTTTAGACTCCTCCTGGCTCCCCAAACACATCTTCACTTTAGCCTTCTCACCAACAGCCCACACCTGCCCACACCTGTGTTCTGTCTGTAAGTGTGCTGACTGTGTGTCTGGACATCTGACTGAGGCCCTGACTGAGGCTAAATAGCCCAGAGCCTGAGGGCACAACACTAGAGACCTCCCTCAGGTGCACATCCATCCTATGGGTCCAGGTCTGGCCACTCTCAGCCTAGCTCTGTCCATGGGCTCCCCATCACTCATCCCTCTTCACACCTACGGATGTCCAGCCATCTGACAATACTTCCTGTCCCAGATCCCATGCTGGTCCCTGGGCTGGGTCTCCATACTCCCTCCTCATCCCCTCCTCTTGGAATCAGAGGATCCCAGGCATGAAGTTGAAAGGACCCCAGAGGCCATCTCTTGAATCCCCATCATTTTATATATGAGGGACTTCCTCCAGAGAATGGGAAGTGACTTGTCTAAGGTCATGAAAGGGATAAAGGGCAGAGCCAGGATTCGAATCTAGGATTCTGGACTCCACAGCCCACCCATCTGCTACATCATGCTGCCTTCCTAGCAGCAGGCCAGGCATCCCTCATTTCCTTCAAGACTTTGGGCATGTCACCTTCTAGGAGACAAGATGCCTCTGGCTTCCTCAGAGTTAGCCTCTCTCCTGTCACTTAGTACCTGTTTGACCCCCTGCTGCTGATAATGATCAAAGAGAGAAGCCCATTATATCTCACTGATCAAAGGGGGGCTGGAGAAGGTGGATGCTCATGGATCCTATTTACAAATCATCAACTTTGTCCTCTAACTGCCTAAGTCCTGGCTCTTTGTCTCTGAACAGAATTGTGCAGAATTCAGCTGGCCGCAAGAGGGTTAATTCTAGAACTCCAGCTCTCCTGCTAATCACTGAACCATTCTTGCCTCCAGGGGTTTTGCTAATCTTGGGGAAAGAAGGGGGTCAGGCCTGAGATCTTTACCCCAGACCACCCTTCAAGGGTGTTTGGTTTGCTCTCCAAAAGTCTGGGCTGCTGTCTCCCAACTGGGCTTGAAAAATGAGGCATTCTTAGCCTCATGGGAGAAGAAGAGGGGCCATTGGGAGCCCCCATTACCAAACTTCCAACCAATCATGTGGCTCCCTGTGCCTCAACTCTGTGCCTAGTCATGTTGCCCTCAATCCCACGATGTCGCCCACACGTTGTTCTGTGCTCCCCAAGACCTATAAAAGGGGAACTGTCCTTTTCCTCAGGATCTTTGGCATGAATAGAGACAAACCATGGGCCCATTTATTGACATAAACCGCATGCCTCTGCTAATAAGTGTTATCTTTCTCAAAGATTTGCCTCAGTTTTAAATTCTATTACCACAGTCTATGCTTTGTATAGATTCTGCATATTTCTGTATGTCTGAGTTATTTCCTCTGGCTAGAGAGTAAGTCCCTTGAAAGCAGGACCCCGCAGCTTCCCTTTTGTCTTTATATCCCCAGTGTCTTGCACATCTCCTGGCACATTTTATTGATGTTCAGTCATTGCTCAGTCCCACCTCTTTGTGACCCTATTTGGGGTTTTCTTGGCAGAGACACTGGACTGGTTTGCTATTTCCTTCTCCAGATCATTTCACATTTGAGGAAACTGAGACAAACAGGGTGAAGTGACTTGCCTAGGGTCACACAGCTAGTCAGTGGCTGAAGTTGGAACTCAGGAACGTGAGTCTTCCTGACTCCAGCTGTGGCACTTTATCCACTGTACTGCCTGGCTGCCCTCCTGCCACATAGTTGGCATATAATAGATACTGTTGGCTGATCCATCCTGTTTGAATTTGCTGAGTTTTACTGTCATTGAACCCCATCTCTCTGTTGGGCTCATGAAGGAATCTGGGGATGAGAAGCTTTGTCTGTTCTGTGTCTGACAGCTTTGCTTCTAGAGGGAGGAGGCACCTGCCATCTGACCTGACCCATCTGGCCTGACTTGTCTTTGATGAAACCCTGCTGACCCTAGGAGGTCAGAGGAGGATATGGAACTGGCTAAGGAGGTAGAAGAGAGGCCAGAGAGGGAGGAGGGAACCAGGAAATGGTGGCATCATCATGACCGGGAGATGAACGTGTTTCTAGGAGCAAATGAGCCTCACTATCTGTGCAATCCTGAGGAGTGTGGGGAAGAGAGAGGCTGAAGAGAACACATTGAACTTGGCCTCTCCAGGGGTGACCATGGTGGGAGAAGCTTCAAAAATGCAGTAGACTGAGGAGTGAATGGAAAGGTTGGCAGCTGGCCAGCCGGCCAGCCCAGGAGCTGGAGAAATTGGGCAGCAGAGTGAAGACAAAGAGTGGAGACAGCCTTCCCACTTCCTTTTTCTTTGTCTTCTCAGCCCAGACGTAGGTGGCAAAGGCTGGGCTGTGCGGGCCCCTGGCTTCTCTTCCTTGCCAATGCCAGGGGCTGGTCTTGGTGCAGAACCATCTCAGCCTCTCTGTTCTTTCTTCCCCAGGGTATGGTCTGGAGGTGGATATGTGGGCAGCCGGTGTGATTCTCTACATCCTCCTGTGTGGCTTCCCTCCCTTCCGTAGCCAGGAGAGAGACCAGGAGGAGCTGTTCGCTATCATTCAGCAGGGACATTTTGACTTCCTTAGCCCATACTGGGACAACATCTCAGAGGGTAAGTGAGAAACTTAGCCATCATTGGGGCTAAGTCTCATGAGACAGAATAAGGGAGGGAGTTGTGGGTCCCACCTCCACAGCTTCCCCAGCCCCCAAAGCTGAGCCCCTCTGTGCCCCCACTGACATGAAGCTTTTCCTGCTGATTCAAAGCCATCTGAGAGGAATTTCAGCTACCAAAGAAGGGGCCTGTCCTGGGGAACAAAACTGATTCCCTTAATGGTTTATCTTTATGGGATTCTTGTGACATAGTTCAGGAAGCCTCTAGAAAGTACGTCCCCCTTTGGTCTCTAATAATAGAACCTATGCTTATTAACATCAAGCAAAGTAAAACTTGGGGAGACCTCTGCTTTTCCCAGCTGCCACCCAGGAGGGGATGGATGCCCTGAGGATGGGGGGGTCCCCCAGGTCCCAGAACATTACTGGGCTTCCTCAGTGACCTAGAATCACTCTAAGGAACAAGACCTAGCCATCTACATGGGAACTGCTGAATGAATGAAGCCAACCTCTTGTCCAGCCTGATGCAATTGGAGGGTTAGTCTGTGAGTTAGCCTGTCAGTCCGTATGTCTGGGACAGGCCCTGCAAAGAGACAATGAACTGGGTCCAGATCTGAGCACGAGAAGAATGGGCTACTTCTCAGTCCCAAACCTATCTTTTTAACCCCCCTTTTCAGTGGTGACATCACTGTTCCTGACCACCTAGTTACTTTGAGGGCCATGGAGAGGTGGTGGGGGGCTTCAGGTTGGCTATAGCCCATTTCTGAGGCAGCCACACCATCTCAGAAAGTGGGTTAATGACCCTCACTGAAGAAACAAGTGATTAGAAGAAGAATGAGGCTAACAGATGGGCTGGCTGATGCAGCCCTGGGGAGGACAAGTCTCCTGTGGTGGACCTATGGGAGAACATGAACAAAGCTGCCCTGGGGGCAAGGACAGTAGGGTGGAGGCTGTAGTGTGGGGGATGTGCCCACCATGGAGGGCAAAGACACAAGTCAGGCCCTCTCTTCTGTCTTAGGACTTGAAAGTAGACTTACACCAGATTCTGTAGGGGGCAAAGTGCACCTTGCTTCCCACTGTGGGCACTTAGTGCCTGTGTGTCACTGGGTGGTCACCAGGTATCCCTGGGCCTTACTCTTTTTACCTTTAGAATGAGGGGGTTAGGGGAAGCTAGGTGGCACAGTGAATAGAGCACCAGTTCTGGAGTCAGGCCTGAGCTCAAACCCAGCCTCAGACACTTGACATTTACTATGTGAACTTGGGCAAGTCACCTAACCCAATTTCCCTGACTCCCCCCTTCAAAAAAAAAAGAATGAGGGGGTTGGACCAGAGGCCTTTGAGGGCCCTCCAGCTTGACTTTCCTAATCCTACAGTTCCCAAATGGCTGGTGATCAAAGATTTAGAAGGCTCTTTCTTTCAAATGGGGGCAGGATTGGGGGCACAGGAGGCTCTGGAAGACATAAGGGGCAGGGCCAGATGGGCTACTGGGGGAGTAGAAGACTGGCTCCTCTAATTCATAACCCTTTCCTGATTGGAGTTTTATCTGAAACTGACTGACTGAGATGCCTGCTTCTTCAGCTTACAAAGGAAAGTAAAGAATTGGGCAGAGAAATATGATGCATAATGTGTGTATGTAAGTGTGTGTGTAAGTGTGCATGTGCACACAAGCATGTGTAAATGTGTGCATGTTTGTACAAGTGTGTGCATGTAAGCATGCACATACATATGTATACAAGTGGGTGAATGTGTATGCCTGTGTGTGCATGGATGTGTACGGATGTGTTCGTGTGTGTGTGAGACACACACACAGAGAGAGAGAGAGAGAGAGAGAGAGAGAGAGAGAGAGAGAGAGAGAGAGAGAGAGAGATTAATTGCATGACCAGACCGACAGACACCTCGACCAGTTGGGGACCTCTTATGCTTGTATTTGGAGTTAAGGTGGGGTCTGGAAGCTGTGAGGGGGCATTCCAGCACCTTTGTACATCAAGGGAAGGAAGCAGGGAGCATGCTGGGAGAGGAGTCAGGAAAACCTAGGTCTGAATTCTGCTTCAGACGCTTGCCAGCTTGGACAAGTCACCGAACAGGACAAGTGACACTCCTGGGAATCTCAGCCCACAGGAGACACCTCATATCCCACAGGGAAGCCTTCCATTCTGCCTTGTCTTTTCTTTTCTCTGTGATTCTCCAACAGCTGCCAAGGACCTGGTGTGCCAGCTGTTGGTGGTAGACCCCAAGAAACGCTACACAGCCCACCAAGTTCTTGAGCATCCATGGATCAAGGCTACTGGGAAGGCGAGCCCTGTCCGCCTGCAGGCAGAAGTGCCAGCTGCCAGTGAGCTCCCCGCTGGGAGCCAGGGCAAGAGCGTCCTGCAAGGAGACACATAGGGGAGAGGGGCCTGCTCTGTGTCTGTGAGCAGCCTGGAAGGCAGGGCTTAAAGGGAAGCAACAGACAAACCCACAGAGGCAGAGATGGATGGGGGAATTGTGGGGTGCATGTATGTGTCGAGAGAGAGAGAGAGAGAGAGAGAGAGAGAGAGAGAGAGAGAGAGAGAGAGAGAGAGAGAGAGAGAGAAAGGGTCAGGAAAAGGGAGAGAGAGAGGGGAGAAGAGGGAAAGAGATTGAAAGATAGTGAAAGAGAGGACAGGGATGGGGGAGACACACACACACACACACACACACACACACACACACACACACACACACACACACACACACACACAGAGGGAGACAGAGACCAAGACAGACTGAGAGAAGAGAGAGGGAGGGGAGAGAGAGACAAGGAGAGATTCAGATTCCGCAACAGCGCAGACATCCCGGTCTTCCTCCTCACATGCCTGTCTCTTCCATGTTCCTCAGCGGATGGTAAGCCCCTTGAGGGCAGGCTCCCTGGCCTATCCTCACCTCCCAGTGCCTTGTACCTAACAGGCACCTCACAAATGTTTGAATTTCTTTTTTTTTTTTTTTGTATATTTGAAGTATTTAACTTTGGCTTTTCAAATGTACAAATAACCTCGGTGATAACTTTGTTACTTTAATTGTTACAGAATAACGTGTTTGTTTCCCCTTTGTAATGAACTTCCTGGTGTAATGCGTGAAAATTAGTGCTGATTAGGAAAACCCCAAACCAAGCCCCAAGCTGCACCAAGAGCCACAGTGCAGTGACATGACCAGGGACTCGAGAATAAAGCGTTTCATGAGAGCTCAGTATTGGCTTCTGCTTAGCTTTCTTTTACCCCCTCCCTTCCTTCTCCCCGATCTGCCCTCCTCCCCTCTAGTAGGCTGCAAGGCTCCTTCTGTTCTCCAGGTACAGAATCATTGCTGATACTGAGAGGCGTTGGCCTCGCGATGATCCCATGGAGGCCACTCTCTGGGCGGTCTTCTTGCTGCTTGGCCCCCAGTCCTTTCCTGGGCAGACGCACGATTCAGTGTCCCTCCTTCTCCTCTCCCAGCCCCCAAATCTCTGTCTTTGGAACAAGCGGGCACTTCTTTGTCCTTGGCGCCTTTGTACTGGGCTGGATGATCCAATGGATCCATCAGCTGTCGACCACTTGCTGAACTCTGGGCCAGGCCCGGACAAGAATGCCTCAGCCCCTGCTCTCCGGGAGCTCACGCTTTAACGGGGAGACAAGGTGTGCATGGCCAGGTGCCCTAGACAATTTGCTGGGTCCCTACCTATTCTGGCCTTCGAGCCTCCACCTCTGCTCTGGGCCTTTTCACTGGGATGCTCTCCCTCCTCCGCCAGCTAAAACCTCACAGTCCTCCTTAGTTCCCGTCCTGCGGTTGGTTTTCCCAATTTATCCTATCTCTGGATGTTTGAATCAACTGTTTGCATATCTCCCCACTGCAGTGTGAGCTCTGAGAGAGCCCTTTGTCTTTGTCTGGTGCTTGTCACACAGTAGGTGCTGAACCGTTGTTTGTTGAGGGATTTACTGATGGACAAGGCTGAAAAGGAACTTTCCAGAGCCCGGAGCTGGTAGCTGGCAAGACCTGGCAAGGTTTATAAAGAAGGCAGAGCTTCAGCTGAGTCTTGGAGGGAGCTGGGAATTCCAAGAAGTAGAGAAGGGGGAGAGCGTTGCAGGTCTCAGGGATGGCTGGTCCCAAGGCTGGTCCCAAGGCATGAAGATGGAAGCCCCAGTCTAACTTTAAAAACATCTCGGAATTTGCTGCTCTGACTTTCCTCACCTGGCACCGAGCATAGCCTCGCCCTTCTTCGAGAGGCAAGGTCACTGACTCAGCGTCTGGAAGCTGCATGGGACGTCAGAGGCCATTGAGTCCCACCTCTGCCTGGACAGGAGTCTCTTCTCCAGCATCCCAGAGAGGCATTCATCCCGTGTTTGTCTCAAGAGGAGGCCACCACATCCCTAGGCTTCCTATTCCTCTACTGCAAACCCAAGTGTTAGAAGTTTTCTCAGAACCTAATTCTGCCACACTGAATCTTTCTTTATTGCTCCTGATTCTGCCCTTTGACCCCAAGAGAGCCAGTTGGATTCAGCTTGGTTGTAGTCACAAGCAATCCTGACTTGGTGGCCAGTCTCGTGGTAATGGTCAGGAGAGAGGCAATGACCTCAGGCTCCCAAAACCTGTGCCAGTGCTGGTGGTGAGGGCAAGCCTGGCAATCCCACCAAACTGGAAAGAGCTCCTATTTCAAATGAGATCAAATAGGCACTTAGCACATAGTAAATGCTATAAAATGCTTCCCTTTCCTTCCTTCTTTTTAAAAGTAATATTTTATTTTCCCCATTTATATGTTAAAATAATTTTTAAAATTTGCTGTTTTTTTTTTTTTAAGTTTTGAGTTCCAAATTCTATCCCTCCTTCCATCCCTTTTCCCTTCCCCCAAACAGTAAGCAATCTGATATAGGTTACACATGTGCAATCATATAAAACATTTCCATATTAGTTATTTTCTACAAGAAGACTTGAACAACAAAAAAGAAAGAAAACAAGATAAAAAAGAAAGAAAGAAGGAAAGAAAGTGAAAAATAGTCTGCTTTAGTCTGTTTTCAGATACCATCAGTTCTTTCTCTGGAGATAGATAGCATGTTTCACTATGTTATCCTTTTGGGATTGAGTCTTTTGGAATTGTCTTGGATCATTTTATTTCTGAGAATAGCTAAATCATTCATAGTCTTCATTGTATAATGTTCCTGTTACTGTGTACAAAGTTCGCCTGGTTCTGCTCTCTTCACTTTGCATCTGTTCATGTAAATCCAGGTTTTTCTGAAATCCACCTGCTCATCATTTCTTATAACACAATAATATTCCATCACAATTATATACTATAACATGTTTAGCCATTCCTCAATTGATGGATATCCCCTCAATTTTCAATTCTTAGGCGCTACAAAAAAGAGCTGTTACAAATATTCCCTTTCTTCTTAATAACTCTCCATCAACTGCAATGGACACATTTCATAGAAGAGAAAACAGATCCAGAATAAAAATGAATTACCTGGAGTCAATCAATCAGCGTTTATGAAGGACTGCCTATGTGTCAGGTGCTGGTGATAGAAGTCCAAAGAATGAAACAGGCTCTGCCCTCTGGGAGCTGACATCTTTATGGGGGAGAGAGCAAGTGCATGTATAAATCTATACTACATAAATACATACAGCATAGACTAGAAAGAAGCAGGCCAGATAAATAGATGGGAGTTCAGTAATAGAGGGCTCTAGTAGGCAGTAGGGGGGGCATCAGAAAAGGCTTCGTGTTGAGTTGCAACTTGAAGGAAGAGTCTCTGAGGTAGGAGTAAGGATAGAGTGCATTCCAGGCATGGGGGGATGACCAGGGCAAAGGTGCAGAGACCAAAGATGGATTGCCATGTGTGAGTAACAAACAGAACAGATGAATTAATGGAAAAGCATTGTTAAGTGCTTGCTGTATGCCAGGCACTGTGCTAAGCACTGGGGATACAAGTACAAAAATGCAAGACAGTCCCTGCCCTCAAGGAGCTCCCATTCTAAGAAGGACAGATAATGCATTACAGGGCAGTGGTGGCCAGGGAGGAGGAAGAACTCAGGGCTAAAGCCTACCAGGCCCATATAAACTTAGTTTCTTTTAAAAAAATATTTATTTTTCCAATTACATGTAAAAAACAATTTTAACATTCATTTTTTGAAAAATTGAGTTCCAAGTTCTCTCTCTCTCCCCTGCTCCCTCATTGAGAGGCGAACAATTGGATATAGCTTATATATGTGCAGTAAAGCAAAACATGTTTCAATATTAGTCTTGTAAACGAAAACAAAGCCCTACCCCAAAGCACACAAAAAATAAAGTAAAAGGAAGTTTGCTTTGATCCACATTCAGACAGCATCGGTTCTTTCTCTGGAGGTGGGGGGCATTTTTCATTATGGGTCCTTTGGAATTGTCTTGGATCATTGTTTTGCTGAGAAGAACTAAGTCATTCACAGCTGATCATAACATAATAGTGCTGTTATCATGTACAATGCCCATTTCACTCTGCATCTGTTTATGTAAGCCTTTCCAGGCTTTTCTGAAGGCATCCTGGGCATCCCCTTCTTAAAGAACAATAGTATTCCATCAAAATCATACACCATAACTTGTTTAGCCATTCCCAAATAGATGGGCATCCCCACAATTTCTTTGCCATTACAAGAAGAGCTGCTATAAATATTTTTGTACATATAGATGCTTTTACATAAACAAATCTCTTTGGGAAATAGAATTAGTAGTGGTATTGCAGGGTCAAAGGGTGTGCATGGTTTTTATAGCCCTTTAGGCATAGTTCCAAATTGCTCTCCAGAAGAGTTGAATCAGTTCACAACTCCACCAACAGTGCATTAGCATTTCAATTTTCCTACATCCCACTCCACATCCAACATTTGCCATTTTCTTTTTCAGTCATGTTAACTAATCTAATAGGTGTGAGGTGGTACCTCAGAGTTGTTTTAATTTACATTTCTCTAATCAATAGTGATTTATAGCATTTTTCATATGATTATAGATAATTTTAATTTTTTTCCTCTGAAAACTGCCTGTTCATATCCTTTGACCATTTATCAACTGGGGAATGACTTGTATTTTTACAAATTTGACTCAGTTCTCTAAATATTTGAGAAATGAGGCCTTTATCTGAGAAGCAGTACACATTTTTCACAGTAATTATAACTGTGTATTACCATCCATCTTCTTGCCCCCTTCCCCCAATCCCATTTATCTTGCTCTCTCCTTTCACCCTGTACATACTTAAAAATGTTTTCCTTTCAACATCACCTCTCACAATCTGCATTCCCTTCTATCACACCCCCTTCTTTTATCCCATTTCCCTTCTACTTTTCTGTAGGGTAAGATAGATTTTTATGCTCAGCTGAGTGTGTATATTATTCCTTATTTGACCAATTCTGATGAGAATAAGGTTCAAGCACCTTTCCCTCATCTCCCTCAACTTCCCCTCCACTGTAAACACTCTTTCATGCTTCTTTTATGTGACATGATTTACCCCATCCTACTTCTCCTTTTCCAGTTCTCCCAGTATGTTCCTCTTTCTCATCCTTTAATTTAATTTCTTAGATATTATCCCACTATATTCAATTCACACCTGTGCCCTCTGTGTGTGTGTATTCTTTGTAAGTGCCCTAATGATGAGAAAGTTCTCAGGAGTAACAAGTATCATTTTCCCATATAGGGAAAGAAACAATTTAATCTTATTGAAACTCTTATGATTTCTCTTTCCTGATTATCTTTTTATGCTTCTCTTGAGTCTTGTATCTAAAAGTAAAAATTTTTATTTGGCTTTCATTTTCTCATCAGGAATACTTAAAAGTCCCCAATTTTATTAAATGTCCAATTTCCCCTGGAAGGATTATACTCACTCTTGTTGGGTAGGTGATTCTTGGTTCTTATCCCAGCTTCTTTGCCCTCCAGAATGTCATACTCTGATTCTTTAATATAGAATAACCTAAATTTTGGTTTCTGACTATGACTCCACTATATTTAAAGTGTTTCTTTCTGACTGCTTGCTCTTCTTTACCCTTGACCTGGGAGCTCTGGAATTTGGCTATAATATTCCTGGGAATTTACATTTTGTGATCTCTTTCAGGAGGTGGTTGGCGGATTCTTTCAATTTCTATTTTACCTTCTGGTTCTAGAACATTGGGGCAGTTTTCCTCAATAATTTCTTGAAAGATGGTGTCTAAGTTCTTTTTTTATCATGACTTTCAGGTAGTCCAATAATTCTTAATCCTCTCTCTTCTCAATCTATTTTCCAGGTCAGTTATTTTATTTTTTTTACATTTTTTTCTTTTAAAAATTCTTTGCATTTTAAAAAATTGTTTCCTGAAGTCTCATGAAGTCATTAGCTTCCACTTGCTCAATTCTAATTTTTAAGGAATAATTTCTTTTTGTGAGCTTTTGTGCCTCCTTTTCCATTTGGTCAGTTCTAATATTTAAGGAGTTTTTCTTCAGTGAATTTTTGCACTTCTTTTACCATTTGACTTATTCTGTTTTTTTTAAGGTGTTATTTTCTTTGGCATTTTTTGTACTTCCTTTACCAAGTTGTTGACCCTTTTTTCATGATTTTCTTGCATCATTCATTTCTTTTCTAATTTTTCTCTACCTCTCTTATTTGATTGTTAAAATCCTTTTTGAACTCTTCCAGAAATTTTTTTTGAAGGGGAAGGAAGGACAATTGGGGTTAAGTGACTTGCCCAAGGTCACACGGCTAGTAAGTGTTAAGTGTCTGAGGCTGGATTTGAACTCAGGTCCTCCTCATTCCAGGACTGGTGCTCTATTCACTGTGCCACCTAGTTGCCCTAGGAATTCGTTTTTCTTGGGGAGGATCTTTGAATGTAGCAGTTTTAACTTTGTTGTCTTCTGAATTTGTGTTTTGATCTCCCCTGTCACCCTGCTAAGTTTCTATGATCAGGTTCTTTTGTTGTTGTTCGCTCATTTTTTCTCCAGCCTATTTCTTGACTTTTAACTATCTGTAAAAGTTGGGCTCTGCTCCTGGGATGGAGGTGGCACCAGTCCAAGCCTCAGCTGTTTTCAGAGCTAGTTCTAGGGTTTTTTCCAAGGTGCTATGATTTGAGGAGAGGAGTGTTTCCTACTCTCCTGCCTTCCACTCTGGTCTGTGTGTGACCACAAGCACTCTTCCCCGCCCTGGGTTCCCCTGTGGTCACAAGCTCTGATGTGCTAGTTCTCCTCCTCACCCTAGGATTGCAATCCAGGATTGTGACCCAGATCCAAGTATGGGCAATGCAATGGAGTCCTGCATCCACTGTCAGCAAAAGGACCCCATCAACCTCCTTCTGAACAGTTGTCCAACCCCCTTACAGTCTGTGGGCTGAGAGCTCCAGAATCTGCTGCCGCCAATTCAGTTGCCCCCAAGACCTGTTGCTGGTTTGCTTGAGGGTTGCCTCTTCTGGACGTCATTCCACTCTCACCCTGGTGCAACAGACTTTTCTTGCTGACTTTGATTGTCTAGGGATGGGAAATTGTGGGTGCTGCCACTCCAGAATTTGTTTTCAGCCATTATTTAAAGTTGTTTGGAAAGGAACTTGGGAGAGTGCAGAAGTGTTCCTGCCTTTTTCTCTGCCATCTCAGCTCTGCCCTCCAGGGACTGAATTTCTTTAACTGTGATGGGCTGGGCCAGAGAGTTCAAGAGGGACATGGTTGGGAAAGGTGGGGATCTAGCTACTTCCATGTGTTGCCACCTCCCCAAAATTAGCCAACTCCAGACCCGGTGGGGTCTTGCTCCCCTTACTCCTTGCAGTCTGAATACCCGAGCCAGGGTGTGGAGACATCTGGGACATTGTCCCATCTGCCCTTCTCCCGTGAAGCCTCGTTGCACTAAATGTCCAGAGAAGGAAAAGCTGAGGGGTCAGTTCGACTGCAGAAGGGGCCAGTTTGTTGTACCTTGCCAGACTACCGGGTCCTGGGGGTGTCTCCCTACTTCCCATCCACTCTCCCCCCAGCTGTCAAAGCAATAGTCTCAAAGTTCAGGTCTGACCACAGCCCTGGAGAAGATCCAGGGCTCCCTAGTGCCTCCAGGACGAAACGTACAAGCCTCTCTTTGGCACAGAAGCCCGTCTTCCTGGGCTGATTGTGCATGACCCCCTCCCACCAGGGCTGTTGGAGAAGCCAAGGAGAAAGCGTGTGAACAGCTCTTCAAACCTTCCTTGGCTAGATAACTGGCAGCTGCTACTCCTAGTAGTTAGAGGGCCCTTTCTTGGGCTCCTGCTCCTTTGTTTTCCGACGGCAGAAAAGGCCGCGGGGCTCTTGGCTCCCCATGGAGCAGACTCACCAGCCCCTCACATGCCTTGATGGCTCCTCACGTCCTGGGAGCATCTTCGGGCGCTTTCAGAGGCTCACCAGCAGGTGGCGCAATTACCTCAAGCTGCAGTGCAGCCTGTTTCATGGCATTGCTATGGCCTCTGCTTGTCTTTTAATGAAGGATGGGTGGAATGAAGGAAGAAAGTTAAATGAGCATTTATTAAGCACCTACTATATGCCGAGTCTTGTGATAAGCACTTTAGAAATATGATCTCATTGGATGTTCTTAACAGCCCCAGGAGGGAGGTGCTATTCTCACTTCCATTTTAACAGAAGGAAACTGAGGCAGACAATGGTGACGTGCCTCACCTGGGGCTCCTGAGCTAGTTGCAAGCGTCTGAGCACGGGTTTGAGCTCAAGGCCTTGTGTCTGCACGCCCAGCGCTCTGTGCACCATGGAGCCCCCTAACTGCCCTGCGAGTGACTATGGCTTGTTTCTGTACGTGCACACGCATGCACACGCGCGCACACTCATGCACACGCGTGCACACGCACGCACACACTCGTCCCTATCCAAGGTGAGCGTTGGGAGGACAGGGAAGGGCTCGCTTTTGTCTCTGCAGCTCGTACAGTGCCTGGCCCTGAGCAAGCTTTTGAGTGAATGCTCCCGCTGGAAGCCGCCCCTGCAGGAACTCCCTCGGACTGTTTCTGGCTGCTTGGAAGCCCAATGGACCAGAAGAGCGTGCTCCTGGGCGCTTCCTTGGCCGCAGCATGATGCAGATGGCCCAGAGTTTCCTGAGAATGAGCCTGAGAACGAGCAGAACCAAACTCCTTCCTTGGTTTGTTCCCAGCTCAGGCTTTTGCTCTGCAGAGCCCACGCCTGAGCTGCCTCTGGGAGCCCAGGCGGTGGACACCTACCTCTCCAGGTTGTGCCTGCTCTGGGCTCTGACCAGACACACCTGTAGTCAGGTGATGATGAAGCCCAGAGGGAGGAGCTGGCGGCGGGGTGCTGGCACCGGGGACCTCCCTACTTTCATCAGGGTCTGCACCCTGGCCCCAGAACCATTCTCCTTTCCTCACTGGTACATTTCTATGAGACCAGATGGCAAAGATATGCTGATTTGTGGCTAAGGGTAGCAGGTGCCTCCCTCCTCCCATGCTGGAGACAGGAAGCCTCCCTGGTCATCCGGCAGGATTCTGAGCAGATTCCTAGAGGCTGAAGGGGACAACATTCCTTGGAGCATTTATTCTGGCACAAGAACAGAAGGACGGCTATTGGAGAAGCATTGCATGCTCTGGTGGAAAGCCCCCCCGCAGGCTTCTGGCTGAGGGGGAGGGGCAAGCCTTTTCTAGGCCTGAAAGGCTCCCCCCATCTGGGTCCTTTCATTAGCTTCCTTTCTGAAGGCCAGGGGCTAAAGTCTCAGAGGATTTTTAGCCTCACTGACAGTGGAATTTTCTGCCTGGGTTGCAAGGAGGTCGATATCTCATTAAAGGTGATGACAGAATGTCAGGACTCAAAGTCAGCCCCATGCCAAATGTGGAAACAACCAATTTGTCTATGAAATCATTTAATCTCTAACCACTGTGAGAAGGGCAAGAGCCCTGGCTCCCTGTGGAGGCAAGGCAGGACAGATGTGTTTGTGAATGACAGATCTGACAGACAGGGATATGAAGAGACCCAGGCAATAGAATCCATGTGGACCACTTCGCCCATCTCATAGAACAGGGTCCAGAGTCTCAGAGTCTTCTTCATCGGAAGTCTTGCTGCTATTTCTTCCCCTGCTTTGTCCCATGATTGCCTGTTCCTCTGTGAAGGGACTGGGGACATAGAGCCAGGGTGCCCTTCTGTGCTTTTCTCAGGAAAGAGAACTCTCCCATGCTAACAGGAGGCTGTTTTGTTCCCCTGGTCCTGTGCATCTGGAGGCTCTGACACAAAAGACTGGAAACCATCCAGTCCTGATCAGGTCTGAAAGACCCTTTTCTTAGCCTTGTCCACCCCATTTGATTTCTGGGGCTAGTCCAGAGTGTTCCCTCCTGTTCCCTTCCTTCCTTCCTTCTTTCCTTCTTTCCTTCTTTCCTTCCTTCCTTCCTTCCTTCCTTCCTTCCTTCCTTCCTTCCTTCCTTCCTTCCTTCCTTCCTTCCTTCCTTCCTTCCTTTCCCCCCTTCTTCCTTTTTTCCAGTTAGTGCATCTTCATAGGTAGTGTGGGAGTGGGGGTTGAGAGAGCAGTGGACTTGGGGCCAGTAGACACCTCGGTTGTCTGAATTAAGTGTCTGAATAAGTATTTATTGTCATAGATAAGTAAGTCATAGTATGCCTTTCACCTATAAAATGGGGATAATAACCCTTGTAGTACTGATCTCGTCGGGTTGGCCAAATGAAATAATGGATGGAAAGCGGTTTGTTAGAGAAATGGTAGTTAATGTTATTATCCTTGTTGATGTTTGTTGTTCTGGTTGTTCTCTAAGATCTGGACCCTACCTCTCTGGATCCCTGGTTTAGCCAGCCCATTGTTTTCTCACTGTTGTCTTGAATGACTCAGACCAGCAGAATTACAGATTATCTGAGGTGAGAGAGACCACAGAGATGCTGGAGTTCAATCTGATTGAATCAGAATCCTTGGGTAACTTAGTCCATACACTTACTGCAATAAATTTTTACCCTCCCTGAGCCTAGTGGAGGGGGCACCACACACCTCCTGAAGCAGCCGCTTCCATACTTGGGCAGTACTTGTGGTGAGGAAGGTTGTCTTGCCATCAGGTCTAAATCTGTATTTTTATAATGTCCACCCATGATTCCTGGTTCTGTCCTCTGTCCAAGCAGAGTAAATCCAATCCCTTTCCCTTAAGACAATCTTTTAAAGTACTGGACTCAGCTTTCACATCCCCTTGAATTCTCCACTTCTCCAGGCTTCTTCATTTCTTTTTCCCCCCTGAGGATAGAGTTTTATGTTATTTTATTTTTTCCAATCCCATGTAAAGATAATTTTTGACTTTCATTTTTGTAAGATTTTGAATCCCAAACTTTTTTCCATCCCTCCCTTCCCTCCTCCCTTCCCAAGACAAAAAGAAATATGATTTAGGTTATACCTGTATAGTCATGGTAAACATATTTTCACATTAGTCATGTTGTGAAAGAAGAATCAGAACAAGGGGGAAAACTGTGAGAAAGAAAAAAAATGAAAATGAGTCAATAATATGCTTTGATCTGCATTCAGACTCCATAGTTCTTTCTCTGTATGTGGACAGAATTTACCATCACGAGTCTTTTGGAGTTGCCTGTATCATTGTATTGCTGAGAAGGGCTAAGTCTATCTTAGCTGGTCATCACACAGTGTTGCTTTTACTGTGCACAATGTCCTCCTGGTTCTGCTTCCTTCACTCAGTATCAGTTTATGTAAATATTTCTGAAGTCTGCCTGCTCATTATTTCTTATGGAACAACAGTATTCCTCTGCACTCATATATCACAACTTCTTCAGCCATTCCCCAATTGATGGGCATCCCCTCCATTTCCACTTCTTTGCCACCACAAAAAGAGCCGCTATAAATGTTTTTGCACATGTGAGTCTTTTCCCCATTTTCATGATCTCTTTGGGACATTGACCTAGCAGTGGTGTTGCTGGATCAAAGGGTCTGCACAGTTTTATAGCCCTTTGGGCACGGTTCCAGATTGCTCTCCAGAATGGCTGGATCAGTTTACAATTCCAACAATGTATTAGTGTCCCAGTTTTCCCACATCTTCTCCAACAGTTATCATTTTCTTTTTCTGTCATATTGGCCAATCTGATAGGTATGAGGTGGTGCCTCAGAGTTGTTTTAATTTGCTTTTCTCTGATTAATAGTGATTTTTTTCATACGACTATAGATAGCTTTAGTTTATAACCATTTAATAGATAACCTTTTATCAACTGGGAAATGACTTGTATTCTTAAAAATTCGACTCAGTTCTCTACATATTTGAGAAATGAAGCCTTTATCAGAGATACTGGCTGTAAAAATTGTTCCCCAGCTTTCTGATTTCCTTCAAATCTTGGTTGCATTGGTTTTGCTTGTGTAAAACATTTTAAATTTGATGTAATCAAAATCATCCATTTTGCATTTCATAATCTTTTCTATCTCTTGTTTGGTCATAAAGTCTTCCCTTCTCCATAGACCTGACAGGTAGACTATTCCTCGCTCTCCTTATTTGCTTATGGTATCCCCCTTTATGTCTAAATTGTGTAACCATTTTGACCTTATCTGGGTATAGAGAGGTTGGTCTAGGCCTAGTTTCTGTTATACTATTTTCCAGTTTTCCCAGCAGCTTTTGTCAGATAGTGAGTTCTTATCCCAGAAACTGGAGTCTTTGGGTTTATCAAACAGTAGTTTACTATAATTATTTACTACTGTGTCTTGTGTACTTAACCTATTCCATTGATCCAGCATTCTATTTCTTAGCCAGTACCAAATAGCTTTTGACAGTTGCCATTTTATAATATAGTTTTAGATCTGGTATGGCTAGGCCACCTTCCTTTGTCTCTTATTTTTAGTTGCATGACCAATTCATATAGCTATTCTTTCTTTTGTTGATGAAAATATTTAATGGCATAAAATTTCCCCTACAGAATGTTTTAGCTATATTCCCAAATTTTGTTATATAGTCTTATTGTTGTTATTTTCTTGGTTGAGATGACCTATCATTTCCTTGATTTGTTCTTTGATTTGCTCCAAAGGACAAACCACACACACAACTTTAGAATTAAATTATTTAGCATCCATTTAAGTGTGAACCCCTTTTTTGGACACCTCCTACTGATTATAATGCTATTGCATTATGGTAAGTAAAAGACATGTTTAATAGTTCTTGTTTTGGCATTTATTTATGAAGACTTCATGTTTTACAGGGTCATTTTTGTAAAGCTATGGTGCACATCTGAGAAATATAGATATTCCTTCCCATTCCTATTCAGTAATTGCCAGAGATCTATCATATCTAATTTTTCTAAAGTCGTATTAGGTACTTAGCTTCTTTCTTGGTTGCATTGTTGTTAAAATTGAATGAATCTAGAAGAGTGCACAGACATCCTCAACTATCATAGTTTTGCTATTTCTCCCTGTAATTAAATGAACTTTTCCTTTAGGTACTTAGAGTACACATGTAATAATTATTTCATTGCCCATAGTGTCTTTAAGCGCAGTGTAAGTTTCTTGTTTATCTCTTTTGCTGTAACTGCATGTTTTTACTTTTGCCTTGTCTGAGGTCATGGTTGCTAGTCTCATATTTTAAAGTTTCATTTTAAGAGTAGTAAATCTCACATCCTTATTTTAACTGTGTGGCTTGTCTTTCAAGTGTTTTTCTTATAAATGTTTTGGACTCTGCTCTCTAATTTAGTCTACTGTCCTCTTCTGTTTTATATGTGAGTTCATACCATTTACTTTCATGTTAGTATAGTTAACTGTGTATTTCTTTCTATCATATCCTCTTGGGCATTTATTTTCTTTGCTCTCTGCCCATACTTTACAGAGAAGGTGGTGAAGGTGATCCAGACAATGACATGCAAATGAAGATATGCTTTCACTTCACTGCCCCTTTTCTTCCCTTCATATAGATCCTGATAGCTGGCTCTTTAATTTTCGTCTTCCTTTTAAGCCCCCCCCATTTTGATTCATCCTCTGAAGGTGATGTTTGTTTTGCTTGTGATCTACTCTTTCTCTCAAACCATTCATTTCCCTCTTCCTCTCCCTACCTGTTTCTTTGGTGAGGTGTGTGTGTGTGTGTGTGTGTGTGTGTGTGTGTGTGTGTGTGTGTGTGTGTGACAGACAGAGAGAGAGAAAGAGAAATAGAGAGAGAGCTTTTAGCTTTTGTCTTGTGGAATATCACATTCTAGGATTTCTCTCTCCTTTATCTACTGCCAGGAGAAGGAGATGGCAAACCACCAGTGTGTTTGCCAAGAAAACTCTTAAGTGAGGTCATGAAGAGTTGGACATGCCTAAAATGACTGGACAATGACCAACACCTAGTGCCAGGTCTTCCCTGATCTGGACTGGGTTCCTCAGTGCATGTAGCACTTTTTCTTTGACTTGGAAGTTCTGGATCTTGACCATGGCATTCTTGGGAGTTTTCATTTTGAATTTTCTTTTGCAAAGTGAGTGGTGGGTGTTTTTATTTGTTGCCCATTGGTTCCAAAAGATCTAGGTGGTTTTAATTTATGATTCCTTGAAATACAGCATTTGTGCAAGCAGATGCCATACCTCCTTCCACCCTGTTGCCTCATTTAGGCTACAAATTGTAATGTATCCTAAAATATTGGGACATTATTGTAGTTTAGAGTCCTTGGTCCCATCTGAATGAGAGAACCTTGTCTCTTAAACTATCAATTCTAAAACAAGGCCCTACAATGAACTCTTTTTATACCCTTCTTTCTGTAAACAGCTTTTAACCTATCCTGAGGCTCTCACCCAACTGATGGACTCAGGAAGAACAATCCCTCCCCCACCCTGTGCAGTAATTAGAGCAGTCATCAGATTAAGAGAAGGAAGAAGTCTTCACTTACTTCAGTAAATGGAAGCAGAGCTTGTGCCCCTCTTTGACCAGGCTGAAAGAGGAATTTGAAGTGAGGGTGGGAAAAGAGAGACAATGACTATGAGGGCACATTTCCCTATGAGCCCCAGATTTTAAGACACTGTTGTTTCTTTTTTATGTTTTTTTTTGAAGGGCAATTGGGGTTAAGTAACTTGCCCAAGGTCACACAGCTAGGTTTTTGTTTGTGTGTGTTAAGTGTCTGAGGTCGGATTCAAACTCAGGTCCTACTGACTCCAGGGCTGATGCTCTACTCACTGTGCCACCTAGCCACCCCAGACACTGTTGTTTCTTTAGGTGAAGTAAGTAGACTGGCAGCCTGGTCTTTGTAACTGATGTATCTTGTTGCGGCATTTTGTTGATCATTGGGGATGTTATGAACACTAGTTCTAAAATGGCCAGTGGCAGAGAGCTTTCCAAAGGCATGGGGAAGCTACTCAGTTTTGAATCACTCACTTGATAAGTAGAAATATAGAAATTAGCTTTATTTAACTAATAAATTATTTTGGGCAGACATCTACTCAAAATGCCAACATTTTTATCCTTCATCAGTTTATAAGAAGGTGGTACAGAGGATAGGGTGCGGGATCTGGATTCAGGAAGACTTTGGTTCAAATCCTCCCTTAGACACTTACTAGCTGCAACTGAGCCTCTCAGTTTTCTTACCTGTTAAATGGGGATAATGTAGTAGCTACCTCTAGGGTTGTGGTGAAGATAAATGGGATTATCTATTCTGGGGCATGTTTTGGGTTTTATGGAGTCACTTGATTCTTTTGGTAGTGGATACCTCACACATCTGTCT
Source organism: Gymnobelideus leadbeateri (assembly GCA_011680675.1). NCBI lineage: Eukaryota > Metazoa > Chordata > Mammalia > Diprotodontia > Petauridae > Gymnobelideus > Gymnobelideus leadbeateri. Next base: position 170,963 of record WOXC01005402.1, on the reverse strand, counting down.
TCTGGTTTAACCTTAGTTCCAACCTTGTCTTTTGATTTTATTTGAATGTTTCTTGTTGTTTTATGGAATCAAGGATGTGTTTGGTTTATTTTAATTTTCAGAGCTCCACTGCTTGGGTAAAGTTTTCTCTCTTCTGTTTTTGGGTGTTTATTTTTCTTACCCCTTTTCCTTGAGCTCTTATTTTATTTTAAAAATGTCTTGCTTCATTCTCTCCAAGTGCTCCTGTGCTTCTTGGAACTGAATGCTCTCCCCTAGAGGGTCTGCTGGTACTCATCACAGAGTTTCTCTCTCTTCATCTGAGTTTATGTCTTGGGCCTCTTTCAATCCATATTTCTTTATAGGTTTTGTGTTTTTGCACTGTTTATTCACATCTCTACCATCAGTTCATGATTTGGGAATTCCTCCTGGGGCGAGCCTCTGCCCACTTCTGTGCTCTTGGGTAGGGAGAGCCCCATTTCCTTCTAACCTCCATTTTCTGGGTTCTTCCTCTTGTTCCTAGGTCTCTTGGTATGTTTGTGTTTTGAGTGATGGTAGTAACAATGACAGGAAGTGGCATTTATGTAACTCTTTAAGGTTTGCAAAGTGCCCTACATGGGTCCTTGGTCAAGCTCTGTGGTCAGGGTACTGCCTGGGTCTTCCATTCCCCCATGGAGCATCATTGGGCAGGGGGCTGCTTCAGGCCTCCATTTCCTCTGTAGCATCTGGGCTCTGCTGAGGTGTTCTACCCTCATTGGAGTATCTGTGCCTGGTCAGCCGGGGCCCCTACTGTAGTCTTCTAGGCCTCCAGCAAGGCTTCCCTGGTCAGAGCTCTAGTTTCTGGCTCATTCACTTGGCTTGCTTGGTGTATCTCTCTGTGCCTATACCTTCAAATGTCTTTGGTATAGTCCTAGGCTGGAGGAATGAGAGCTTACTGTCATTTCTTTTTGGATTTCTCTTGTGGTTTGATCTGATGTCCTATTTAAAGCATTATTGGAGTATAAGAGGGAAATTTGTCCTCTACTATGACCTTTCCTGCCATCATTTTCACCAGAACTTTCTCTTTATGATCTAACAGTGACTAACATTTTGGCTGCCTTCTATTCCTGATTTGGCTCTTGAATTCCATGCAAAGGATGGAACAGTGAGAGCTGGCCAGAGGCACTTGCCCCCTCCGTGGCAGCGCCAGGACTACAGCACCCTCTGGATGGTGCCAGACCCATCAGGCCTTCCTCAGATGCCCTCCTTCTTTGTGGAAAACTCTAAGTTACACAACTCTGTTCATTAGATAGTAGGGAAGCAGAGGTGACCAGGGAGCACCAAGTTATCCCCAGTCACATTATTCAGTGGTGGCCAAACAAAGCTTTGATATAATCTGAAGATGGCAAAAGGGAAAGGCAGGCCTTATTTTGGGACTGAGGAGGAAGAGAAACTGGCCTATTTGGACAAAGAGAGGACTAGCCTAAGGCAGCAGGTTTTCCACTTCTGTCAATCTCTGGGTGACAAACTTGGCTCATGAGCCCCACTTCTTGTTGGCTGATGTGTTAATTTGTTCCTCCAGAAGAGAGAGTCCTGAGCTGTCCTGGGTGCTGCCGGGGCTAGCCTGTTTGCGTGTTCACTCATCTGTCACTTCTGCACATCATATCCTTTCAGAAACAGCAGGGCCAACATTTTTCAGAGCCTAGGCAGGGAGATAAATGTAGCCTGATTGGCGTGGTGTTACTCCCTAACAACTTGACCTATGGGGGAAACAGGCATTTGTCAGTTTATAGGAAGGTGGCAAAGAGGATGGAGTGCTAGATTTGGAGTCAGGAAAACTTTGGTTCAAATCCTGCCTCAAGACACTTGCTAGCTACAACCCAGCCTCTAGGTTTCCTTTCCTGCAAAATGGGGATAATATAGCAGCTACCTCTAGGGTTCCGGTGAAGATCGATGAGATTATCTATGCAAAGGGATTAGCAAATTTAAAGGCCTCTGAGAGTGCTGTAACCCTGTGGGCCCTGGGTGTGAGGGCCAGACTGCTCTGATGCTTGCCTGAGATCCTATAGGCCAGAAGTAACCAAGGCTTCAGAGCCTGGAGCAACTCCAGAGCTGAAGCTCTTTTCACAGCCAGTGCAATGTGCCCAGAAACGTGAGCTGGTCTTTCAAAATGACCAAAGCTGCTTTCCATGAAGTACGGCAGAAGATTTCTTCCAGAGCACCCCTTCAATTTCTCTCAGATGTAAGGCCTTTGCCCCCCTCAGTTACTAGTGGCTAGCCAGGCCCTGTCCTTCGCCTGTCCTGGATTTGTTGCCCTGAGGCTGCTTGCTTTCTCTCTGAGGAATCAGACTCCAGGACTTCCTTCCACCCTGCCTCAGATTTCCTGACAGATCAGCCCACCTTTGGTTCCAGCCTAACTGTCAAAGGGGGTAGTAAAGGAAGTGACCATTCTATCCTGTAAGCCAGGCATGGAGCTGGTGGTTTCTTCCTCCCCAGAGAAGGGCCTGCTAAGCAGCAGGTGATTGGTAGCTTATTCTTACTAGGATACCCCAACCTCTTCGAACATGACCCAAACAGCCTCTTGGCGAGACTGCTAATGTCCTGGTTGATGTTGTATCTGCAGTGAAAGAGCCAGTGCTTCTCTTCCCAGTGACCCCACTGTGACCATGTGATAGATGACCCGGGAAATGGGGGAGCTAAATCCCTCAGGGAACACCTGGCCCGATCCAAGCAACACACTGCCAGAGAACCCAAAGGATGATTGCTGTGTCAAGCTCAGGGCACGGCCTGCTTGTTGACCTCAGCTCTGGAAAACAGGCTGTCTCCAAAATATCTGGACACGCCTCATTTACCCTGGATCAGTCCTTCTCATCTTCATTTTGATACCTCCATTATTGGACAAATGCAGCACTTGTACTCTTAAAAAGAAAAGCAAAGGTGACCTGCATAGGGATTTCATGGGTGATCAAGTCCAGCTTGGAGCTGGCAGAGACCTCACAGCTTCTAGTCCCGCCTTACCTGAGAGGAGACTCACTAGGACATACCCAATGGCCAGTCTGCCTATGACTGGAGACCTCCAAGGACAGGGAGCTCACCACTACTCCTGAAGCCCATCCCATTCTGAGACAGCTTTCACTAGCCTTAATCTGTCTCTTTGCAAACACCCACCCACCCTGCCCCCCCTTCTTAGTTTTGTGCTCCAGGGCCCAATGGAACAGGACTCATCCTTTTGCCAGAAGAGGTGAAAGTGAGCTGCCTGGGGTGGGTTGGCCAAGTGTGAGAGCAGGGAATTTGCTCAGGACTCATCATCAAACATCTGCATTTAACAGCATTTCTCAGGGAACAAGATAACAGTGATCCAACCCTGGAATAGAGAGTCTGGACCAAGCAACTCAGGCATTGCCTTCTGGCCTGATATCTCCAAGTCCATCATAAATGGGCTCTTCAGAGGCAAAGCAGCAAATGGCTTTTCCAAGGGGAGAAACTGAGCTGTAGAAGGGTTAAGGGATTTTATTTGAATTCCTTCTTCCTCCATACAGCCTGGCCCCTGGGGATTGAGGGAGGCCCTACCTGTGAAGGCAGGGACCTCTGGATGAACCAAACCCTCCCCTAGCCCAGGAATGAGGAAGGGAGAGGAGGCTGGGTGCATAAAGGCAGGTGAGCTAAGGACCAGGTGGTGCCAGAGGGAGCAACTGGGGCAGAGCTGCAGATCTGAAGCAGAAGGGGTGGGGTGGGATACATATTTATTAAGCACCTATCACAGGCCAGACCCTGTGCTAAGCACTTTATAAGTACTATCTCATTTGATTTGAGCAACAACCTGGGAGAGAGGAGCTAGTTCTGGCTCCCCTTTTTAGCTGAAAAAACTGAAGGGGGGAGGCAGTGGGAGAGGGGCAGTGACTTCTCCAAGGTCACCTAGCTAGTAAGTGTGTGAGGCCAGATTTGCACTTGGGGCTTCTTGACTCCAGGTCCAAGCTCTCTCTACTTTGCCATGATAGGATGCCTTTGAGACAACAAGCAATCCTGTGGTTTGGGGACATCTTGGGTGGGGGGAAGAGACATAGTATTTTCCCTCCCTCATATCTCCAATGATTCCAAGTTCAGAGTTCAAATATTTATTTTTGGGAGCTCGGGAGCTCCAGGCCCTCCTGGTCTCAAGAAGGGCCATGTGGTGACCATGGAAAATTCAAAGCATGTTGGGGCTATGTAGAGTTATCATTTTAAATTCGAGTGGTTTGTTTGTTTATAAAGGAGCCCAGGACTAGTCCAAGGTCCTGGCCTGACAGCCTGAGTCCCCAAGGGCCCCCTGAACCTGAGGTCACTGCTCTGGCCTCTCTCCCAGGACATGCTGCCTCTGAGGGTTCCCACCCTCAGACGGAAGGGCTTCCTGGCTCTGAGCTTTTCCAGATGCCTGGGCCCTGCTGGGGGAGGATAAAGCTCCCATTCTTGGCCCAGAAGGCCAGGGTGAGTCTCACCTGGGCTCCCAAGGTCTCTCCCCTGGGTTGCCAGATGGCACAGAAGGACATGAGCATCCTGCCTGCCCAGGAGGCTGCCCCATTCATCTACTTCTCCCTGAATTCCACTCAGTCAGAAAAAGGATGACTTTAGATAAGGAAGGGGATGACCGTTATATGGCACCAGCTATGGGCCAGGCCCTGGGACTAAGCCCTTTACTTGAAGTGTCTCATCCTGAGAAGGTGCCATCATTACCCCCAGTTTACAGATGAGGAAATTGAGGAAGGTAGAGGTTAAGTGACTTGCCCAAAGTCATCTGGCTAGTCAGTGTGCAAGTCTGGATTTGAACTCAGTCAACACATTTACCTTAGTCCTAGATTCACTACCATGTTCCTGACCCCAGGGAATCTCAAGTTGCCATGTGAATGGAGCACTGAAGTAATGAGGGCAGCTGGAGAGAGGTGCCTTCCAATGGGCTTAGGCTAGGACTCTCAGGACCGAGGACTTGGGACCTGGGGCCCTTGGTCCTCTTCCCTTCCCCCACCCCCTGACAGCAGCATAGCAGGGCCCTGTGGACTTGTGGCCCCACTGCTCAGTGGGCCACACTCTCTGTTCCTCCCCCCAACTCCAGCCTCCTGGTCTGCAGGCTCCACCTCCCCACAATCCAGGGCTATGGTGCTGCCCGTGCTTTAGCACATACTGAGCAGAGTGACCCTCGAAGGTCTCATTTCATCTCAGAAAACATGCTTTGAGCATTTCCAAGAAAGGGCCCCTGTAAGCAGAAAGGATTAGTTTTGCCTTTTCTTGAGGGAGGTCTTCTGACTTGTACTATCTCCAAGGCTATGAGAATCTTTGGGTTTCAGTGGAAAGTGACCTCAATCAGAAGTTAGAGGATCTGTGTTAAAATCCTTGCTCTTTCTTTTGACCATGTGACTTTGGGCAAACTACTTAACTTGACCTCGGTTTCCCCATCTGAAAAATGAGAAGGTTGCATTAGATGACTGGCTTCCAAAATGCTTCTAGCCCTTGATGGAGTCTCTCGATAATGAGCTCCATCAAGGGGGATATGAGTGATATCCTAGGGGTTTTACTGTTGTTACAAACAGAACACTTTCCCACTCAGGATCTCATTCCAGCCAGTCCACCTTGGCATTGCCAAGGCAGAAGAAAGATGCAACTTCCTGGCACCAACCCTGCCAATATGGCTTTCTCTTGGCTGCTGACTTGTGAGGCTCTGCTTCTTGTCTCCACCCGTTTGTCCTGGCATTCCCTCATGCCTGGAACACATTCCCTCCTCTCCTCTGAAGTCCCTCTTCCTTCGATGGCACATGTGGTGAAGGGGGTGACACTCCTCCAGGTGTCCCCCTTGGATTGGTGCAGAGCCTGGAGCCTACCTTTCCTCACTGTGTGTAGTTTGTTATTGGTTCCCAATGCAGTCATTGCTGCTGGTCACTGCTAGCCATGGGATACTTCTAGGACCTCCATGAAAAAGGTGAAATTCTCTGCTCCTCTGAAATGTATGAGGGCTTCCTTTGGCCAAGGAGGAGAGTCTGAGGTCGAAGTGCCATCTTTTCTTCCTCCCACCCCTCAAGCAATTCTGTCACAGAGCTTGGCTGGAGGTTCCTGCCACTAAGCTGCAAATGCCCCCAGTTTCTGAATGGCTTGGCTGTGTAAGGTTTTCCATTTTTCCTCAACTAATCCCAACCTGCTTTCTATGTGGAAATACTCCAGTTCATTTCATGGCTTTTAAGGTTCAATAAAGTTTAGGACTTCTTCATTCACACGTATCTGACTGATTAGTTCTCTCTTTACAAAGGTACCAAGGTGGAGCATCTTCTCAACTTAAGTAGGTTGGCATTTACTCCATCGATTTACATTACATCGGATTTACTCCATCGATCCCTTCACCTTTATACTGATTGTCTCAATTGGCCCCCTAATCTTCTGATTCCTTCTGTATGTATTTATACAAGTGCCTGTCTCTCTCAATGGGTTGGAAATTACTCGAGAGAAAAGATTGTTTCATTCTTTGTGTGTCTGAATACCTAGCCCAGCACCTAGCACACAGTAGGTGTTTAACGAATAATTGTTTTGATGATGATTCAAATGTCTCTATTGCTTTAAATTGAACAAAATACAAGAACTATGTGAGTTAGGTTTATCCACATTTTATGGTTAAGGAAATTGAGATTTCTAGTGCTTTTTTTGAGGCTAGAAGAAACTCTAAGATAATGGCATGATGGGAATTGAAGGAACAAATGGAAAAGTGTGTGTGCATGTGTGTGTCTGCCGCCAGAAAGCCTCAGTGGGAGGTGTTGGTGGGAGGGGTGAGCATCTCTGGGGAGGGGGTGAAAGGAGTTCATCTGCCTTCATTCAGCTAGACTTAAGAGTTGGGGAAACAGCCTGTTGAGCAGGTAAGTAAAGTCATAGCTGTCTTCTGGTGTCAGCTGGGGTAGCTGGTATAGTGGCCACTGCCAACAGAGATGATAATGTGTTGTGCCTCAGGACTAGTCAGCACACTAGGTAGTCTGCTTCTAAAAGAGGCACTTCCTGGACCAGAAGGAGCAACAGCAGCAGGATAAGCAAAGACAGGAGCAGGATGGGAAATCAGAAGCTGTGACTCCCGGTGGAGAGAAGCCATAGCCAGGAAAGCCTAGAGATAGATCGGAGCACCCGTGGCAAGGGGCCAAGGCCAGACTCTCCATCTAGCAGCAGCAGCAGCAGCAGCAGCAGCAGCAGCAGCTACTGGGAGATAGAGATGGGGGTGGGGAGGGCAGGCATAAGCACGGCTGGGGTGCCTACTGCATACAATATGCTTGGCTAAGCACTTTACAAATACACCAACAATGGTCTTGATAACGAATACTAACAATAAAATAACTCACCTTTCTATTGTGCCTTTTACGCGCCAGAAACTTTTACAAAAGTTATCTTACTTAATCTTCACAAGAGCCCCGGAAGGTAGGAGCTATCATCACCCTATTTTATAGTTGAGGAAACTGAGTCCTAGCGAGGTTAAGTACCTTGGCCAGGGGCATGCAGCTAGGAAATGTCTGAGACAAGATTTGACTTCTGGTGCCCCCTCGTGGCCTCTGAGAGGCAGAGCCTTGAGAGCTTTGCCAGGCAGGTGGCTTGGAAGCCCTTCTTCACCTCAGACTGGGAGGTGTCTGCGTGACTTTGGCAGAAAGCAAAGAGCATGAGTGCCTTCCCTGCAGACTGCATTAGTGTCTGAGAGCGTTAGTGGTGATCATTATGTCATCGCCATGGTGAGGATAAGGACACTCACAACCCCTATCTCTCCAGGTCTATCGAATGTACAGCCTTCTCCATCTGTCCCCGTGTAGGTGAAAGGAGCACCTACATAGAGCAGTATTTTGTATTGGGGTCACTCTTGTGTTGGGCGCCTTCCTGTGAAGTCCTCTGGCCCTGACTCTAACCCCAGTCCAGCTCTCACTTTCCTGTCTCCAGAGGTGGCCCCAGGACTCTCTGCAGAGTCTTATCAAAGGAGTGACTGAGATCACCTGGCCCAGCCTGAACAAGGACGCCCCTACAATTGACATGACAACAAGCATTAGGAACCAGCCCCAAACAAACTGGCTGCCCCACCACAGAGGTTCAGTAGAAGGGGCTGATCTGTTTTTGATCAGAGCACCTGGGTCCAAGCTCACATTTGATGTTTACCACCTCTGCAAGCGTGGAAAAGCATCTTCACTTCCCTAGGACTTAATTTCCTCATCTCTAAAATTAAGCAGGACTTGGAGACCTTTGAGGTTATCTTCAGGTCTAGATCTGATCCTCAGACCAACGGACATTTCTCGGATGCTTTAAGGTTTGCCTCCCCATCACCAACTGGCTATCCAGCCTATGCCTACAGACCTCCAAGAAGGGGGGACCCAATGCCTCCCAAGGCATCCTGTTCCACCTTTGGGCAGCCCTCATTGTGATGCAGTCTGGTTTGGGTCTACACCTGCCTTTCCATGACATCCCCCCATTGATCCTGGTTCTGTCCTCTGGGCTTTCTGGTGGGCTCCTCAGCACTGCTGGGGTTGCCTGGATGGTAGCAGCCCTGTCATGTTTGAGGGTGTGGGAGGGAATGTACGGGATGACCTATGTGCAGAGCCCAGGTCAGCTGTTCCTTTGCATGTCCCCTGTCTCGGCAGCCTCTCCAGGGCCAGTGGGGCTGTTATCTGAGAGCAACAGCATAATGGGGGACACTCAAGAAGGACACCTATAGCACAGAGCCAGTAGCGTGATGAGGTCTTGCTCTCCAAGCATCTCTGGTGTCCTGCTGGTCATATGGCTCCTTGCCTTGCACTTGGTAAGTACACATTGGTGGGAAGGGAAGGGGTGGAACTAGTGATGGGGGTGGCCACCAAGGAGCTTGAATAGAAAGATGTTGGAGATAGATAATCCATCATCCAACAATCATGCCAGAAGCATTTATTAAGCACCTACTACATGTCAGGAAACTCAACATCCCTTTGGTTGTTGGTGGTACTTTCTGGTATTTGTGATCTTTGAGACCTGAAATTTATATATGGAAACTTTGAGTGCTCCATATCTGGGGGAGAGAAAGAACAGAAAGAAATAAGAAAGGAAGAAAAGAGAAAGAGAAAAGGAAGGAAGGAAACAAGGCAAGAAAGAAGGAAAGAGAAACAAAAAAGGAGGAAGGAAAGAAAGAAAAAGAAAAAAGAGGGAGGAAGGGAGGAAAGGAGGGAAGGAAGGAAAGAAGCCTCGCTTTCTGAGCTGATTTTGCATATATTGTTCCTTTTTAAGTCTTTTCATCCTTTCTTTGCTCCCCATTTAGCCTAGCTTAGCAACGGGAGTACAAGACTTACCTTTTGGCCTGGACCTGTAATCTTGGCACAAGGAACTCTCTGCCAATGCTGTTAAGCACCTTTCCTGCCACTAACAGCCTTCAAGAGCAGCCTGGAGTCTCAGAGGTCTGTCTATCTATCTATCTATCTATCTATCTATCTATCTATCTATCTATCTATCTATCTATCTATCCATCTATCTATCCATCTATCTATCTATCTATCTATCTATCTATCTATCTATCTATCTATCTATCTATCTATCTATCTTTCTTTCTGCATCTCTCTGTCTTTTTATCTTTCTGTCTCTGTCTCCTTTTTTGCCTTTCTATCTCTGCCTGTCTATCCTCTCTGTCTCTGTGTCTGTTTCTCTGTGTCTGTCTCTCCTTCTCTCCTCTAAGGAATTTGTCCCCTCCCAGTGGCACACTCCCGAGAGTTTGATGAAGCTTTTTGGTCAGTCTCCTTAATCAGTTCCTGACAGTGAATCGGAATCAGAGAGCATGTGGGTCTTTCAGGGAGGGGGAAGGGTTATCTATGGAAACGGAGTTATCAAAATGCTCAGAATTACCAGCTAACACCAAATTTCTTGTGTCCACTTCAGGATCTGCTGAAATCAAACTCTTGACTTGCTGGCCAAAGTCATGCCCCTCAGGAGCTTGTCTATGCATCTCCCATGCTGATGAGTATGGCTGCCCTTGTCATAGCCCGGTGGGTAGCTCTTGTCTGTCTGCCTCCCCCCTAGGCTGTTTCAGGATTCCAGGCTCTCTTTATCATCTTTTTGAGGCACGGGCTGCCAGCATCTCTGCTCATCCTTGCCCAGGATTTGACATGTTCCTCTGTCGCTTTAATAGGCTTATCTCTTTCCTGACCCTACAGAGGCTCCATGCACTTAGCAGTAGTGGTCCTGGGCAGGATCAGGTAAAGAGAGATGGTGCCCAGGGCCAGCTTTCCTTTGAGGTCCTCTGTCCCCAGGCTCACTAATCCAGTTATTGTCAGGCCAGTACTTTTTCCTGGGCAATGCCAAGGTGGGCATCTTCCTGGAATCCTTGCCTGGGGACTTTGTGACTGAGGCTTGTGGAAAACCCCCTGTGGGTCTGCTTCTGCCCCTCTAACCACCCCTTCTCCATCCCCCTCACTGTGTCTGAGTTCTTTTCCTGACTTCATCAGGCAGGTGCTTCCCAAGCATCTCTCCACCCCTGTGGTCCCATGGCTTCTCCTCATGACCAGCCCACTGGCTTTCCCTGTCACAGACACTGCTTCTTGTGTGATATCCCATATCATCCACTTGTCATGCCTACCAGCACCAGAAGATGAAGATCGCCAGGCAGCCAGCCCGAGCCAAGCACAGGCAGAGGGTTTGAGCTTGACATGACCCCATTTCCAAAGTTTTGGCTAAAGGGTTGCTTTTTATGCTATCTGAAAGAGGGGATGGCAGAAATAATCACAGCCAGCAAGGGCAGCTCTGTTACCCTCTGAGGCAGATGTGCTACAGAGGAAGCAAAGGTGTCCTTGATGAAGGGGGAAAACAGAGCAAGGCACTTTTCCAAGTGGCCACTGACAGAATGAGAAATGCAGAGCACGAGGGAGCCTCGGGGGCCCCAGGGTCTGACCTCATTTCTCAAAAGGGGCCAAGGGACTTGTCTGAGGTCACAGAGCTTCTTTGATTCCAGAGACAGTGATTCCCCTGCTGTACCCCATCTTTAGATCCACACAATCAACTGACAGGAGCAGAAAACCCAAGATCCCCTGGTTCACTTATTCAATAAACTAGATTTCGGTTCAGTAAACTGGTTCAGGAAGTGTGGGACTCTCTTTATGGCTGACGCCATGTTCTCATAATAGGCTCACAGCTCTATGTGAGCATCGGAGACTGAAGGTACGGCCAAGAAAAAAAACCAGTTGACACTGATCAATCCCTACCCCTTTGTGCTGGCTGGGCAAGTCCCGAGTTCTCTGGTGCCTCTTCATGGCATCCTTAGAAGCCATACCAGAAGCAATTAAATTACCCAATCAGCGTTCATGAAGTGCCTGCTGAGTGCTAGGTACTGGAGCAAATTTATGAAGAAGACAAAGAATAAATGATCCTTATTCTCTAGGACCATATATCCCAACAAGAGAGACAGTGAGGGCCTGCACAAGGATGCCAAGAATGACTGGAAAGGCCCAGGATTAGCCTGGATCTCCAAGGACCACCCCAGCTCACTCATGAGAGGCACAGCCCCCAAGCTTGGCTTCCACACTCTGTAGATGGCCACTCTCTCCAGGGCTGGAGGCAGGGGGAATTCCCACTAGGTCAGTCACCAGGCTTTTGATGTCCCTAGCCACCAAAGGAATCCTTTACTTCATTGTGCTCCCATGTTCTCTTTCTATCTGCTCAGCCCAGCTTCTCTGCCCATCTTATGACTTGGACACAAGAAGTGATGTCAGAGTTTCAGGGACATGTGTGATTCTGGCGGTGGGCCGGTCATGTGGCAAGAAGTTGGGACCACAGCTGGACAGTATGAGGGCTGTGCTGGTGACTCTCTAGTGCTGCAAGACCTAGAGGAAAGAAGACCTCCTGAATGGAGGACCCAAGGGGAGGCATGGCCAGCAGCTACAAAGATGTCGAGGCAGAGATGGGCTGTGACTGATGCTTTTGAATACAGCCTGGATACCAGGGGACCCCAAGTCTCCCAGCCTCTTACAAGGGTGGCTATGGGCAAAGAGAGGATGGCCATGCTCTTTCCCAAGCCCTCCCTGGATGAGCATGTTGGCTAGTCCCCCCACCTCTTCCCACCCCATGGCTGGAGCTGATGAGGTGTTCGTAGAGATATGTGGGAAGAGCCCTGGACCTGGAATCATACCCTGCCCCTGCCATGAACCACCTGAGTGAATGACTTTGTAGTCTGCCTGGGTGTCATTTGTTGAAAGACAAAGAGAAGGGAAAAGTGGGCATGCTGCTGCCATTAAACCCTGGCCTTTTCTTGGCCACCAGCTCAAAGTGTACCCCACTGGAATTCAAGAAGCTGGGACACAGGCTGTTCTCATAACAATGAGTGTTTTTTATTATTAAATATAACACTGAATTAGAGGCAATCAGCGTTGGTCTTCAGACATTCAGTTTTCAGGCAAATGCATCTCCTCCTGCTTTGGGAAAGTCCATGTGTTTCCTGGACCCCCATTTATGGCACCCCCATCTTTGGCAAGAGGGGCACTCAGGGCTGCCTCAGTAGTGAGGGTAAGGCGTCTGAAGAAAGAGCGAGAAGCCTCCTCCCCACCCCCATCTCCTGTTCAGTCCCAGGCCATAATGAAGAAGAGACAGCACTGGAGACAGTCGGGCTTTGGTTCTGAAAAGCAACATGTCAGTGGGCAGGATAGAAGCCGCCGGGCAATCACTTTAATTGCTTTATTGCTTTGTATCAAAATAAATCAAACTAACATTGATTCAAGGCCATTGTGGATTAGAGTTCACCTTCTTTAGCTAGATGTTACAAATTGGGCTGGGATGCAAAGAGACTGAAGGGGGGAGACATACATTCATGTGAATTCTAGCCTTTGGTGGGGTGGGGGGAGGGAAGAGGAGACACTGAATGGGCCCCTCTTGGCCCCTCTGGTTTCTGAGGGAAGAGGGATGGTAGCAGCTCCTTTCCCCACCAGGAAGGTTATAGCAAATGGTCCTAAGGAAATGGGGATTTTGGTTTGGCAACCCCAGATTTGGCTCCTTCTAAACCCTGACTGATCCTTGAATCTGACAGGCTTAAGAACTCCACAAGAGTGCCAGGCTCTCTGCCCAATGGAGGTGAGGGTTCTGGGAACAAAAGGGGATTTCACCAGATGTCCTGACTCCCCACCTCATGGCCCCTGGGAGGCTGCCTGGTTTTGAACCCAAGGAGAAATAAGAAAATGAATTCTTCCTGATACTAAATAAAGTCTCCATTCACCCAACCACCACTGGATAGATGGCAACTCCAAATCTGTCTCATGTAATTCTTTCCACCTGTGGGAAAAGTAGAATAAGGAAGGAAGGAGAGACCTGCTGGGAAAGGTGTCTCCTCTGGGTTTGATGTGTATAAGATACAAGGCATCAAAGTCATGTAATATACTATACATTGAGAAAGGCGAGAAAGAGTGAGAGAGAGAGAGAGAGAGACAGAGAGAGACAGAGAGAGAGACAGAGAGAGAGACAGAGGGACAGAGAGAGAGACAGAGAGACAGAGACAGAGAGACAGAGAGAGAGACAGAGAGAGAGAAAGAGGGGGAGAAAGGGGGAGGGAGAGACAGAGAGATGGAGACAGAGAAAGAAAGAGAGAGAGAGAGTGGGAGAGGAAAGAGAGAGACAGAGAGAGAGGAGAGGACACCAATGGGCCACTGTATTTCCCAACACTCTGATAACATGCGATTCTAGAGCCAGTTGTCTCACATTTGTGGGCTCCAAGCTGCATCCTGGTGACACTGGCCACAGTTCAAAATGCTCCACTGTTTCACTAACGCTGTGGACAGAAAGCCAGGGCTCATGTCACACTAGACCCAAAGTATCAGCCTGTCCTCAGGCCAGAGAAGGACAGAGTTGACTGTCTGGGGTCCAGGTAGCACAGGGCTGCCTCAGGAACCAGACACACATACATCTTTTAGATAAGTATGTTTACATTCCAGCTGCTTCCTGTTCCCCTCCCCCAATTTCTCCCTGTGAAGGGCATCACCTCCAGTCTCTGTTTACACCCAGTGGGAGACCAAGTACATTTCCTCAACAAACCCTCTGTTTAGTTTTGTGAGTGTGTGTGTGAGTGTGTGTATGTGTGTGTGTGAGTGTGAGTGTCTGTGTAAGATCATTCACAGTCTCACTGTCCCCTGGGGGTCATCAGAACCTATCGTGTCCATATGAAGAGGCTGTTGGCCATCACCAGCCAAGGTTTTCACTGCACAAAGAGGGGCACAGAAATCAGATGTTTTCTAGGATGTCCAGAGGCACCAGGCCCTTCTTTCTGCCGCTGCAGACCTTGATGAAGCCGTCCTGTCCTTCTTCTGAGGCCACACAGATCTGAATTCAAAGGGAAGGAGGAAGAAGGAAGGCTCACTGACCATGGCAGGGGAGAGGAAGTCTCTCACCTCCGACACTGATTCTGTCAATGGCCAGTATCTGGAAGGCCTCATGGCAATCTCTTGTGGTGATGCTGGAAGGCTGGAAATCATGGGGTGCCATATTCTATGAAGGGTTAATGTGGTGGGCAAGCCATGGGGCAGTGGACATTAACAAATAGCTGCTTCCTGCCCCCTGTTGACTTGTGGGAAAGAAAGGGAGAACATTACTGGGGGCTCAGGCCATACTAGGACTAGAATGTTCACAGACCTCCAGGATGGTCCTCAAGGCATTGGCTTGTAATGAGAGGGTGTGGCCAAGCAGGGGCATCCTCTTCACCTGCAGCGGGCTGACCACATAACATGGCACCTTGCCACCCCTGGCTGGATTGATCTTATAATTGCTGGAGGGGATTGGAGTTCGAAGGCCCTGGAGTGGCCTCTCCCTTTTGCATTGCTTTGCCTGTGGAACCTTGGCCTGAATGGCGGCCCTTTCTGCATCATAAATGGGATATTTTCTAGGTTTTAAGGGCTTCTGAGGCACATGGCCTAATTTCAAGTATCACCGGTCATCTGTGGGTTCCATGAGCCACTTTGAGTCTCATGTGGAGAGAACAGACTAACAGTGCTTGTCATTGACCAATAGCTGGAGCAGATCCAGGCCCAACAGTGTGGGGAGCACCAAGTCCGGTCCTCTCTCAAAATTGCTCATAATTATAGGCTTATAAATGCAGGTTTTCTGCTAAGTGGTTGGAATCTTTAAAAAAAACATTGTGAAAGCCAATTGGTGGATGATTGGACAGTGTCTCACTTGAGAGCCTGCTGCTGAGCAGACCGTACCAGACCCTGGGCCCGTGGGGACCGAGTGGGCCCAGAACTGAGCAGGAGCAGGAGGGTGGCTTGGCCTGCCTTGGGGACAGGGTGCAGAGCTTTGAATGGCTTCCTTCTGATGCCCAACCAAAGGCCCAGCTTTTTAGCATCAGTCTTTTTCTGGGGATGCTGAATGGCCAAAGGGCAGTGGGGAGAAGCGTGCAGGGGTCAGATGCAATCTGTTTACACCAAAGAATGACCCCAGAGAAGCTGAATGGAGGGATGCAGGCCTGGAACAGGAGGTGGGTGGCTCAGATGACAAAGGCTAGGGACTGCCTGGGGCAGTTTACGGCATCCTTTGGTCAGGAGACCCCAAGGAAGGCCCCTGGCATGATGGCTGGGCCCCCTTCCTGGTGGGGAGCACTGGTAGCAAAACTATAGGCCAGAAGTGACTAGAACGAGAAGGGGCGGGGGTGTGCCTGTGCTGAGATCATGGATTCCCAGCTAAGTCTGAGTGGATCCATCTTGTTCCAAATTCACAGGGTGTGCTCATACCCTCCAATAGGATGAGAAAGTTTTGGCCATTTTGGACTGGATCTCTGGTTCAACTGATGCAGGGCCTGCCCTCCACTAGGACAGATGACTGCAGTTTTAGAGCTTCCCAGGGTCTCTGAGAAGTTAAAAGACTTGTCCAAGGTCACCTGTCAGCTCCTCATCTACACACCCGAGGGCAGCTCTCTCTCTACGCCCTGGGCTGCTTGACTCTTGACAAAGTCCTTGCTTCAAACCCATTCCACAGTCCTTGAGTTTTGCTGGGGTGGGGAGGTCAGGGAATGATGGGGGGCAGGGTGGGGGTTTGGGGGGGCATCAGGGAACCTGGCTCTCATCTTTACTACTGGCTGTGGCTCTCTCCCTCCCCTCCAAGGTAAAAGGACTGGGTCAACAGCTCTAAGTCTGAACTCCAAGAAGTTAATTCACACAAAGGTTATCTTTGGGACTCTGGCTGAAGAGTTGAGGTCACAGATGTTGTCAGGCCACTCGGGCACATTCCCATTACTTTCTTGTTTAAGTGTCTTCCCTTTTGATAACCTCCTACATCCTGCCTCCTCTTCATGGCCCACCCCAAAGCCTCCAAGGCTCAGTTCAGCTGCCATCTTTTCCAGGAGACTTTCCTTTGTCCCTCCTGCCTTCTATTCTCCCAGAGCCCTCTGTTGGGATTTCCCTTGGTCCCACCACATGTTCCAATGTATTAGACTCCACTGTGTACACATCATCCCCTACCTCCCCCAGAAGGAGGTAAGCCCCTGAGAGTAGAAACTGGGCTATGTTGTCCTTGGAATCCCAGCACCAAGTGCCCAGTCTAGTAGAGAGCAGGGGTTTAATAAGGGTTGAATTTGACTGAGCAGCACCAAAGCTTTCCAAGGCTGTTTTGTTTGCACAGTAGAGAGAACCAACCAACTCCCAAGGGTTCCAGCTGCTTATTTCCATATAATGAACAGGGAAATTTGGGAAAACCTGAAGCTTCTGGATATCTTGTGACGAAAAATCCTTTTCCTCATAAAAGTTTGATATGTTTCTACGGCAACCACTCAGAGGAGATGACTTAACATCTCTGGAGGGCCCTGGACCTGGAAATGGGCTCATGGACCAAAGAGGCGGAGAGGGGCTGGGATTTGCAGGTGGCTCCCTGAGACCTCGTAACTCCCTGCTGGGCCCTCTAGCTCCCTGTATCCTCCCCAAAACACATGTGGTTTTTCTTAGGCTCTGAAACTCAGTCCTGAGAACCTGACCCAGAACAGAAGGAACGGGGTGGGGGGAGTTCTTGCAGGGATGGGGAGTTCCCATTGTGGCCACAGTAGTGAGAGTCTGCACTGGAGTTGGCTATGATGACCTGCTATGCATCCAGATGAAGTTCCAGAGTCCAACAGAAGCTGGTTCCCCAGGGCAGGTAGCAACCCCATCTCCCAGTCTTTCCCTGGGTCCTTTGCTCTAGACCCCACTCTTTTTGTGACCCTATGACCACCATGTCCAGCTCTCTGTTTCGGCTTTGCCTGTGTCTGCTCTCTCACGGTCTCACATGGACATCTATCCTCCCTTTGCTGGCGGCCCCAGCCTCAGGGAGAACTGTCTCCCTGGGTCTGTACCTTGTGGCTGGGCAAAGGAATGAATTTGTGAGAACCAGGGTAGCTTGAAATGGGTATTCTGAAGCAGATGGCAACCTGCTCTTAGTGGCTGAGCTCAAGGAGAGGTCTGGGCAGCTGGGGACCAGAGAAGGAAGTATGGGATGCCAAGCTCCAAATTTCAAGGGAAAGGAAGGAAATTAAAGCACCTGGAGAAAATCAGAGCAGGTGGATCCTGCTGCTTCATCTCTGATGTACTGGGGAGAGGAAAACCAAAAGGGCCTCCTGGTGGACCCGAGCAGAGATGCCAAGCCTGTTCAATGTGCCTTTGTTTCTAGTGATCTAAGGTTTATGCCTGGCCAGAAAGGAAAGTCACCTGGGAGCCAGGGCCTGGAGGAGCCGTAGAGATGCTGAGCCCTGAGCTCTCAGGGCCAGAACAGGAGAAGGCAGGAAGAGGGAGCAGCATCTCAGCTCTGCTTTCCCTTCCCAGGGCTCCTTGGGTGCTGTCTTCAGGACTGACCCTGCAGCAGCCAGGCCAGGATCCCCTTAGGGGTCTCCACCATGGGGCCTGTGATGAGGAGGGGTCTTTCTGAAGCGCCCAGTGCCTTTCAGAGCCAAGCTTGGTAAGAAGGCTGGTGGGCGAGCTGGGCAGGAGGGGCTTTATTCCCCAAAGCAGCTGCCTTGGAAAGGCTGTGGGGAGGCCTGAGGCCCAAGGCTGCTGGGAGCAGCGGTGACAGCTTTGGAATAGCTGCTGCTGCTGGCAATGCTTGGAAGCACTTTCTGTTCATTTACTCATTGAAGCTTCACAGAAACCCTTTGAAGGAGGGCATGGAGAACCAGAGTTTCTGAGGCTCACTTGGTGGATTTCAGAGCCAGTCCTTCCTGACTCCAGGTGCCACTGTGTCTTCCTCACCTCTTCAGATGACTAGGGGCTACAGGAGGCAGAGAGCTGGGCCCGAGACCAGGAGGGACCTTGGCTGACATCTGACGACTAACTGTGGGACCCTGGGCAAGCCACCTGACTTCTCTCTGCCTCAGTGTCCTCATCTGTGAAATGGGGAGACTGATAGCCCCTCCTTCCCAGGGTTGTCATGAGGATTAAATGAAATAAAACACTGGCCATCAGCACTAAGCACCATCACCACCTGCTGCCTGCTCCAAACCCACTGATTGGATCACCAAGGCAGGCTCTCCTCTCCTGGGGGGGCCATGCTGCTCACTCACCTGGTTCTCCTTCAGGGTGATCTGCCCCTGTTCTCTGCAGCCAATGAAGGTCTGGATGCACTTGAAAATCTTCTCATCTGGCTGCACACGCTGAACAAAGTTGGCGGGAAAAAACCCAGTTCGGTCTTGAATCTTCCCCTGCAAGGTGGAGAGGAGCATGAATCCATCTTCTTCAGGTGCTGAGAAATATAGCAAATGACTAGCAAAAGAAGGGAATGGAAATACTCCACCTTCCACCAGTCTTCGTTGGAGTCCTCAAGGACAGTAACCACATCTCCTGGTCTGGAAGGAAAGAGAGAAAGGCCCTTTGGCTCAGGAGGCACAGGCCAAGGCCCATGATCTCCAGGGGATTCAGACAATGACCAGACCTGCACAAGAACACCTGTGACAGATCAGAGCTGGTGCTCCTTACCACCCACTGTGTTCTCCTGCTAATTAACATCCACTGTTACCAGAGATCCCCAGTAAGACCCAGTGTGGAGTGCTGCCCTTTGAGACATCCAGGGAGCGCCATGTTTCTGAGCAGTTGCCGGTACTAGAAAGACAGCTGGATGCTATGATGCCTTAGGGAGGGCTTTGGTTCTGGTCTTGGGTCTTTATCTCAGGTCAGCGCTTCCCTCCAGTTGGCCAGATCTGTTGAGGCATCCCTAGTTCCTGGGCAAAGAGCCTCCCACTGAGCCTGATCCAGTGGGAGACATGGTGCATGAGCTCTTGACTAGATTCGCATGAGGGTTACATTGGGAGCCTGAGTAGCCATAGCCCAGGGGCCTGGAGTAGCAGAAGCCCAGCACACGGAGACAGCTGAACGAAGCTGGCCATGCCCAGCAGGAATGCAGTGATGGCTCTGGTCTGGGGAGTGGATGGACAATAGAAAACCTGAGTGTGTGTGGGGGTGTGTAATGGAAAGGGGGGGTGCTAGTTTCTTTATCCATAAATCAGCTGAGATCATCCTCCTTTCTTGGTCTCCATTTGTAAATTCAACCTGAACTGTGGAGATATGATGGACTGAGTCTGAGAACTCACACACAAATCATGTTTGAAACAGGGTGGCAAGGATGGAAGCCTGGGTCTGTGCCATGTAATGCTGGGGGCTGGCCACTGAGGGCCCACATGGAGCTGGCTTCTGGGCATTCGTGGTGGAGGGGCTCATCCTCTCCCCCAGAGCAGATGCAGGCAGAGGTACAGGCACAGCCCTGTGCTTCTCCACTGGCTCACTGCGAGACGGCCAAAAGCCATTCATTGGCTGCTAAGCCATAATGGCGAGCACATGCCATAGGTTCAAGCAGACGATTTCCCACTAGCTTCTCCAATGGCTTCTAGGAGGAAGAACTGCGGGGGACCTATAGACTCCATCCTGATGGGGCAGGGGCAGTTGGTTCGGAACCACAGGACAGACCCCACAGCCGTGCCCTCTGGGCTTCCTGTTCTGGTCATATCTTGAGAAGCCTAAGAGACACGGGACTGTGGTGGGCAGGTACATGAAACAGGCTTCCCACGGTGAGCAGCCACATGGGGGGGTCTTCAAGGCTTAGAGGGAATGGCTCACTACAGGCTTGTGTCTTGTTACTCTTGTGTCTATCTGAGCCAAAGAGCCCATAATTAAATAATTGATGATGCATTTTGCATGTCTGTAATTGATGATGCATTTTGAGATTCCTGGGGAGAGCTGCCATAAAAAGGGATTTCTAAGGTGGTGTCACCTCTCTCCCTTGCAGGTTCTGTCATCTTTTTTGAGCCTGGGCACATTGCTTGATTTAGCATCTACCTTCTTCTTGGCAAAGGATGCTGGATCTGGAGAAAGTAAGACTTAAGTTTGAATCCTGACTCACTTAGTAGCCATGTGACCCTAAGCAAGTCATTAAACCCCTTTCGGACTCAGTTTCCTCACTTGTAAAGTGGGGATAATTGCACCTACCTCCTAGGGCTGTTGTGAGATAATGCAAAGTGCTTGGGGGACATTCTTAGCACCCATTCCTGTGCTTACTGCCATACCTTCCCTTGTTCTTGCGTTCTAACTCTGGCTTTTGCTGAGTCCTCCATATCTGTGCCAAGAGGCCTGGACAAGCACTGGGGAGCTTCCTAGCGGCTTGGGCAGGACTACCTGGGCAAATCTACATTTATGCAAATGGAAAGAGCCCCAAGTGAAGGTTGAGCTGAAGTCTTGGTTGGTACTAAGGTTATTCACTTCAAGGAGGTCTTCTGTTAAATCTGCTCCAATGGCTGCCACCACCATTATTCACAATGAAGAAAAGGTGGAATGTGTGTATATGGTGTGTTGGGAGGTGGGGACATGTCGTCCCAGGGACTGCAGGGTAAAAGACTGCATCACGAAGCCAGACGAACTCTGGCTGGAGAGTCAGCCAATCAGGAAACAGCCTTTAATAAGTATTTATTAAATTGGGGGCCCTGTGCCGAGAAATGAGAATACAAAGAAAGGCACAAATTCCCAAGCCCAAACCCAGTGTCTGACCTCTAAGAGCATCTGTCCACTCCAAAGGGAGAGAAACATTTCCATGGATAGGTCTATTCGAGCCTCCTACTGAAGAGATTGAAGAGACCCATAGACCCGTGGAGGGAAGACACTAACATTGGGGGAGGGGGTGGCCAGGAAAGTCCTGCTCAAGGTGGGATTTGAGTTGAGTCTTGAAGGAAGTCAGGGGAACTGAGACACAGAACAGAGGAGGAAGAACATTTAGGGCCAGGGAACAGCCAGTTCAAACACTTGGAGGTGAGAGATCTTGTCAGGGAGGAAAAGCCAGTAGTCAGCACCTCTGGATCATAGAGTGCATGGAGTAGACCCAGTGGACCAAGGTGTATGGGAGGGCAGGAGAAGGCCTTGAACCCCAGACAGAGGACTTTGTGTTTATTCAGGGAGGTGACAGGGAGCTGCTGGAGGACAGTGAGGAGGGGTCTGTCTCTTCCATCCCCCTGAGCTCTCCCATCCTCCTCTCCTCCCACCTCTGGGATGGGCGCTTAGACCAGGAGTCTTCTCTAAGTGGATGCTAGGCTTCAGCTGGGGCCCTCAGGGCCAGGACCACATTTCCTCCTATGGGCACCTTCTCCATCTGAAATCCCGCCTTGGAGCAGGAGCTCAGTCATGGTCACACAGCTCATCTCCATGGCCATTCAGTTCCAGGTCCTAGAAGCCTGCACACCCCACCAAGGATGCTGCTCCATTATGTCAGCAGTCCTGGTCCTGGCCCAAGCCAACAGTAGCAAGAAGCCTGATTTCAGAGAAGGTGGCTACTACATTTCATCTCTCACTACCCAGTGAGGGTCCACCTTTGTCTGGTGGAGTAAAGGTTGGTGACAAGATGGCCTGAGACCTCAGGAATCCCTACAGTGACCCTGTCAACCAAGTCTCCTTCCTTCTGAGAAGCTTGGGGGAAGTCACAGAGAAAAGAGGAAATCACCAGAGGAAAGAAATGGAGGATGGGGGAAAGGGAGGAAAAAGGAAAGGGGAGAGGGGAAAGAGAGTAAGAGACAGATAAAGATCGAGAGAAAGACAGAGACAGAGTCAGAGAAGGAGGAGAAAGAGAGTGGGGATGATCTGGGTGAATCATGAGGTGAATCAAAGAGAAGCCGGGGCCAAGACAAGAGTGTGTGTGGGCAGGGGGTGGGGAGGCTTTGTGAATTATTCATGACCCTTCACCCTGTGCTTCATAGCTGAGGATGCTGGAGTTCAGCCAGCATGGGAGGGAATTTTCCCATGCCCCACTTTTCCAGAAGCCAGCACCCCTAGAGCATTTCAGTGGCTTTAATTGCTAATTAGCTTCCTATTATCTTCTGCGGAAGAAAGGACAAGCCCCAAAGGGTCCCATCTGGCCTGGAAGAATCACCCCTTTCCTGCAGAAACATGGCTGGAAAGTCCATAAACCTTCTCCTGAGACTTATTCATGTCTTCTAGTTATGATGGGAAAAGGGACAAACAGCTTTTCACTTGCCACAGAGATGAGCTTACCGCTGACTGTCTCTTATCAGCCTCCCCAGCTCTGTGGTCAGTGCTGACCTGCCCACAGGCCACTGGGTTTTGTGGGTCTGAAAGCTGTCCGGGGTCCTTCCGCCAGGGCAAGGGACTTGGGCTGTTTTGTCTGTCACTGTGTGAGTTTCTAATAGCTTTGATTTGGGCCTGCTGGTGACTTAGGTGAGTCCTGAATGAACTCAGATGAGTCAGGTGGTTCCCAGGAAAGCCCGGACCTTTCTTACCTCATTTCTAGGTCTTCATTCTCCTGGGGGACAAATTTGTACAAGGCAACGTAGGTGCTGGTCTGTTCGGTGTCTTTGAGCAGAGGCCCCTGACAGGTGGGAGAGAAGAGAGGGAAGGGAAGGAGAGTGAGGATGCCCCTCCCTTTCAGGACGCTCTCCCCAGTGTGTGAAGGTGCCAGTCCTTGTCAAGGCTGCCCAACTGCAGGCCTCTGTTCCCTGGGAAGGACTCTACTCTTCCCTTTTGGGATGTGCCATCATTGCTTGCCGCCAGATGCCCACTAAAGAGAAGGGCTGGTTCAGGGAGGGGGTGCAGAAGAAAGCTCTTCCAATGCTGAAAGAGGTTAAAGTCCCCAGTAATTAGTGCATTTCTTTCTTCTTTGACCCCTGGACAAGAGCCGTGAAAATGGGTGTCTGGTAGGTCAAGGGAGGACCCTCCATGTGGACCTATCTTAGGTCTCAGACAGTGGGCAGGTTCCCAAGCCTTGTAACCCTAAGACACTATTTGATGGGGCAGGATGACTGGGGCACTAGGAGCAGGGTAGGGCCCAGGTCAAGAGGATCAGTTAATGTATGTTGGATGAATATCTGCTGGGGAGTGAGGAGGGAAGACTCTGTAGTCTTTTCAGGAGAATGGCTTGACTGGGTTGTTTCCTGGCCACTGTCTGGCAGGGATATGATATTAGGACCCAAGGCTGAGGAACTGGCATTTCCTTCATTCCTTCATTCAGTCATCCACTCATTCTGCCATTAATCATCCATCCATCCATCCATCCACCCAGCAAACACTTAGTGGGCACCTCCTATGCCCAGGGAGAATCACTGATGGGCATAGATGGAGAATCTCAAAGCCAAGAAACTCTGGTTTTAAATGCTACCTTGGCACACACTGCCCCATGGTCCTGGGCTAGTCACTCAAGGTCTCATCGTCCAGTCTAGGCAATGCTTTATAACCCTTACACTTTACAGGAAGCAACAACATGCACGGGGAGAGGGATTTTTCTCATCTGGAGTTTTGCATGCCAATAAAAATCTGGGTCTAGCTCTTACCCTGGTGCCCATGTGTGAGGTCCAGTGTGAGTTCTGGTGGTGACACAGCCAAAACTAAGGTGGGTTTCTCGGCTTCCAGGAATTACAGGGCAGAGCACACAATAGCCACACCACCCAGGGAAAGGGGCCAACTGATCCACCAGGCTCTAGGGCTGTCCACAATCTGGCTTTGACTTATGTTCCCTATCATATTTCCCTTGGAGCACTCTGGTCTAGCCGTGACGGCATGTTGCTGTTCCTTCCACCCAACATTTGCCCCGGCTGTGCCCCCTTCACTTTTATGTTCAAGTTCCAACTTCCTCATCCCTGGTTGCTGGAGCCAAGCCTGCCACTTCCCCATGACCTTGTATCTGGTTTGCATGTAAGGTTCGAACCAGGCGCCCATCTCCCTTGGCAGGGGGAGTGTCCTCATCAAGAATTCCTTATGCCAGTGAAACCGCAGGCAGATCTGGCCCTGGGCCCAATTTTCTACACCCGTGCCCTCATCCATATTGCTTTTCTTTCCTTAGGGCAGGGATTGTTTTGGTTTTTGACTTTGTGTCCCTGTGCCTAAAATAGGGCCTGGCACACAGTAGGGGCTTAATCAATGCTTGCTGATTGCTCATCCAGTCTGGAGGGCTGGGTTGTAACTGCTTCATTGACCCAGAGGCAGACACTGCCAGGCGATGGCTGCTGCCTTAGCACAGTAGAAATGAGACCTCCTGGGTTGGCCCCAAAGGACCAAATGTGGAGGTGAGCCTGGGGCTTGCTGGCCTTATCCAGGCTTGGCCCTCTCCACTACCTCACCACTGGCCTTTGCGTGGGCTTCAGTGCTTCCAGGGTTGCTCAGAGGACCTCACCTATGAGGCAGACCCCTGAGAGCCCCCATGCAGGGGGCAAGGCCCTAGACAGAGGCGGTGCTTTATAATGCCCAGTCTCCTTCCTATGACAACCCCTCAAAAATCTCTGTTTTCTGAAGGATGCCCCCAGATGCCCCAAAGGAATGCACTTTTCCCTTACTTTGGCAAATACTGGGCCATTTGCAGTCCTTGAATCTTCTCTGACATCATTGGAGCCATTTTCTGGATAAGTAAACACTGTGGAGGGGAGAGATCACATACTAAAGCCTTGGGACCACAGCCACACCGAAGAGCCCTCGGCCACATGGCCATCCTGCCCAACCTCCTGGTGGGCCCCCCCGATCTTCCTTCTCTGGAGGACTTCCTCTCCCAGATAAGCAGCTCTTTTAAATGTGGGAGCCAGGTTTGAGCTGCCATGAGGGAGCAGGGGCAGCCAGCCTCTGAATTACAGCTTCACATTTCTCTCTGTTCTTGTTTAGGCTCTAAGCCATTTTCTTGAATCTCCTAATGTGCAGGAAAGGAACTTGATCGTGGGGAAAAAAACCCGTCCCACAATCCCCTCCCCTGCCCCAAGTGGTTTTATTTTCACTTGCTTTGTACTTACAGAGTTAGGTTAGAGTTTGTTTTCAATTAGCATGAATGTTGTAGCATATTCACACCCACCTCCCCCTCCTCACCTCTACCTGAACTATTGCAATGGCAAACTGGTCTCCCTGTCTTGTCTCTATCCCCTTCAGCCTGTCCTCTACAAGACTGCCCAGTGTATCTCTTAAAGAGCAGGTCCAAAAGGTCACTCTCCTGCTTATGAAGCCTCACTGACTCCCTAGTGCCCCTAGGATCAAACACAAAATACAATGTCTGGCTCCAGCCCTTCTTCCCAGGCTGCTTGACCCTGTTCCCCTCCATGTTCTCTGTAGTCCAGCCTTGTCCAACCAAACCAGCCTGTTTACTCTCCCCCACACATGATGTTTTTCATCCCCCATCTCTGGGAATGACTAGTTTCTGGGTAGCATGCCTTAATGATTTAGCCCAATTTCAAGGAAATACAGTCGTGGAAGCAAAGTACAGTAAGTGAATGTTGACTCCTTGGCTGACAGAATCAGTTGGCTCTGAAGTGGGGGGATTTGGGAAATCAGAAGTTACACCCAAAGAATTTGGGGGACACATCATGGAGGTGGCAGGGTTGCTGTATAAACATCTTTCCTATGACCGATGGATTGATGAAGAGCCCACCCGTGCAGTGTGGCTCAGTGCCTGAAGAAGGCCCAAAAGACCCCCACCCCTGTGTGCCTCCTTGACACTCAGGCAGTCCTGGTATGCCTCTGACCAGCCCCACCCCCTCCTTTCAGCTCACCACTGTTGCTACGTCTCCTGCTTGGCTCAAAGAATACTCCAGCCACTTCCTCTGGGACCTCTCCAAGGTCTGAGATCTATAAGAAGAGAGAGGAGGGTGAGCTGGGCCTGGACCACAGCCTAGGCCAGGGCAGAGAGGCCTCAGGGCCTTGCTGCTAGCTGGAGACATTAATGATATTTCAACAAAATGAACAAATGCTTCATGTCAGTCCATCTCAGGTCTATTTGGGGCATTGGTTGGGCCTGCAGTGCTGGCTCCTGGCCCCAGGAAAGCTCAGTCTGGCCATTAGGCAGCCTGACTGCAGGATAGAGTGGTACCTGGGGGCAGGTCTCTATCTCTCTGGGTCTCCAGTCATGCAAGTGGAGAACAAAACAATCCCCTTCTTTGCTCATGAGCTACCTAGAATAATTTTAGAAATGGGGGCTGCTGTTTCAATGGGTCCCAGCAGCAGGAACCCCTGGGCAAGAGAAGTTTCCTTTCTAAACAGAAGTGCAGAATCATTCCAAAGGGTGGCTGGGCCCTTGGTGGTCCTCTTCCCCCTAGAATGGAATGGGGGCATTTGCTTTTTCTTTTTTATTTAATCACAAGCAACCTCATCGCTATTTATAGTTTGGACGCAATCTCTCACCCTTGGCCTCCCTTTAGGTATAGCACTTACCCAATAAATCAGAGAAACCTGATGAGAAATTCTAATTGGTGGCCTGAGGCTGGGAGACCTAGTATCAACTGAAGCTGGGCTCCTGCCTTGACTCATCATATCTGAGGGATACAGTGTGGACGACCCTCTGCCCAGGGCCCCCCACCTGGAAGAAATCCAAGCTGAGCAGACATCGTCCTTTCAACTGCCTCTTCACAAGGCATAGACATCCCAGGTGCACTGCCCAGTGAGAGCTGGCAAACGGTGGCACTGCTCACACCCACCCTCCCAGAACAGATTGGGAAGGAGCCAATAGGGGGAGCTGCAGGGTGCAAAGATAATGCAATTGGCTGATCATAGGAGCACCAGGCTCTGTCCATCTCATCCAGTCACATCTTTCTGCCATGGCTTCCCTCTTTGTCTTTCCTTCCCTCTTTACTCCTCCATCCTTCCTGCTTTCTATCCTTCCCACTATTGGGCATATGCCTTATGTAGGTCAAAGACAGACAGTGCCCATATATACTTAGCATCGCTGTTTGTGGAAAGTAAAACAGGAAGGCAGTGGGTGCCTATCGAAGGGTAGTGGGTGAACTGAGCATACTGCAGTGCACATATGGAACGGTATATTACTGAGCAGGAAGAAATGAAGCAGATGAAAAATTCAAAGAAGCCTGGGAAGACGTAGACGAACTAATGTAGAGTGGAGCAGGCAGAACCAGGAGAGAGGTGCAGATGAAGACTACAAGGATGTAAATGCCAACACTGGCAAAGGCAGCAGAACCCTGAACGGCTGTTGGGACGACCGCGGCTGGCTCAGGAACATGGAGGAGCAGCCACATTTTCCCTCCGCTGTAGAGAGGCGGGACTACGCGAGCAGAACGTGTCGGTTGGATTTGGTTAGGAGGGAGAGTTAGAGGGGATGTATACCAGGAAATGACTGTTGTACAAAAATGACCAGCGTCATTGGGACTTGAACTTTAAATGGATCCTTTGTTAAATGTGAATGAACACCTCCGCTATTTGAAATTCCAGGACTATTTGGACATATAGAGGGAGAAATGCCTGCTGCACGCAGGGCAAATGCTTGCTTGGTTAAACTGCCCCGAAGTGCTTCGGGCTGCTCACCCGGCTAATGGGCGAGCTCTGGCTCAGACCCCTGGGGAGGGCACAGAACGCAGCGCCGGAGCGGGTCTGATCTGTGACCGCGCCATTCCGGGCAGCCCTCGGCGCACGCCAAAGAGAGCCCGGGAACCCTGCTGCCTGTTCCAGAGCTTCTGAGCGAGGAGGCGCGAGCGCTAAGGCCGGCCCGAGGGCCTTCCACACTGCGCATCTGGAGTCCCTGGAGCCAGGCCCAGTTTCTGCCCGAGGTTTCCCTGAATCCTACCCATGTGGTTTGTGCATTCGGAGTCGTTCATTCGTTCAACAAACTCCTACTCTGTGCTGGGCACTGACGAAGCTTAGAGGTGCCTAGGATAGGTGTACTTCCAGCCTGGCAGGGAGGGATAAAAACATCTACCGGGTAAACCAGAGCTAGGAAAAGAGCGAGCTGATGGCGGAAGGCGGGCGCGCACCTGGGCAGACCGAGAGAAATTCTAACGGTGGAGGCAGGGTCTGAGCGGGGCCTTGAAGGACCGGCAGGCAATCATGATAACTCCTATTCCCGAAACTGGGCGGCAGTGTTAGTGTGATTACTCTGATTTTACAAAAGAGGACACAGGATCGGGGAGGGGAAAAGACTTGTCCAAGGTCATACGGCTAAGTGATGGGGCTGAGATTGAAACCCAGGTTGTCTGACTGCTACACCACACCCAGGTTTAGGATGTCCACGGTGGAGGTGAGGAGGGGGAAGGGAAGGCTGAAAGTGACAGCCGTGCTTGGGGGAGCGGGGTGTGCAAGGCACAGGTGGGAAAGGCGGGTCACTGAGGGGCCATAGCATGGGGGTCAAATCCGGGAGGGGGGGCGTCTCATCTCCTCGGCTGTGGCAGAGAATCTGCCCCGGGAGTCCTTGGGGTCTTGGTTTGTTTCTGGTTGGAAGCCGTGAGGACCCCTTGCAAACAACCCCAAAGGCACTTGGGAGTTCATTCAAGATGTACCCTCAGAAACTTGGACCCCTCATAGAAATACAGTTGTCTAGCTCACTAAACCCTTTCTGAGGAGAATGTCAACTTCTTGGGGCAGATTCTCTCTCTCTCTTTCTTCCCCCATCTCTCCTCCCCTTTTTTCACTTCCTCTTTTTCTCTCTGTCTCTTCTCTCTCTCCTCCCCTTTTTCTTTTCTCTTCTTTCTCTCTCCCTCTTTTTCTCTCTGTCTCTGTCTCTCTGCGTTTTCCTCCCTCTGTTTCTCCCTCCCTCTTTCTTTTTCCTCTTTTCTCTCTGTCTCTCCCCTTGCCTCCCTCCCAGTCTCTGTATCATTGTCACCTAGCCTGGTGCCTAGCTTTATAAATAGGTAATAAACAGTAGGTGCTTAATAAATGCTCGTTGAGTTGCGCTGTCAGCAAATATCATTAGAGGAAAGACCAGAGTTTCAGAGAAAGAGGAGGATTACCGAGTTCCGGTTGGGAGAGCTGGCTCCACTTCCTGAGCTTCCCTTCTTGGTTTTCTGTGCCAGGGACGTGCCGAATCGGAGGGCCTCATACACGGGGTCCACCTTGTTGCCACAGGCTACAACAGAACCCAGGAAGCATCCACGAGGGGCTCCCCATTGGGAAGGGCAGTAGAAACAGTGCCCCTGAGGGGCTCCTTCCTCCCCACTTCCCCAGCCCTGGCCTTGCCCCATCTCTGGTGGGCATGCGCTGGGCACAAGTGACTGATGTTCATGGAATGCTGGTGGGCACTGGGACACCCTTCTCAACCTCTTGTTCTGGGCCTTTCCCAAACCCAGGCTCAGGGTAACTTTCTCTCTTTGGTCTCATGTCTAATCCTCTCTTCCTCTGATCAGCTTTCTCTTTTCATCTGGAGTGGAAGCTGCTGTACTCCCTGAATCCAGGTCTACTGGATTTGGGGCTTTAGAAAATGCCCCAGAGTACAGAAGCTGAGACATTGGGATAACTGGGAGGAAAACAGGAGGCATGTGACAGGAATGAAAAAAAGAAAGCCTGGTGTGTTCGGGTGCTTTCCCCAAGGAAGAGGGTGAGGGATGATGGGGGGTTCAGAGACTGCACTTCTTTAGGGGTATATTTTGGAGAAGGACCCCACCGTTAGGGCATGGCTGGGCAGACCCCTCAGGGGGCCTGTCCAGCAGGGGGCCGGCCCAGCCCAGGCAGGCCTGCTCCCCACTCACCAATGGGCATGACTTCTCTGATGCACCCAAACTGCTCCTGGGTGAGTAAGGGGGAGCTGTAGTAGCGCCGGAACCCCTTGGGCTGGAGAAACAGAGAAGGCCTTAATGTCATTGGTGCCGACTGGACCAACCCAGACCCCAGGAGCACCAAGCCTATCTCTGCTCTGGGCTGCCCCTAAGCCCCAGAAGCCCCCCTTCCTTTGGCTCGCTTCTTACCAAAGGGAAAACAAGGTTCCTGGGGGCCACCTGGCCAAGCTGGATTGTCCCAAGCACCTTAGACTGGACCGGTCCCACCTGGCCTGAGGGAGCAAGTGGCCGTGGGACCCTGGAGGCTAAGCGGCCAGCTGGCCTGCGGCTCTTCCCTTCCTTCTTGCTGCATCCCACGTCTGGGATGGGGGCAGCAGGGGCAGCCCCTGAAGGTCAATGAGCCCCTCTCCCGCTAGGGATGAAGCTCCCCCCCCCCCCACGTCACGAGATCAGCCTGGCTACTTTGGGGACATTTCCAAAGCCCCAGAGGGAGGTCCCTTGAGCTTGTGCCTTCGGGCACAGCCCAGGGGCCTGGCGGATAGGGCCTGGGCGTGGAGGAAGAAAGATTTGCAATCCTGCCTTGGACTCTTACTGTGTGTCCCACCGTGGGCCACTCGCCTCACTTCAGCTTCCCCATCTGTAAAGTGGGGACAATATCAGCAGTCAGTCCACCCGTCCAGGGCTGAGCAGGTTTTCCGGTGCCCCGGACCCGAGCCCAGCTTACCAGTTTGCCCATGCAGCGCTGGGGTCCAAGGCCGTCTGCACACTTGTGGTGGAGACTCATCTTGCAGGCTTTGCAGCGCAGACCCTGCTTGGCATTGCCCCCTGCCAAAGACAGCGGGAGAAGTTTGTTATAGGCCAGGGTGGCTCCGGGAGCCCTGAGCTGGAGGATGTGCGGGCTCTCACTGGGTGGGGGCAGCCCTGCGATCGGCAGGGGAGTGGAGAGTCTGCTGTCCGTACACAGCCATGGAGGAGCTGACTGACCCCCTCATGCACCAGGGCACTGCTCGCTGCAGGCCCGGGGTCCACCCCAGACTGGGGTGTGTAACCCTTGGGATCCTTCTCCATAGGCTGACGCCAGGGGCTCCCACCCAATTGCCTCCCAGGGCTGTCTTTGGCGTCTGAGCCTTCCCTCCTGATCCGTCCCACAGAGGAAGAACACATCCTTCACTCCTTTTTTTTTTTTCTTTTTGGAGGGCAATTGGGGTTAAGCGATTTGCCCAAGGTCACAGGGCTAGTAAGTATGTCAGGTGTCTGAGGTCGGATTTGAACTCAGGAACCTGACTCCAGGGCCGGTGCTCTATTCGGTGCCCCACCTAGCCGCCGCACACATCCTTCACTCTTGAGCATGGTTAGAGTTATCAGGAGTTTCTTCAGTAGGGACTACGGCGGGTCCACAGGCCCCCAGCCCGCAGGCCAGGCCCTTTGGGCTCCACGTCCTGGTGTTCCAGATCACGTTATACCCCTGCTGAAAGACTCGGGGGTCCCGCGTTCCTCGAAGGTCTGACCCTCAGCCTGCGTCTGCTGCTGAAGCCCCGGCCCGGCCCTGGCCCCTCCGCCTCTGGGCAGGAGCCCCGGCCCCTCCTCGGCCACATTGGCACAGGGGGCTTCTGTGTGTACGCGCCATGCCCAGCGTGCGGTGCGTGCCCTTCAGGGTCACTGACACTCGGCAGTGCTCGAAGCGGGTCGCGCTCTCCAGAACTGTTTGGTTTCATCCTCAGCCCTGAGAGGGAGAGGTGATTGTTTTCCCCATTTTACAGATGAGGAAGCTGAAGCAAACAGAGGTTTACGTGATTTGCCCAGGGTCACGCAGCTACTAAGCTTCTGAGTCTGGACTTGAACTCAGGTCTTCCTGACTCCTGGCCCCAAGCTCTACCCACCGAGATCTGTAGGTGCCCCCTTAGATCTGGAAGGGATATTGAAAGCCACTGAATTCAACTCCCTCACTTGACAGACAGGGAAACAGAGGCACACGGAGGTTGAGTGACTTGTCCAGGGTCACTGTGGCTGTAGCAAGTTCAAATTTCTCATGATTCATTGGGAAGAAAGCCAGCGTGAATTCCTCAAGCTGAGTATCCGTGCGAGGTAAAGCTGGAAGGTACCTCCCGGCAAGGCTGGCATGGCACCTTCCTTACTCTCCTTGAGGCCACGTTTCAACCACTGCAGCTGGGTGGAGCCGTGGCCAGAGAGCACTGGACCAGAATTCAGGAACACCCGAGTTCAAATCCTGCCTCAGTCACTTACTAGCTGTGCGGTCCTGCCGGCCCTGCCTCAGTTTCCTCAACTGTAAACTGGCGATAATTTCAGCATCTGCCTCCCAGGGTTTGCTGTGAGGGCCTAATGAGATAATACTGACCCATAGTGAGCACACAGTGGGTGTTTAATAAACTCTTGTTCCTTTCCCCCTTCCACATCACCTTTCTACACCTCCCTAACTCTCACTTTAACTGTAGCCTGTGACTGGTGGTCCCACCCCTTGCACCTGTAGGGAACCTTGGCCACTGGAGGGACTTTTTTCCTCTGGGGTCCCCCCACACTTTGCCCTGCTCCCTGTTCCTCCTGCTCTGTAGGAGGGCACTCCAACTGTACTGGACTTTTAGCTGTTAGTTCTGAATTCCCTCTTAAACAAAAGGGCCACCCTTTGTTTGGGGTTAAAGAGATAAAACCCCTCCCCCCATCTGACTGTCACCAACCACTCTGGTTCTAGGGAAGAATTCCCTTAGGCAGAAACAGTGAGAATCTGGGAAATGGCTCTGGGAGGCCAAGTGCCCAGGGGAAGAGGAATGGGAAGGGAGCTGGGAAATCCAGAGCAGACTGCCGCCCACCAAGCTCTGGTGAAAGGAGGCTCTCAGCACCAGAGGAGGTGAGGCCAAGATGAAGGGGACGAGGCCTCTGCCATTGGGAAAAGCAAAAAAAGATGGTGCACCAGTCTTGTTCCACTGTAGGAGATGGCGAATAAAACTACAGACTAGTTTGGAGGAAGGGAATGCTGTGTGCATGAGAGCAAGGGAAAATGGAGGCAGATTCTCAAATTAGACTCTCTCCCATGGGCCTCCCTCACCCCGATGCCCACTTCCCCCCAAATGACTGCTTACACTTGACCCCACACTGCCACCATGAAAGCAGAAGGGGACAACTGGCCTTGATTCCCAAGCCGGGGTCAACCCTGATCTTGGGATCGGAGCACAGAATTCAAGGCTGGAAGAAACCTGAGAGGTCATCTCATTTCTCGCTTTAAGGATGAGAAACCATGATCTAGGGAAGGGAAATGACCTGCCTAGGGTCACTGAGTGAGCTGGGGTTCAGACAGAGGCTTTCTGAATCTCCATTTAGGATCTTACTCCAACGCCCCATGATGCCACCCACCCCCATCACCCCGCTTTTCTTTGTGTGTCCTGGATAGATGACAATGGGGATCACTCCACTGAAGAAGACACAGGGTCAATATTTCTAGGGATTTCTGTGAAAGGAAAAAAGGGAGCATATTTTCCATCATACCAGCTCCTTGTCATGGAAGATTGATTAAAAATAACCCCTCAGAGCCCCCTCCTTACCCAGGACACACTTGGAAGGGCTATGGGATCCCTGGCGGGATTCCAGGGGTTTCTGGGAAAGAGGAGCTCAGGGTGTTGGCTCTAAGCATCACATTTGCTGAGCCCACTAAGGACACCCCAAGGGGCCACAGGCCCCTGGGGCCTTCCCACCCCTCCTCTTATGATCACGTCTCCAGCCCCTGTCTCCCTTCAAAACATTAATGGTATTCTTTGTTTATAAATGCCTCTGTGGGTCTTTCCTATTTCGGGGCCTGACTGCTAGTGGAAAAATTCCCTCTGCTTCCTTCCATCCCTCATCCCCACTGGCCTTTAAAAATAGAAGGAGACGGACTGGCTCAGGCTGTTATTTGGAGTCCACAGCCTTTCACCTTGAGGCCACCAGTTCAAATCCTGCTGTTTATTGGCTGTGAGATTTGTGTGTCACTGGCTTTGGGGGGAGATCTTTCCTTGGTGATGTTCCTCAACAAGAGTGGGTGGCCACTGTACAAGCAGAGATCTGTTTGGAAGGTAACTACATCTGATGTTGCTGGCCCACCCAGTCCTCGAGCACGTCCTCCAAGCTGAGAGCCCACCTCTCACCTGCTGACGGCAGTGGCACCCCTGTTCAGGTCAGCTCATGTTTGAGCCTGCCCTAAGACTCGAAGGCCTGGGCTGAGCCAGGCTCCACCCTGGTGCTCTTCCCAAGCCCTTGCTCTTGGATCCTCAAGGTTGGTTCCAATCCCAATGGCTCCTTGACCTTTGGTCATGGGCTCTGTCATTCTTTAAGCTCAGCTGTAGTTCTCCCACCAACTTGGCTCTCCATGAAGACTCCAAGGATCTGCTTTGGTTTAGTGCCATTGTCCCCATCACGCCTCTGTTCCCAGGGGTCAGCCTCTCAGCACAGGCCCCACGCCTCTCTGCAGCCCAAGTCTGCTGCTGGGCTTTGAACCACCATGTCATGGAGCACGGCAGGCCCTCCAGATAGCCGGCTGCCCCACTTGTCTAATCCCTTAGGCCTCATCACAGGGACTTGGTTCTGAGTCACCTCAACTGATTTTTCTAGATTTGTGTGAGATTTGGGCAATTTGTAATGCCATGTAGCCAGTACTGTGAAAAAAAAATGGGATGGCTCCTTGGTGACCTCCTCCCCACACACTTCTCCTACCCTGATTCCTATGGGGGGGGGGGGGGTAAACAAGAGGGCTGGCCTTGGAGTCAGGGGATCTGTGTTCAAATCCTGGCACACACAGTGGGCAGGTCACCTGATCTTCTTCCTTCATGAATGGAGAGAACGTTTGCCTGGAAGGGTGGTCCCTGCTTTGTATGGAGTGCCCTTGCCTAGACTCGTGGCTGGGATCATATGAATGACCTCACAGTCTGACACGGAGGAGAAACCATGAGAGGCTGTCCTGCCCACAGCACTCCTGGCACAAGGATGGAGGGCCTCACTCACTGCCACACCAGGCAGGTTTGGGATGGCTTGGACCGTCAGGAAGCTTTTCCTTCTGTTGAGTCCAAATCTGTCTCCCTGTCATTTCTACCCATTTATCTACCAAACAGGAAGATGACTGCCACCACCAGTAGCAGGCCATGGTGATGGAGGGAAAAAACCAAACAAACCCAAAACCAAACCAAACTGAAGAAC
Organism: Gymnobelideus leadbeateri; assembly: GCA_011680675.1. NCBI lineage: Eukaryota > Metazoa > Chordata > Mammalia > Diprotodontia > Petauridae > Gymnobelideus > Gymnobelideus leadbeateri. The sequence goes on along the minus strand of WOXC01005402.1, from coordinate 135,961 downwards.
CCTCCATTTCCCAGCATGCCTGGAAGGAGTGCCCAAGTCAGGGTGGCCAGGAGAAGGGAGGGGCCTAGAAGGAGCCTCCCCCAGGTGTGAAGAGGGCATTTATTTGCAGGCAGGGCAGCCTCAATCCCAGGCAGGGGGAGTTTACCTGTAGGTAAAGACAGCTCCCTGTAGGTGCTGTCTTCTCCAAGGAGAAAAAGCCAAACTGGCTGGGCTTGAAACTTTCTTGAAGGGGGCTTGTACTGCTGCAGGAGACCGACAGCATCTGCTGTCTGGCCGAGAGCTGCCTGCTTTTCGTCTTCAGCGGCCATAGATGCACAGGCCCTCCCTCTCCTCTTGTCTCTTGGCTCTGGATGCCAGGATTTGTAGCTGGGCCTCCCCCGAGGACTCTCTGCTCTGACAGTGACACCCAGTAGAGTGGGGCCCTTTCGGAAGGAATGCTTCCTCTCAGTGGCCCAGGAGCCTTTCTAGGGGAAATAGTTTCTCTCATCTTCAGGAAGCAAGACATGTAGCAACTCTCACGCCCTCTGGGACTTCTAGGCAAAGTCAAAATTCTGGGCTTTCAGAGCCCCAAGGAGCCAATCCGCTCATTCTACGGGAAAGACACTGAGGTGCAGAGAGGAGAATGCATTAACCCAAGGTCACACAGTCTACGTAAAGAAAGAGCAGGCTGACAGCAAGAACACCAGTGCAGATGGAAATGGCCATGGGACAGACTCACGTTTCCCAGAATCCCAGAATGTCAGCCGATGTTTAACAAGCAGCTCTTCTAAAAACGTACACCCAGCATTCTTTGTAAGTTTAATGGGCATAGCTAACATTTTCATCTTCACTTTCTTTAAGTCTAGAAATCAACAGAACAATAGCCAAGCCCTCGCTTGGGGTATTTGCTGATTTCCACAGTCTTCGTGCTCACACTGAAAATTTCACAAGGAGGTCTCGAGAGCCTCTCTGAGGGGCCTCCAGCTTCCTGCTGCTTGGGGAGAAGCTCAGCAGCACCTAGCCCAACAACCTGAACAAGAAAGCTACACCACGCCTGACAAGTGGCCATCAAGCCTGTGCTTGGAGATGGCAGGAGAACTGCTGTCACAACTTTCAGAAGGTGAACCTTCATGCAGTTTAGGAAGTGTGTTTGTGAGCTAGAGGGTGGAGACTGCGCTTCCCCCTCCTCCACCCCTCCAGGACATCTTCCTCCTCTTTCTTCATGACTAGTGCTTCCTTCCACCACATTCTCAGCGACTCTACATCAGTGCTGATCCCCTTCTGATGGGATGAAACTTCCCAGACTCCTCTGGTCCCCCCTCCATCCCCCCGATGATCACTGCCACCTCACCCAAATCCCAAACTAGGAGATTCCCAGGAGAACATCCTCTCCTGCTCCTTCCCCTCTCCCAGGTCTTTACTCTGACTCAACCTGCTCTTGCCTCTCATCACAGTCTTGGGAATCAGGAGCCCTCGGATTCTCCCAGTCTACCACCCTTGTCCTGGGCTCAATGACTTTCTTACTTTGCCTTGATGAGCGAATCATTGGGTTTAAATCTGGGAAGGGAGATGAGTGATTGTCTATTGCAACCCCCTCACTTTGTGGATGAGGAGACTATGGCCCAGAAGCAGGGGAGGGCTTGACCCTACACAGGTGGCAGAGACAGGTTCCAGACCCAGGCTCTCCAACTCCAAATTTAGTGCCTTTGACACCCCCTCAGGGTGACTTCCCAATCTCTTCAAGAATGTTCTGGCCTCGGGGCAGCTAGGTGGCTAGAGCTCGGCCCTGGAGTCAGAAGGACCTGAGTTCGGATCCAGCCTCAAACACTTAACGAACACACACACACACACACACAAACCTAGCCGTGCGACCTTGGGCAAGTTACTTAACCCCAACTGCCCTCTAAAAAGCGCAAAAAAAAAAAAAAAGAATGTTCTGGCCTCTCACTTGAGCCCCTTCTCTCTTGGCCCACCATTCCCCTACTTTGCTAATCCAGCAGGACCATCTGCTTTCTTTGATGCTGTCTCAGGCTGGGGCAGGGGGAGGATCACAGAATCATAGCCTCTCAGATTCCCCTGAATGGGACCCTCAAGAGGACCGAGCCCAACATAGCCCTGACCAAGAATTCCTTCTATAAAATCCCAGATAGGTGGATGTCTGGCCTCTGACTGAAGACCCTCAGGGAGGGTGAAGCACCACATCCCAAGCAGCACAAATACTTCACATGACAGGACCTTGAGGACGGCCATGTCTCATCTCCCTTCCCACTCCCCTGATCTTCTAGGTATGAGAAAGGCTCTTAAATTCGAGGCAAGAAAGTCATTGAGGAAATTGCTTTCTCTCAAGACTTCATTTCTGATTTAGTCAATGATCACCCTTATAAGAACCACCTTTAAGGCCTTAATGCCAGCTGCTTCTCTGATTGGGACAAGCACTGAATCCTGAATCCAAGACAATGTAGGAAATTTAGATTTTGGGTTGAAATGGATATTTGTCAGCTGTGTGGTTCATACTGGACATTTACTCAATACTACAAAGTTATTTAGCTTCAAAACTGCAGTATGTCTTCAAATCTATCTTTTGTTTTGTTTTTATGATTAGCACATTATATCCAGCTAAACTGGTAACATAGAGACAGGGTAATGTGGGAACAGAGGAACTCGGGGATTGGGTGACAGGGACTGGGTGACATGAGAACCAGGTGGTATGGGGCCAGGGTGACATGGGACAGAGATCCAGGGTGGTATGGGAATGGGGTTCCAGGTTGTCAGGTAACAAGAGATGAGTCAGGACAGAGGTACATTTCTGTTCCCAGGGTTCTGAAAGTCGGGGGCTCTTACTATTTCTTAAGAGAAAACCTTGACTCAGGAAAAGAGAAAGGAATGCCTGAAATGGGAAACAGGAACCTTCAAGGGCCAGCTGACAGGGAAAACCTTCTGTTTGGCTGAGGAGAGCGATGCCCAACACACACAGCTCGGTTAGCACAGCCCTTTCAACTGTGCCTCGGAGGCACCTCCATCCTGAGGATGGCCAGCCTCAGTGTTTGTTCTGGGGCCCCCTGACTCCAAGCACTCTCCGGAAGGAGGAGGAGGGGACTGGGCTGTGAAGGCACAGTGGTTATCGAAGGAGTCTTTGAGCTGTGGGTGTGACCCTGCTGGACTGATTTGGCACTAATTGGGCTAATGAATAAGAGACAAGGCAGGTCCTAGAGAGGATGCTGGGCCCATCCTCCCCTCCCTACCCCCATTTCCCAGCTTCCCCCATTAGAGTGGAAGCTCCTTCAGGGCAGGGATTGTCATATTAGCTATGTACACAGGTATGCCTTGGCAAAGGGCTGGCTGACTCCCCCAACCCCCTGAGACTTGAGCTTCTCCCCAGACTGGGAAGAGAGGAAACTAATACAAGATCAGTGGTGGAAGAGGGCAGGTTTTCACCCGTGGCTAAGGTGGGGCATGTGTGAGAGAACAAGCAGCAGTTACCCATGGTGGGACAAGACCCAAGGTGTCCATATCTCATTTTCCCTTTCCATGCCCCTGGTCTTCTAGGCATGGGATGACTTTCTGAAATTCTATACAAAAAGATCATTGTTGTTGGGAGTGAAGGGAGTGGGGAGGAGAAGCAGACAGAGAGAGAGAGAGAGAGAGAGAGAGAGAGAGAGAGAGAGAGAGAGAGACAGAGAGACAGAGAGAGAGAGAGAGAGAGACAGAGAGAGAGAGAGAGACACAGAGAGAGAGACAGAGAGACAGAGAGAGGAGAGAGAGACAGAGACAGAGACAGAGAGAGAGACAGAGAGAGAGAGACAGACAGACAGAGAGACAGAGGGAGGGAATGAGGGAGGAGGAGGGAGAGAGAGAGACAGAGAGAGACAGAGAGAGAGAGACAGAGACACAGAGAGAGAGAGAGAGAGAGAGAGAGAGGAGAGGAGAGGAGAGAGAGACAGAGAGAGAGGAGAGAGACAGAGACAGAGAGAGAGAGACAGAGAGAGAGAGAGAGAGAGAGGAGAGAGAGAGAGAGAGAGAGAGAGAGAGAGAGAGAGAGAGAGAGAGAGAGGAAGGGAGGGGGAGTGAGAGACAGAGGGAGGGAGAGAGGGAGAGAGAGAAAGGGAGAGAGGGAGAGGGAGAGAGACAGAGAGACAGACAGAGAGACAGAAACAAAGGGGGAGTGAGACAGAGAGAGACAGAAACAGAGACATAGACAGACAGAAACAGAGGCAGAGACAGAGAGAGAAAGAGGGAGAGAGGGAAAGAGAGAAAGGGAGAGAGGGAGAGACAGAGAGAGAGACACACACACAGAGACAGAGAGAGAGAGAGACACACACACACACAGAGAGAGACAGAGACAGAGACAGAGACAGAGACAGGGAGACAGAAAGAAAGGGGGAGTGAGACAGAGAGACATAAACAGAAACAGAGAGACAGAGACAGAGAAACTGAGAGAAAGGGGGAGAGAGAAGGGGGAGAGAGAGAGATACAGAAACAGAGAAAGGGGGGGGGGAGAGAGAGAAAGGGAGAGGCATGGTGGTCATCCCATGACAACTCAGGAGACTGTAGCAGCAGTGAATGCTGTCCACTCCTGAAGTTGCCTTCTGTAAGGCCATGAAAAGGATGCCTTCCATCTGCATGGACAGACTTGGAGGTCTATGTGTATTTTATCACAGGTACTTGTGTGCCAGAAGTAGGAGTGGGGAGAGACACAAGGTGGAAGAACAAGAGGGGAACAATGGGTGAGCCCTGCCCTACCCCCACCTTATTTCCATTTGTGCTTTTCTTAAATTTGTACTGGTAAAGAAGATTTGCTGGATTTCATCTTGTTTCTCAGAAACACTTGCTGTCAACCCTGGCCTTATGTTGCTAGGTGTTCTGTTGTCTGTGTCATGAAGGTGCACTGGGAGCCACACAAGAAAGGAGGACCCTCCTAATTCAGGGCTAGGAGCTCCATCCCCATCCCCTTGTTGGAGTTTTGTTTTCTGACTGGGAGCATAAGCACAAGCCATTTAGCAACTGCACTTTTAAGTGCAGAGTCATTATGAATTTGAATATAAATTTACCTTTCAGATGCAAGTCATATTACATCTATAGCCTGACACATTGGTGCCTGACACATAATAAATGCTTAAATAAATGAGTATCTACATACCTACCTATTATCTATCTATCTATCTATATATCTATCTATCTATCTATCTATCTATCTATCTATCTATCTATCTGCCTATCCATCCATCCACCCATTCATTTATCTATTTATCCACCCATCCACCCATCATTTATCTATCTATCCATCCATTCATGCCTCTCATAGCTCATAACTCATTCATAGTTCTCAACTACTCAACCTGAGTAGTCTGAGGAGAGTTGCCTAGAGAGGAAGGGATAGGTCACAGATTCAAGTCAACCCTTGCCACTTCTACAGTAGTCCCTGGCCATGTTTCCCTTTTAACAGACAAGAAAGTTTAGATGGAGAGTCATTGAACAAATTGTTGTCTGAGCTTGGCATCCCAGTGTGCCAGGGCCATCATGCAGCCAGGGTAGTGGTGGTTCTTATAATGTCCCCCCCGACAAACTATGGGTCCTACTCATAGAGCATAAGTTGCAAAGACCAAGAGGAAAGAGGCAGAGACTAGAGGAGTCGGGTTATAGCCCATGCTGTAGAAAGGGCATAGACCCTCCGAAGACTACTCTGGCTAAGGTGCTAACCTGAGGACTAAGGGTATGGATGAATTATGGATGGATAATAGAGATAGAGAGGAGCAGAGGAGAGGGAAGAATGTCTGTGTAGTCTTTATGCTGGGGCCTGCCTTTGTGTCCATTGTCCAGCTCTATGAGTGATGAGCCAGAGGACCCTCCCAGGGAGAGGATATCAAATAGAAAAGACTGGCCCCTGAACTGGCAAGACCTAAAAAGCACCCAGATATGCTGGGATCGACCTATGGAAGAATCTTCATCTGAGCCCAGAGGGCCACTGACTGCTCTGGAGAGATTTACTAATTCTGCACTGGGGAGCTTTGTTGACTCCCTCTTTGGAACTGATTATAGCTCTTGGTGGGAGTAGCTGATCTACATCTAGACACCTTAAATTGCCCTAGGATGCCAGCTTGTAGGCTATGTCCCTAGTTACAGACTACCTACCTCTTGGAGAAGTTTCAGACACATGGCCAGTGTTGTAGTTGTGAAAATATATTTATGATTATAGTCAACTGAGTAATTTTATATAGTAGAAAGTTGTCTGCTTGCCTGTGTGGTGAACTTCATTGCCTTCCTCACAGAAGTAGAACTTTATGAAACCTACTGGACTGGGAGGATACAGAATGGTCCTAATGGGTGGAGGCTTGAGTGCTATTCTGATTGGATAAAGCTGTTCTGTACTGTACCCCTTGGATTATGGAGATGAATTCTGTCATCCTGAGAGATGTGGAGCTGGGGCCTGAAGGATGCTGTTCTCTGAGAGCCAGAGAGAGTTTGACCCTTTCTCCTGGTGTGGAGTGGAGTGCCAGACCACCAGGTGAGCATGACCTTTCCCTGAATCTGGTTCTTTTGGCAGTTTGGAGCAGGATCCTCCACTCACCATCTTCCTCCTCTCTGATGGATTTCCCTGGGCCATACCTGGTTAGGGGCAGCAGTGACACCTGGTGGGTAAATGAATAAGCTGGGAAACCATCACACTCTGTTTTAAGACACAAATAAGCATGTCTTTTAGCTGGTTTCAGCCACTATTCTGAGGCTCACAGGAGGGAGTCCATCACCTGAGGGAGTGAAAGGAAAACCAAAGCAGGGTGCCAGGAGTACTCCATAGTCTGCTGAAGGCAGCTTGCTGGAGGCTGGCAGAGCCCAGAGGCTCAGTTCAGGGAATGCAGCGGCAGAGGAGTCAGGGCTGCTTCAGACTGGACAGGCAGATTAGTGGTCCTCTCTGCTCCAGAACATTTTTCCCTCTTCCTCCTCTTTCTAGGGCTTTGTGCCATCTCTTTTTATCCATCTCCAGGGACTCTGGCTCTCTGAGATAGGGTGGACAGCTTCCCCTTGAAACTACTCTTGTGTCTGCATAGATGTCATGGCTTTTCTCAATATTTAGCTTCAGTTGTCCCCTCCATCACACTGTGCTAAGCCTCTGCAGCCTCTGACCATGGGGCCTGGTGTCTGCAAACCCCTCCCTTTTGGCTTGTCTCTAGGAGAGCTTGAGCCTGTTCTATGGGAGAAAATTCTGTGGGGCCTCTCCTCTTTGTTGTGGAGGTCATGTATCTGTGTGTGTGTGTGTGTGTGTGTTTTGCTGAGAAATGGAGGGACATCAAGTCATAGTGGATCCTCATTGCAGTGTGGACTTCATGGGGGCTTAAGGCCAGCCCCAACAAAGGCTGGATGGATCCAGGTCATGGCTACTGTCATGCTGACTTTGGTTCAAATACAGGCTGATGGTCTCTGAGGTCTCTCTTTAATCTGTGAACCTAGGAGTTATTGGGGTGAGGGTGTCTCCATATGCCCAGGCTCAAGAGATGCTGTGTTTTTTCCCACTCACTCTGACACTGTGGGCGGGTCATGTTAATTTTCATCCCAGTACAAATTTCCGGTCTCTTTCAACCTTATTGCTCAATGCTTATACATAACTTTTTTCAGGGGCTAGGAAATCAGGGTTAAATGACTTGCCCAGGGTCACATAGCTAGTAAGTGTTAAATGGTCAAGGTCACACTTGAACTCAGGCCTTCCTGACTCCAGGACTGGCACTCTATCCACTGCACCACCTAGCTGCCCATTATCCAGCATTTTCAATGGTTCTCTCCGACAAGGTAATTCTCAAGCTAGGAGAGGTAGAATCAAATTCCCTAGTCGAAACAAGAATGACTTAAGTCTTTACTAAGTGACAGGCACCAAGCGAAACCCTGGGGATCCAAAGAAAAGCAAAACCAGCTGGCTGAGAGTTGGCATTTGGGGTAGAACTCTTTGAGGTTCAGCGAGCACTTTATGTTAGCTGCTGACCCTCAAGGAGCTCACATTCTGATACAGAGAAGCCTTCGATGCAGACTCACTTAGATGCTCTGGCCCGCAAGATCCATCTTCATGAAAGAGGGGACCCGGCAAAGGGGAGGGGGTGTCTGTCTACAACTCACGACCGGTATTCACACCCTGCACTGACAGTTACTACCATGTGCAAGTCACTTTGCTTCTAGTTGCCTTGAGAAACTCCCTTCTCCCTTTTAATCTCTCTCCCTCTCTCTCTCTCTCTCTCTCTCTCCCCCCTCTCTCTCTCTCTCTCTTTCTCTCTCTCTCTCTCTCTCTCTCTCTCTCTCTCTCTCTCTCTCTCTCCCTCTCTCCCTCTTTCTCTCTCTTCCTCCCCCCTCTCTCCCTCACTCCCCCCTTCTCTCACCCCCTTTCTCTCTCTTGTCTGTCTCTCCCTCTTTCTCTCTCTCTTTCTGTCCATCTGTCCATACCCTTAGCTTTCAGGTTAGCACCCCAGGCAGAGTAGCCGCAGGAGGGTTGCCAGGAGGAGGAAGGGACAGGCCACAGATGTGTCAGTTCTACGGGAGGCCCTGGCCACCTTGCCCTTTTACCAGCCAAGGAAGTCTGGATGCAGGGTCAATGGTCACCAGCTCAGTGCCTGAGCCCCGAATCCCTGAGCACCGGTGTGTACCCCACCGAGCAGACTCGCCGAGCTGCCTGGCCCAGTCCTAGCAGCACCCTTCTAGCCCAAGTAGCAGTTCCCTTGCAATAGCACGTCACTGGCCCAGCCAGGGACCAGGCATGGCCTTGGTAAGACCTGCCGCCTGCGCTGCGCGATGGCCCGAGGACTGGCCAAGGCCTTACCTACGATCATGTGGCTGCAGGCATCACAGAAGGTGGGCTTCTTGAAGACGTGCTCCTGGAAGGCGTGGGCTCCGCTGTGGGCCGGGGGCTGCAGCCGCCCTCTGGTGGGCGTGGCGCCCAGGCGGGCCTGGCTGCTGCGGCCCGCGGGCATCTCGGGCAGCGAGTCTGCCGGCAGCTTCACGTCGCTGCCCGTCCCTTGGAAGAAGTTGTCGGCACTTTTACTCCGCAAACTTTTGGTCTTGAAAGAAAGCGACCGTTTCAGCTTCTGCAGCTGCAAGAGAAGGACAGAAGAGCCCCTCTTACTCGCCATCACTTGGGCTCCTGTGCTCTCGGTCCCTGCCTGGTCTCCCTGGCATCACTGATGCCCCCAAGGGTACCAGACTCGCCACTTCCCTGTCTGGAGTGATATGTGGGCTCAGTGAAGGGAAGCCATCCCCTAGGTCCGGCCTGGACAACAGCGATTGAGTGTTACGTCTCCAGGCAGGCTGGTCAGTGGCGGGGTGGGCCGGGGATGGGCTGGGGGTGGGCCGGAGAAGCAGCCTACATCATTCTGCTCTTCCTCTTCCTCCCTGCCTCCCCACATATCTCCAGAGAGCTGCTAGCTCCAAAGCCAAGCCTGGGATGTGACTGTGTTTGTAATCCTTGAAACAGAAAACCACAGAATCTCGGAGCCGGCCGGGTCTTGGGGGCATTCGGCCCAACCTAATCTGAGAAAGGGTTGGTCTGCAGCATAGACAAGTGCCCATCCACTGCCTCTCCAGACAGCCCATTCTACTGTGAAGCCACCCTAATGGTCAGGAAATTTTCCTTACATAAAGCTTAATGCTCTTACAGTTAAAACAAAACAAAACAAACAAGAAATTCCACTGGCATTGGGGAACGTACCAGAGGCTGTCTGTAAAAAGGGGGCTCCTTTTGGATGCTGCTGAGTGGCCAGGTCCACACAAGAAGAGCAGGGCCCATGAGGCAAATGTCTGGATGGTTCTATGGAAAACAATCAGCAGGGCACAGTGGAGAAGAGCTTGCTGTGCTTTGGAGGTCACATGGTGTAATTTGGGATGCTTTCAGCACACTGGATTTGGGTGGAGGATCACCTGTCACAGCTCACCCTGGCTACCCACAGACCTTGGACAAGTTACTTCTTCCTGGGTCCCCATTTCCTTAGAATTGGGGGGTCCTTTCCAGATACACAATTTTATTATTTTGAAACAAGAATCCTGGGTCCTAGTCCTGGAGTTGCCTCTTACCTGTCCTGGGATCCTGGGAAGGTTATTTCAACTCTGAACCTTCAACTCTGTCTTTTCATCTCTACAATGGGTATAATGACATTTGTCCTACTTACTTCCTAGGGTGGATTTGAGGATTCAGGGAGGGAAGTCTCCAGGGAGAGAAGGAGAAGGAATAGGGGCAATAAAAAAATATGTTTTGATTTCTGCTTTTTACTGTAGTTTGAGATCTGGTAATAGGCCTTCTTTCTTCCATTCCTTTTTTTTCTTTGCATTATTTTCTCTGAAGATACTTGACCTTTTTTTTCCCTTTAGATGAATTTTGTCATGCATCTCATTCCATAAAGTAATCTTAGTTTAATATGACATTATAAATTTGTTAACTCATTTAGGTACTCTCATTTCTTATGAAGAAGTCATATAAATTATTAAGGGGATGATAAGATTTTATGCACATTTTGTAACTGTATTGAATGGAATTTGTTTTTCTGTCTCCTGCTGGGTTTTGGAGGTTTATTTTATATCCTGCTAAGTTTCTGAACTTATAAATTGTTTTGATTAATATTTTCATTGAAGCCATCATATTACCTGGAAATAGAAATGATTTTGCTTCTTTGAGCTTATTCCTTCCATTTCTTTGTCTTTTTTTAGTTTATACATGTACAAGGCACGGAAGCTCTACCTTTGGAACACATTGATTCTGGTTGCTCAGAAAAAAAATAAAAGTTTGTTTTCTTGTGTTTTCCCAGTCAAGCTGTGAGACTGATCCTTGTGGGACCACAGTCCACACCCCCCAGGGCTCTGGCCTTGGCTCCTCCCCACTCTTACTTGCTGACCGAGTCAGTTTCCATAGGTCTAGTTAGTTTCTTTCTGCAGATGACTCTGGATTATATATCCAGCCCTCACCTCTCTCCTGAGCTCCTGCCGCTCCTCCAGCTGCCTGGAACATCCTTCTACTGAGAGGGCCCAGAGATTTCTCCAACATAATGAACCCCAGAGAAAAGTCTTTATCTTTCTCCCCAAACCATCCTCCTTGACTGGGAGTCCAGACACTTGACCTCAATGTCATCCTCTACTCCTCAAGCTCCCTCACCCGAGTTATGCTGATCTCCCCTCCTCCTCCTCACCTCCCCCTTTCCCCCTTTTCTCTATTGACACCATTGACATCCCAGTGTGGGTCCCCAGCTTCTCTCACTTGGACTCCTACAATGGCTTACCTAACTACCCCCCCCATCATTTTGTATTTATTCTGTATGTATCCTTAATTTTTCTGCCTGTGAACATTTTTATTTCCCCAATGGAAGGTAAATTCCCTGAGGGCAGGAAAGTACTTAGCATAGTAAGCAATAAACACATCCTAGATAATTGTAATAAAACTAGCATCTATGTAGCATGTCAGAGTTTACAAAGCACTTTTCAATGTATTGTTTTTATAGATGACTGATAGTTAGGAAGGCCATGTGGTGTCTCTCCAAACACTGGTGGAAGTCATGTTTTTCCTTATGATTAGGCTAACTATGCCTTGACTTACTGTAATCTCCAGTTATTAGAATGACTACAAAGATGTAACATGTACTAAAATTGGGAGTGCTCCAGATCCCAATGAACAAGCCAGACGCTTACTTCCATCCCCCCTCCCCTTTCCCCTTCCCTTGTCCTTCCCTTCCCCTCCCCGTTCCCCTCCCCGTTCCCCTCCCCTTCCCTTCCCCCCAGCTGTATTGGTCCAAAGAGTAGGCTCAAAGAAATGTTCAGCCTATCACTCAGGGTGGATGGGAGGATGCAAACTGACTGCAGAGACGAGGCAGAGCTGTTTACTTATGTTTTTTTTCCCTCTGCCACGAAGAATAATGACCTTGGGATTGGAGAGGACTGAACAAGATTCTCAGGATCAGACAGTAAGAGAACACCTGGCTGCCCTGAGTTCTAATCCTGAATAGCAGGAGAGGTATTGCCGGACTAGGGAATCCCAATCTAATCCAATCAACATGTTAAGCACCTACTGTGTACCAGGTACAGTATTAGGTACTGGGGATACAATTAATAAAATGAAAGACAGTCCTGCCCTCAAGGAGCTTACACTCAGATGGAAGGGGCCAGAAAAGCAGCGGTGAGGCCCAGGGGGAGCACCTAGTTCTGTGTTGTTGAAACCAGGCAGGGGGCAGATGCAGACAAGAGCTGACAAGTCCAGTTTCTGCCATTGGGAGGAGTTGGGTGCGCCACCCTTTAGCCCTCCGATCAGAGGGAAGAGGAAGCTGAGGCTGGGAGTGCTAGTCGAGGCTGGCAGGTAGTGGTGATATTGTGGGGGGGGGGTGTTGGGGGGGGGTGTTGGATCAGCTTCACCTGGGAGGGGCACCTTTTTTGCGTCATTGAAATCAGGCAGAAAAGCAGCTGCAGAGAGGGGAGTGGCAAAGTCCGGACTTCTGTTTTGTTGTTTTATGAGTGGTCGTGAACTTGTTGTTTTATGAGTGGTCAAGGAACAGAGCTTGTTGTGACTTTGGAGAATGTCTTACAAAGAGGAGGCTGGTGACCCTCAGGAAAGGATCCCTCAGGTAGATCTAGTTGGACTGAGAATGGGCCATGTCGGGGGGTGGGGAGGGAGGTGGGACAGAGAGAGAATGTGAATCTGAAAAAATGCCAGTTAAGCTAGAGAAAGCTCAGGTCCTTTTTGGACAGACCTATTAAAATGGTAGCTGACAGAAATGCCTCAATTTTAGCCAAATGCTGGATCCAGCGTCTCTTGTTACTCATGTAGGTGAGGTGGGATATGGATGATAGTCTAAGTAGACATTTTCATCAGTGGCTGAATGGGCAGAACCAAAGAAGGGTCTTTGAGGATTTGGAGCCACCTTGGAAGGTAGTCTCCAGGGACCTGCTCAGGGGTCTGCAGCTGGCCCAGGTCATGCTAAGCAACAATGTTTTTATCAGTGACATGAATGAATGCATCCATAACATTTCAGCTGACTTTGAACTGAAAAACATGGTCGATATGCTGGGAGACAGAGTCAGCATCATGAAGGATGGAGACAAGCTGAGCTGAATCTACAAAGAAGATGGAAAGCTATTGAGATAAATGGAATATCATCATTGGGCTAAAAATGGACTTTCAAATGTCTTTTGGGGAACTACAGCTCCCCAGCCATGTGGAGATCAGGAGCTTACCCTGGGCTGAAGGCTAAGGACAAAGGAGGCTAACCCCGGGAGCTGATCTTGGGCTCATTCAAGAAACAAGAGAAGAGCTAGCCCCTCTGCCCTCTGCCCTGGTCAGATCACCTCAGGGTGATCAGGTTCTCTTCAGGGAGGACATCACAGTGTAGGGGAGAAAGGACTGGACTTGGGACATAGGAAGACCTGAGTTAAAATCTTACCCCAGATATGGACTGGCTACATGACCCTGGGCAAGTCATTTAACTTTTCTCAGGGTCTCAGTTTCCTCATTTGTAAAGGTGAAGTGTCAGACAATGGTTTCTAAAGCTCCTCTCAGCTCTAACACCGTGTTAAGGGCATTAATATATTGGATAGTAGATGGAATATAGTGGACAGTGAAAAATCTTGAATCCATGCCATATGATAATTTGAAGGAGTTGGAGAAGAAAAGCTTGAGGCTGGTGTGACAGCTGTCTTTGAGTATCTGAGAGACTGTGCTGGGCAAGAAGGAGTGTTTTTTTTTTTTTTCTGCTGGTCCTCTGAAGGCATAACCAGGAGGGGGGCCGAGGGAGGAGAGGGGAGTGGGAGGAGCTGCAAGGAGGCACGTTTAGGCTTTGGTCCAGTTGAAACTTCCTCACAATTAACGTTAACCTGGAGTGAGAGGGTCCACCTCAGGAGGCAGCAGATCGTGCTTCTGGAGATTTTCAGGTCAAGGCTGGATGACCTTGGGAGTGGGGGAGGGACTGTATATAGATGGGAGTCTTGGCTGGGTCTGAGCTGGCCCAGGTGCTGGCTGGGGTCTCACGTGACTCTGATCTGAGCTTTGGGGATTTCTCTGAGTCGAGCTGCTAGAGTGCTATGGTTACTTTGTTTGGTGGGGAAGAGCTTGAGAATATGTTGGCAGCCTTTAGGGTAATGGACACTGGCAGCTAAGTTTTCAGCTAAGCAGCATCTAAAGTTCAATGAAAACTTGCATCAAGGAGCATGAGAGCAGCATCAGTCTAAATTCCCATTCCAGCAACCCCTGGACATGCGCCTGCCTTTTATTATTTGTCTGGTTAAAACCAAGGAGGGTGTGTGCCCATGCATGTACGTGCATGTGTGAGTACATGCATGTGCATATGGGGGTGAGCGTGTGTGTGTGTGTGTGTGTGCGTGAGAGAGAAAGAGAGAGAGAGAGAGAGAGAGAGAGAGAGAGAGAGAGAGAGAGAGAGCCACTTGCCAAATGCACAATTGTGTTTGATGACTTCTTTCCAGAAACCACTTTGAATGCTCTGATAATGGCCATAAATTGGAAAATTCAGTAAATTCCTGGCAGGTGTCTCCCCCACAGCCATTCTCTGAGACACATACAGACCTGTTATAGGAGGTAATCTGAGGAAGAGTGGAGGGGGAGAGAATGGGCTAGAAACAGGATCCCCCACTCCATTTAGTATGAACTGGAGATAGAGGGCTGCTCGTTAGGATTTCTGGTTTTGGCTTTCTCCACAATGGATCACAGCATCATGGTTCTATAGCTGGAATGGACCCAAGCAGTCATTTTCCCTTTATTTAATAGAGGAGGATGCTGAGGACCACATAGAGGAAGGGACTTGCCTCAGTTGGTGGGACCAGTATATGTCAGAACTTGGGTCTTCTGACTCCCAGGTCAGTGTACTCTTTTCTGTACCACTCTGTATCACCTAGGTGGTTCAGAAGGATTCGAGGCATGTGGGAGCACACTGGTTAGGGATGGCTAGGTCTGTGAAAGCTTAGGGTCAATAATACAGATGATATTTCTGGGGGCTGTGTGTGGGTTTGTGGTCACCTTCCCTTTGTTAAACATAAAGCAAAAACAGACAAGTCCTAGATGGAGAACCTCCCCCTCCTCTTGAAGCTGCTAGAGATCAAGGCCTAGTTCATTCAATGTGGTCAGACAAGGCACTGCATCCAAAGCTCATTGAGTGTTTCCACAAAAGGTTCTAATGCCAACTCCAAGGAGTGCCAGAGATGAAGGTGACTCCAAAGCTGGGGGTGTCTAGAGGATCAGCCATGAGAAGAGTGGTGGGTGGCTAGCCTCAACCACTACCTGTCCCTTCATTTATGACAGAAGAGCCAACCACAGCCCATATGCCTGCACTGTCCAGAGACTGAATGAAAGAAGTTGAGGAAGTCCTCCTTTTTTACTTCTGAGCATCCAACTGATGACTAGAAGAACCCAGGCCCAGAGAGCAGAAGAGCTTCCCCAAGGCCAGTCAGAAGGTCATTGAAGAGCTCTCTTGGGGGCTAGGGCTCACTTCCTGTTGGGAGGGTTAACATGATTTGCCATTGGGAGTGAAGCTGGAAGACTTCCTCTTCCTTCCTCTTCTTCCCAATTGCCACCATCTTGAGATGTGACGATGCTAATGCCATTTCTGTTCCCATGATACCTATCCATCAGTGTCATTCACATTGGGTGAATAGGGCCTTTTCTCTTTGAGCCAAAGTAAATCAGAGATTGCAAGTCCCCCTTGACAGCCCATAGGCCTTGAGGAATGCCTGCAGACAGTTCACTGTACCCATGTGAGCTTTCTGAGATGGGTAAGGCTTTTAAGGTCGAAAACAAAGATCAATCAATAACTGCAGAAACCAAATCAGATTTTCTGTTTCACAATATAATTTGCTCTTGATCAAAGCTAATTCCTCCCCCCCCCCCACTTGAAATGGGATGGGTGAAGCTAAAACTCATTACATTAGTTGTCTCCATCTGGGGAATGTCCTAAAATCTAGGATGACTCTCCTCTCCCCTCTTCCCCTCCCCTTCCCTCCCCTTCCCTCCTCTCCTCTCCTCTCCTCTCCTCTCCTCTCCTCTCCTCTCCTCTCCTCTCCTCTCCTCTCCTCTCCTCTCCTCTCCTCCCCTCCCCTCCTCTCCTCTCCTCTCCTCCCCTCCCTTCCCTTTCCTCCTCTTCTCCACTCTTCTTCTCTCCTCCTCCCCTCTCCTCCCTTCCATTTCCTTCTCCTCTCCTCTCCTTTTTCTTTTCCTTTCCTCTCCTCTCCCTTTCTTCTTCCCTTTCCTCTTCTTTCTAGACCCCTGCAAGTCATTAAAAAACATCTGCCCTTTAAGAGATGCTTAGAGTGTCTACAAGTGTGTGTGTGCATGAGGATACTCATGCAGGGGTGGGCCCCTTCAGTCCTCTCATTCTTCAGGCGCATGATGATACTGGGGGGAAGGTTTCTAAACGAGGGCTTCCTCTCTTTAGTGCTGGAATTTGCCTGCTCTTCCTCTTACCATACCTTGCTGGCTGCTTGCACATCCAAGAAAACCCCCTCACAAACCCTGAACACCAAAAAGGGAGGTGCCATTCCCCTAATTCTCCCAGACCTCTGCTCTCACCTACATGCTTCTCAAAAAGACAGACACTTCTCAGTGCTCAGCAGCTCCATTGGCAACAGCCATGAGAGTCAAGGGAATGGAACTCCTCCCCCTCAGATTTTGTAACCCATCTGAGGTTTGCTGCAGCCATTTGCCGGATGGGGAGAAATGGGAATGTGATTCAAGCAGAGACCACCAGGAGACCCCTTTCTACTTGGCTTCCCCAAACCATTTCCTTTCACTTCTCAGTCTGACAGCTTTTCTGAAGTGTTCCCTATGCCCCTCTGGCTCAGACTCGGCTCCAGGCACATCCTCGTGTCTCAAAGAAAAAGCAGTATCTTGGGCCTTATTTTTAGAGTTTTGTGTTTTTGAAGCAAAGTTTAGTTGTTAATTTAAAAAAAGTAAGCCTAGCTAAGTTGTCATTTCTTTAGTCTGATGATTCAAACGAATGTCTTTTATAATTGAGTATCTGATAAAAAAAATTGTGTTTTAAGACTTTCCCTGGGTTCCTACCCTAATGAAATGAGATGTGTCTGCCCAAGCCCAGGGGTGTGTGTTCCCCATGGGCTCCTTCCAATGAAGACTCCACCCCTTGCACATTACAGTAACTGGAGAGAATTGGAGGGGAAGCTCTGGGGAGCCATTGGCAGCTCTGTGGGATCCACTAGAGTTCCCATTGTTTTCTGAGTCAGGCAGCAGTTTCCATCATCCTCGTGGTCTAGGAAACACTTATTTTTTTAATGGGAAAAGTTACCTAACATGCAATCTACAAAGAAAATGAAAACTGTCAGGAAAGGAATTATGAGCCCTGGGCATGAAGATGGTTGATGGACCCCTTGTCCTAGAGGCTGACTCCTGAGTCTAGGAGAGATGCCCAGCTCAGTGGATGGGAAAGAGCAGAGAGAGGCAAGACTCTAAGGAAAAAATCAGGAGCCAATCTTCCAGTGTGTGCAAAGCCCTTGAGTGTCTGCACTGTGGCCGAGAGGGGAGGACTCCCTTCAGAGGCAGGCTGCTGAGAAAGAGTGGGACTTTACCTGGACTGAGCACACACCGGGGCCTCCTGTCCAGTCACCATGTATTTTTATTGAGGACAGGAAGGATGGGGTCTAGCTACAGACTGAGGTCAGAGGACTCTGTATTGGATGAGCTGAAGCCTCTAAGGAGGGTCTTGGAGTGGGGGGGGAGGACGGTCCTGAGGATTGTGTCTAGCACAGGATGAGCAAATGCTAACCCACCTAGATGCACTGACAGATTTAGGCAAAGATGTGGACAAGAATGTCAGAGGATTCAGAATGTCAGAGAAAGGGCAGAGGAGCCATGATGGGAGTCAGGAGTAAGCCTTCATTCCTGAGAACCCAGGGTCACTGAAGTACTGAAATCAGTCACCACCCAAAGAGCAGAAGAGCCAGAAGCAGTTGCTGCGAGCTCTCTAATCCCCTCAGAATGGGGAGAGATACAAGGCAGTCCTCGACTTGTTGTTCTAAGCCCATTAAAGCCTGGCCCCCTTCCAAGGCTACTCAATTCTAGTTCCCTTAATACATGCTCTGAACCAGCCAAAGTGAACATGCTCCCCTCTTGTACAGAGTTCTAGCTCTCACCTTCCTGCCTTCCACAGGCTGCCCCCATGTCTGGGAGGCTCTTCCTCCTCCTCAGTCTGCCTTTAATAATTCAGTCCTCATGTCCCTTCCAAGCCTACTTCAGGCACCTCTTCCTACATGAAGCCTTTTGGGACCCTGCAGCTGCTGGCAGCACCCCCACCCTTGCCCCAAAATGACTTGGTGCTTTTTCATTTGCCTGTGACCTCATTGGTTTAGGGAGCCCTGATGAGGAATTCACTGTCACCAACACAGATCTGCAGCTTGGAGAGCCGGCTGGGCTGCTGAGAGGTTAAGTAAATGTCCCCATGGTCAATGGATGGTTGGTAGGAGTCAGAGGAAGGATTTGAATGCAGTTCTTCTTGGCTCTAGGGAGGATCTCTAACCATTACACCACATTGTCCCACTATTGGTCTACAGTTTTTATTTCTCTGTCTTCTCACATGGCATATTCCCATAGCAGACGGTATGCTCCCTGAGAGTAGGAATTCCTTTTTTCTCTTTGTATCATCAATTTCTTGAATAGGGCCTGTTAGGTCTTAGTTGCTCAAGAAATACCTGCTGGTTGACTGATTGGTCTTTATTATTCAGGGCAGCCAAACTTGACTGTGACCAGTCTACCCTTTAAAGTCCCCAGCTCAGACTGCCTTTCCTTCCTCCTCTTTCCATCCTGAGATTAAGCCTCTGACCTTTAGCTCATCTTCCAGGGACGAGGGAAGGAAGGAAGAGACAATTTGGACCCCTAGACACTTACTGACAACTCTGGAGGCCTAGAAGAGCCCCAGCTTCTTATCAACCCTCTGGGTAGAGTTTCTGAAGTCAGCAAAGAACCCTTCATGCAGTATCTCACTGGAGCCTTGCCATGGAAGGCAGCGCATTGGTTCTGGGCCAGCCAGTCAGAGGACCTAGGTTCTAATCCTAGCTGTGGGGCCTTGGACACATAAGTCACCCCCTGCACCTCAGTTAAGACGTTTCCTCATATGTCAAATGAGGGGCTTGGATTAGTCTATATCTGAGGTTTTTCTGGCTGTCCTCCTATGATCCCATAATCTAATGTTGGTACAGAAGCTATTATAATTATCATTAATACTGCAGTCCAGGGTTACTGGGCATTCCGTGGAATAATGAGTCATCAAGCATCGTTTACAGCTATCCCTGCCACCTGGAGAATTTTCCCATCACTGTCATGATTCTGATATATATGGGTCGGCATAAGAAATGAAATGGGATTTGGGGGAGTTTTGCAGAAGCCACAGATGACACATGAAGGCCAGCAGATGGCAGAAATTCAGAAATACAGGAAATATGTGTATAGTATCGGACAATATCAACAGATTTTATCTCTTAATAATGCAACATACAGAGTTTATTTAAAATATACACAATTTCTTTTTAAAAGTGAAAATAAGTAAAAAGTTAAAGTTTGTGAAAAGAACGCAAAAGCCAGCAGATAACACACAAAGGCTAGTATTTTTAATTAACCCTGTGTAGCCTATGACCTAACCCTTAACCCAGATTGTACAATAAGGTATTATAAACACCCCATAAAAGGAAAGAAAAATGCAGACCTCTTCTCTGATATGAAGGGAGGGCCAAAAAATTTTATGTGGATTTTCCAGATCATGGGGTGGGGTGCTATGCCCCTCCCTCCCCACCCCCAATGTGGAAAGGATAACTGGATATACTAGGTGTTCAGGACAGAAAAACTCGGAATGAAACCATTTTGACTCTCAGGGAACTCACATTCATAGCTTCAGGGCTTACGCTAAAACCCTTTCCACCAACTCCTTTCTTGGCTCCTCCAAGGACCCCTGGAGCCAACCTCCCATTGAGTTGCAATGCCCTCCTTTCTCCTGGTTTCATTTATAGCAAGAATATGAAGATGCCTGGGATTCAGCCCCTCCAGTGATATGCTCTCTTGCTGGCCATTGGACAACATTTTCCATTTAAAGGACCAATAGTCAAAATACAGCCTGTTTTCTGAGAACCACAGGTCCTTGATGATGAAATCTTTGATCATGGAAAGAAAAGTAGTGCATTAGAAGATATTGGGGAAATTAGGGGAGCAAGATTATGTGATCTCCAAGATTTTTTCCAGTTCCAGACCTTCATGAAACCCCATTTACTGTTGAGACAAAAGCCGGGGAGCACATCCACAGCAATGCATGTCTTTGAAGGAAAACCTAGTGTGGGTTTCCGGCTTTGAGGGCTAATGAGCACATCATTCCTACCACCCTGTCCTCATCTGGAGTCTTGTGTTCAGTTCAGGAAGGGCCCTGAAAGCTGGGGAGAGCATCTGGAGGGAGAGAATCTAGCTGAAAGAGAAGACTCCAGAAGAACATGAGAGCTGTCTCCAGGTATGTGAATGAAGGATTATCAGCCTCCTTCTGTGTGGTCCCAGAAGGAAGAATTAGGACAGGGAAATGGAAGGGGGAACTTGGCAAAGAGGTGACTTTCAGTTTGATGTTATGAAAAAGTTCCTAACAATCAGAACTGTTCAGAAAGGGGGTCGTTGTTTTTCAGTCCCATCTCTCAGGCAGCCCTTAGGGAGGCTTCAGAACTGATGATGTTTCTTCTCCTCCTCTTCCCCTGACTAGTTCTTAGGAAGCAAGAAGCCAGTGGGGTTGGGCAGGGAAACTGCTTGGGAGTGCACAGACCAGGGAATAGCTCAGGGCCTCAGGAAGGAGATCCCTAGTTAAGAGATAATTGAGGGCACTTGTTTGGTGTTTCCCAACTCCCATGGTGGTGACCTGGTTCTTCAGCCCTGAGGTGAATGAGCCCTCATTTTCAGAGAGTGCAAGGCTCAGTTCCAACCTTTAGGGACCCTTTGTGGAGGGCAGGGGTGGAGGAGAATAGGGCTTTTCTTTATCACTTCCTGTGTCTGTTTTCCTAGGACCAAGTGAGCTACCCTAGACCTGTACATCATGAAGGTGCTGGCAGAAAACAAATCCAAATGATGCCCTGGAGTCACTTAACATACACATTTTCTATGCAATGATCTGGAAATATGACTGAAAAATCCACTCCAGAATACTCAAGGCAGCCATACCAATTCCTTCTTTCACATGGATTGCCACCTGCCCCAGGGTACCATGCAATGGAACTTTGGGACCAAGGGAGGGAGAGTGGAGCATTCTTGATCATGTCCTAATTCTCCCATGTTGTGCAAAATGGACAGGAAGCTCAGAACCACCCCCCCTTCCCTTTGCTTTTCATAGACTCATGGAAGGCGATAGATCACAGGAGATAACAGAGCTAGGAGGTGCCCAGTACATTGGTGGCACACTGGACTGGACACTTCCCCTTGCCCCTCCCCCACCCCCGGTTTTGGACTCGAAGGTTAAAATCCTTCTTTCCCTGACATTTAATTCCAGGGCAAGGAACCAAAAAGAGATCGAGAATGGCTAGGATTCATGAATCCTCAACTGAGGGCACTGTGGTATTAGGCTATCTGATGTGACCAGGACCAAGGACAGGGGGCTTGGGTCTGGCACGGCAGAAAGAGGACCTGACTGGGACAAAACCCCAGCAGAGGTGAAGATGGAACTTAGTGGGCTGATCAGATGCTATGAGAGACTTGGTGCTTGGTAAGAAAGCCAGGAGACCACCCCCGTCACTGCCATCTCCTTGGATAACAACGGACCTGAGCCAGTCTTCCCCGGATCATCTTGGCCACCTGGGGGTGGAGGTGGGTAATCAGAAGGGTCCCTTCAACATCCCCAGAGGGAAAGATGAGGAGCCTTTGGGGGATGGAGGCACCCAGAACTTTTGGAGGTGGACACACCAATGTTCCCATACTGTTGCTTTGGAGGCATGAGAGACTAGGTGCTTCCCAAATATGAGCTGAGGTAATAATAGAGAAAGTGTGTGACTGAGGAGAGGCTCCAGAAGGGGGACAGGGGCTGCACAACACAGGCGCACTTTGGTATTGTGCCCAATAGTTTGGAGTCGTGTTGTCTTTCCATAGCCTGAGAGCTTGGAACTCCAGGTGAAGGGAGCATCCTCGGACATAGCCCCTTTCAAACACAAGGTTTGGCACAATTAGGCTGCTGGTACATGGGAGTAGAGAAGACCTCCTTCCCTGATTAACTTTTATCAAGGACTTGCTATGTGCTAGGCACTGGGTTCAGCACTGGCTATCCACATGTAAGCAGGCAAGACCACCCTGATCATTAAAGAGCTCACATTCTGACAGGGAGGACAGCACATAAAGGGGGGCTCAAAGGGAGGGGACACACATGGTGGCATGGTTTGGGAATGGCTGGGAAGTGATGCCCACACCTTCTGGGTAAGACAGGGCTCTTCTATTAGAGCCCAAGGTCTTAAGAGCAGAGTCCAAGATTTCTGTCTTAGTGTATGTGTGTGCACACACATGTGCATGTGTGTGTACATGTGTGTATGTGTGTGTGTGTAGATGCAGGCACGCACATGGGGAGAAGGGATGAGGATGATGGACAGAATGTAGGAAGCAGGTTGTAGAAATGAATCAGCTGAAGTTATGGTTCATTTCCTGGAGCTTCTAGACACAAGACCAGAGCCAGAAGCCAACTGCTCTTGCTGCCAAAGCACTTTAGAGCATGAGGGGCCCCCAGGAAGTGCCCACCAGGTCTGAGCCTGATGTCCTAGAAGGAAGAAAACCATATACCACTTGCTGCTTCGCAGGTGAGAGGGAACAAAGGAATTTGGGCAGCTGGTGTCCTCCTCCACCCAAATACTGGTAGCTCTGCTATTGAAACCTGGTTCTTTCCCCCAGGGCAACAGAGATATCAAGGAACAGTTTGAGCATAATGGGAATTTTGCATTTGCTTGTGCTCAGTTTCATCCATCAGATAGGAAATTGCACCCAGCTGAACCAGCTGTGTTGGAATGCACAAAGGACACACAGCAGACATCTGTCAGCAGCCTCAGTTCATTGTGCTTGCTATCTTCAGGCCCTGTGTTCTTCTGTTCTTCTGCTTTTGTGATCACACAGATGCACACACGTACACACATACACAATATGCATATGTGTGTGTATCTACAACATCCTAAACATGTCTAAGGATCCTGGTTCAAAAGCACCAAGCAATACATGGAAAAACAAATCTTGAAGTGTTGAGGAAAAGCTTGAAATGATAAAGCCACCTCACAGAATGGCAAAACCCAAACCGAACCATTATTGAGGAGAAAATGAGCCTGCAGAAAACTTGGAGAGAGGACAAGGGAGCTAGCTAAGTCTGAGCATCCTGAATGTTTGCAGATCTGGCTGGGCCATCAGATCTGCCCCTCCTGGGGCTGTGGGCTGGGTGTGCGTTGAAAAAGGGTTCAGCTTTTCTCTCTCCTGCCCTCTTGCTCCAGATAGTGTGGTAAGCTGCACAGGATTTCATGATTCAAACTCCCTTCCCCCATTTCCCTCCCTCCCAACCCTGCAAAAAACAAACAAAAAAAGAAGGCAGGAAGGAGGCACACAGTCAGCAGAGAGGGGCAGAGAGCCAGGTTTCTACTGGAAGGAAAGTGGAGGCTCTTGATGTCTAGACCCAAGGCAAGGCAAGACGCTGCCAGATCTTTACCAAGTTAGGAAGACCAAGAAGGCTATGCTTTTGGGTGCAGCACCGGTGGTTGGGGAATAGGAAGTGATAGGAAGGGCTAAGCTGAGAAGGTAAGCTAAGAGCTCTCATCCCATCTGAGAGCCATGAAAGTAGCTTTCATTTGGAACCATTTGTTTGTTGTTTGTCCTTCTTTCTCAAAGAGGACCATGACATCAGGAAGGTGATACCATGACTTGCAAGTGAGTTGGATTTAAGTGAGGCAGGGCTGTGCAGAGCCACCAGCCTTGCTTTCACCTTCGGAGCCATCTGGGTCCAGTGGCCAGATACAGATTAGGACAGCTGGAGATGGCTCCCCATTTGGAACCACTCAGGATCAGACCCCCTAGACTAGAACTATTTGAGCTCCAGTGGATCAGTATCAATCTGGTTGAACATCATGGAGGCAGGAAGAGAGACTGCCCAGAGCAGATGTTCCAGGAGCCGCTAGGCTGCTGCCACTGAGAAAGCTGCAAAAAGTGGGACAGACCCCAGGTTCTGTGTATCCATGCAACCTGCAAGCTATATCTTCATACTCAGCATCCATACATATATCTTACATATGTAACTGCTCCGTAGTGGGGGTGGGGCTTCGATTTCTATGGCTTATTTGCTCTACCCAGACATCCTTAAGACTTCAGCAGCTCAACTCCCTCCCCCCTACCTAATATATAGTTAGTTGCCAGTTAGCCCCCTTTGCAAGCACAAAGATTCACAAGGCTAAAGGAAGGAACAGGTTTATTATAAGTAATAAAACCAAGTAGGTGGGAAAAATTAATACCCACCAGCGAAAACTTTCCTCCCAGTATCCATAATAGTCTCAGTCTTCTGTGATGAACAATCATGCTATCTTTTCTGGCTATATCATGACAACCTCTGGCAATCAAAAATAATTTGTTACATATATATGACATTCCAGGTACTGGGGAGCTAAGGAAAGACAAAACCAATGCTTGCTTTCAAGTGATCTCGGGGGGTGCAGGAGCCCTCTGTTTTATGGAGAGCTAGTTTAGGGCCAAGACAGGGTCAGTGATGTGCTCGGGCAACATTTCAATGGACTCTAAGATTCCTGAAACTCTTAGGCCTTAACTGCTCCTCTGAAGGTGGAATCACACCCCAGATCCTTGGGGTCAAGTGGCTGCTGCACGTTGAACGACATCCTTTCCCAGGAGTCACAGTAGCTGTGTTCTCATGATGTTGGCTTGGTGCAGGATTGCTTCTCCCTGCCTCAGGGACAATCTCACACAAGTGGTCACTGGCCCACTGCACATGTGGTCAGAGAGCACTTGGCAGAATCACAGGCTGGCTATGAACCTCGGACCAGCTTCTTACCCTTGAGGGGCCCTGGGAAGGTCATTTCTGAGCCCCATCTGTCAACGGAGGCTATTTGGCCAAGTGACCATTAAGGTCACTTCTAACTCTTAATACATCTACTGGAGGCAGTCCCTTCTCATGGGCCACCAAAGTGGCTGGGAAGAGCATTTTCAAAGTTTGACAACTATGTCTGTCATGGAAGAAAATAAGCAAATTCAGCTCCTCTTTCCTGATGTGGCTCCATCAAGTACCCAAAGCCAGAGGGCAAGTGGCTGCTCCTGGTGGCTGCCTTGGTGGTCATTTCTGGTGGCTGCCTGTGGTGTCTGCCCCCAGTGGCTGCCTGCCTTCTTACAGATTCACCTACAGCAGGGATATCTGACAAACTCCCCCTGGGAGGGGAAATGGATCCTGGAGGCAGCTCTAGCTAGCTGATCCTCAGGGCCTACCGTCTGCACAGCTCTCTGGAGGGCCACCCGGGCTGCTGGCCGCCCCTGCTGCATTGTGGCTGGGCGCAGGTAGCTGGATGCTGGCTCCTCCATCAGCTGCTGTCCCCAAGGATTTGACTGCACTCCACTGCACAGCTAACACAGATATGGCACCTACTATGTGCCAGGGGCTATGCTAAGTGCTTTACTCCCCTTGCCTCCTTTGGTCTTTGTAAGAGCTCTGGGAGGTCCTCAGTGTCTGCAGGGCAACCAGGGTCAGAAGGACTCAGGGAGGCCAGACTGGTGTGGCCAGGGCTGGCCCAGGGCTTCGTTACCTGGCAGGCCTGGGTGGGGGCAGGAGGGGGCGGGGCGAGGGTTTTTACTAACAGGGGCACCAATAAGCATCCTGGAAGCAGTCTGTGGCCCGTTCTCTTGGTCATTGGCCAAGACAAAAATAGCAAAATTAAAGAAACGCCCTCGCTGCTCCCTCCCACCCCAATGTAAAACACCAGCTCCTACAACTCTCAAATTCAGGGAGACATAAATCCTGGATTTTGCTTTGCTCTTTTTCACACGAGGCCATAAAACCCACTGACATAGAGAGAGCTTGCTTGGCCGGGCTGGATACGAGCTCTTCCCTCTAGAAGGTGAGTTCACTGAGTACAACATCACCACAGTTCTGTCGCTTGGCGCCCTTCGGGCATGAGGCTGCCCTCCCCCCCCACCTGCCATCTTGTTTCACAGAGTGCCTTGCCCCGTGCTGGCCTCCTATTGTCAACAGCAGTCCCTGTCCCCACCTGCTCCCCAGAACGTACCCAAGGACATTCATCTGGGGAATCTGCAACAAGTCAGGGCCCAGTTTTCTCCTGTCGCCCCTTGAAGATGACCATAACTCCCGTCTCCCATCGCAAAAGCCAAATCTGTACTAACTGAAACAACAAATTAGGGAACTCTGCCTTCCACTGATGAATGACAGGACTCAGGCCTGGGGTGGGGGGGGTGGGGGGTGGGCACGGCCAATGGGGCTGCAGCAAAGCTTCTTTAAGGTACTGAATCCCAGGAGCTAAACAAACAGACCAGGGAGCATCAGTCAGCACAAGCTCATTAGTTCCTAGCTTTCCATCTGATAGATTGGCATTTTAAAGAGGAATAATTAATCACGTTAGAAAGAGCCCTTCTTCTCCCCGCAGTACGGGTGCCCAGAGGGAGCCATGGCTGCCACAATATCTCTTCTCAGTGAGGAGGAAGACTGATGTTTTTTATCAGAAAATGAGCAGCTGTCCCTCTGCAGATGATTCTTTAAAAAGGTTTGCTGTTTCTTCAGTGTGATTTTTATTTAATCTCCAGGCCAATTCTTCCCATGGAAATGCATTTCTGACTTTATAAGTCAAGAGGAAAATATTGTCCAGTGATGAGAAATTGACTTTAGAGCTGACTTTGTGTAGACGGGTCCGAGGTACACACTGGCTGCCCTTTTAGCGGCCCTGCTCCGATGTCAAGTTTTTTTAAGGAAATCCTCACTTAAGTAAATGCCCCATAAAACCCAGAGCTGGACTGGTGTTGTCTGGCAGTCTTTGTCACTGCTTCTGACTGACTGATGTTTGTAGAGGAGGCTCGATTGGGAAGCTGGGTCCTACCTTAATTGTGCTTGGAGAGGTTGGCTATCCATCCAGACAATCCTCAGGGACCCTAAAAGTCTCCATGGCTGGAGAACATCACGTCCACACCCCCACCTAGCCCTGACCAGCCAGCTTTCCTTTGGACTTGAGCAGGCCCTCCATGCTTGTAGTTTGGGTCCTGAAGCACAGAACCCCAGAATCTGAGAGTTGGAAAGGCCCTTGCTGGTCACTCGGTCAGACACACACCTGAAAAGGAGTCCTCACTATGACACCTTGTGCTCCAGCCTCCACCTGGAAACCTCGATCCCTTCTCAAGATGAGCCGGCCTTCCCACTGTCTGACGTCTCAGATGGCTGGGGCATTGTCCTGGGCTCAAGCCTCTGGCTGGTCTTTCCAATGCCCACCTGTTGTTCCTGGTACATCCATCTGACACCAAACAGAGCAAGGTTAATATCTCTTTCGTGTGGCAGCCCTTGGAGCAGATGCTAGGGTTCTGGCTTGGTCCAGGGGAAATCTGACCACAGAATGCTACAGAAAAGGCAGCGAGTAGAGTGCTGGACCTTAAGGCAGGAAGACCTGAGCTAAGATTTGGCACGAGAAACTAGCTGTGTGATCCTGGCCAAGTCACTTTACCTCTGTCTGCCTCAGTTACCTCACATGTAAAATAGGGAGAGAAATGGCACTGAAAGTTCCATGACAGCTGCCTGATGAGCTGCTCGTGAAGATCAAATGAGAGGAAGTTGTACAGTGAGATTTGCAGTGGGGGATCAGCGTGCACTCTGGTCGTTAGTGTGAAACTGAGCTGTCTTGTGAGAGAAAGGAAGGAAAGCCCTGCAGGGGAGGCTGGCCAAGGCCAGAGCCAAGGAAGGGAGTTCTGGGCTGACTGACGATCTGGCACCTGGGCCCCCCAGCAGCCCTCCTGGGCGGCTCTGCCCGGGCCCAAGCAGGGGACTAATCTCTGGCACTTCTGGGGATGGGGAAGACAAGGATCTAATTGGGTCAGGCCCAAAATGGGCTGGCTTGGATGGAAGTAGAGGAGCCATACGGAGAGGAAATAAAGTTGGTTAGGAAGGATGGCTCTGAATGGCAGAGGGCTTGGTAAACCAGACACAGCTGCCTAGGCCTGGTGAGGCTGGCCAGAGGAAGAACAGGAATGGGCATTTAATGTTGACTAGCTGGGTGAGGCTCCCAGGCCAGCTGGCATGGGTAACTGATGGCAGCCCTCCTTGGCGATGGCCCAGATAGGGTCAGAGGGGCATTTGCGTCTAGCTTTTCACATGATACGCTTGGAGGATGGCTTTTGGTCCAAAGAACTGAATAAGGAACAGAAAACCATGTGATTGTGTTGGCCCCAAATCCCAGCTGAGAGCAAGGATGGTAGAGGGCACAGGGCATGAGCCATCGCACTCAAGTGAAACTGGGGTCAGCAGGGAGGAGCAGAGCTTTCCTGTGGCCCTTTCTGCTGCCTTGCTTTTAAGATATTTCAACACTACCATCTGTGAGAGCCTTGAACTGAGGGCAAGCCATGGCCTTTAAGGTCAGCCAAATCTTGTATGGAGGCAGTGAGATGAGGCTAGTGCATTCATTCATTCATAAATGGAGAACTGGAAGGGATCTGAGGGGCCATTGAATCCAATCCCCTCATTTTACAGATGAGAAAACTGAGGCCTAGGGAAGGGGTCACACAGGAAATAAATGTCTAAGGTGGGGTTTGAAGACACGTGCTCCTAACTCTATGGAGAGCCTGGTTTTCCTAAGTATAAACCCTAGAAGAGTCACTGATGCCCCCCACATGACGAGGGAAGGCAGGAAGAAGGAAGGGTTGGCATCTTGCCAGACCCCAGGAAGCCTGCCCTGTTTGGAGCTGCCCTTCGGGGCCCTTCTCATTTGGGGATCAGCAGGAGACTCCGGGCAGTTGGTCAGCACCCTGAGTAGTGCCAGGGCAACACAGAAAGGGGTAATACTGTGGTCCTCAGAGTTTCCCAGAGGTCCCTAGTGAGAACACCTGCTGACAGGAAGAAGAGGCCTGGCAGAGTCAATCAGCTGGGACAAGGCGCCAAGGGCTTCCTCTGCTGCAGAGGCAGCAGGTGGGGTGGGGCAGGGAGCCAGCCCAAGAGCCCTCGAGGATTGGGCGCTGTCTGTCTTCTTTCCAGCAAGGACCAAGAGCTTTGTGTGGATAAAGTAAGGACAGAGTGGTTGTTGATTTCCTTCTGGAGAAGGTAAAAGGGCCAACAGAATGCCCTCCAACTCTCTGAGGGAAGTGTTCCTGAAAAGAACTGAAGAGACACTCTAAGAGGATTCAAGGAGGAAGCCAAGAGGAACCCAAAACAGGTGGAGAGTTCGAGGAGGTGCCACCGAGGGCAAAGGGAAGGAGGAAGTCCTCTGAACCCTTGGAGCTGCAATGCCTGTCCTGGGACAAGGCCCTTGGGTGGGGTGGGATCTGCACCTTCTGGGGGAAGAAACAGCTTTATGTGCCCCACAGGGGCCCCTATACCTCTCAGGATGAAGATACATCATCGTGGCTGCCTCTCATGGTTGGCAGTTTCCAGAGGCAGGCTCAGATTAACAAGATACTAAGTATTGTGGGGCTTGGAGAAGTGTGCTGTCCTGGATCACATGCCTATGATGTGACAAAGAGCCTCTAGGGAGCTGTGAAGCCCGATGTCTGCTCTCCACTTCGGATGACCTGTGTGTGTGTGTGTGTGTGTGTGTGTGTGTGTGTGTGTGTGTGGTACATAAACCAGAAGGAACCCAGGAAGTATCGAGTGGGATCTGAAGGTCCTGGGAAAGCATCTGCCGCACACAAGGGATGGGGTGGGGTGTCCATCATTTGGGGCAGTGGGAAGTAGAAATATTAGGAGAAAAATGAAGACCTGGAAAGTAAAGCTGTGGCTAAGAAGATGGGAGAGAGAGAACTGGTTTGTGTGGGCTTTGGGGCCAGAGATGGAGTCTATGGGCTTGGAGTTTTTGCTGCTGTGATCTGAAGAGGGAGGGGGAGGGAGAAAGGGACCTACCTACAGCCACCAAGTCAGCCACCAAAGGCAGCAGTGAGGAAAGCCCAGGAGGAAAACCATGGCAAGAATCCAGCAACTTACAAGAGAGAGAAACTGAAAAGGGGGCCAGAGACGATGCTCGTGGCCTCGGATCTTTATATGCCAAAGTGCAAAGTGTGAGTAAGAGACTAAGCCAGAGCCTTGCAAGGGGGCCCAAGCGATCTCCTCGGCATTGCTGAGACTTGGTAAGATAGGGCACCAGACTAGAATGCAGCATGGAGAGGTCTGCCCTGCTCAGAAGGACTGCTTTAGATGGAAAGGGCAGCAAAGTGGCCACACACACAAGCACACACATGCACACACTAGCAGGCACGCTTGCACATACACACACACGCACACGAGCACACACGGGTGTACACACACACACACCCCTTGGCTGGGTGGGTTTTGGAGAAAGCTGTGTATCCTGAGTCCCCTATGTTAATAGGCTGCTTTAGACCAAGCCATGTCTTTGGGTCCCTCCCTCTTACTCTGTGATTCTGTGACCTTCTCAGGTCATTAATGCCAAACTAGAGGGAAATAAGTGTGCAAAGAATGTAATTCAAATGATTGTCATGTATAAGAATTTAGTATGTTGAGTTTGCCTCAAGAAATCTCCCCTTGGGAGAGCCGTGTGTGTGTGTGTGAGTGTGTGTGCATGTGCGCGTGTGTGTGTGAGTGTGTGTGTGCATGTGTGTGTGTGTGTGTGTGTGTGTGTGTGTGTGGATTCACTCTTCTAAATGTGACACAAGGCAAGGGCTCAAGGTGACCTGAAGGAGAAAGCTTGACGAAAAGCTCAAGATATTTGAAGAGAGAGAAAACAAGCTCCACTTGTTTTCAGGGCAGGCTTCATGGAGGAGGTGGCCCATAAGCTGAGTCACAAAGAAAGAGAAGGCTTCTGAGAGGCAGAGACAAGGGGAGGTTTAGGGGGGTGGATGGCAGGTGCAGGAGACAAAGGAGGGCAGCTGGAAAGCTGGTTTGGCTGGAATGCTGAGGATTTAAAGGAGATTGGAAAGGTGTGTTGGTGCCAGACAATGTGGGGCCTTAAATCTTGGCCTAAAGAACCCGGGTGTCAACTCAGAGGCCGTGGGGAGTTGTGGAAGGCCTTTTTGATCAGAAGAGTGATGTGGTCACCGTGCCTCAGGAACACAACTTTGGAAATGCTTCAAAGGGCTGATTGGAGGGAAGGACTCCATTTCCAAGGTTATGACCATAGTCCGGGTGAGAGGTAATGGGGACCTGGAGTGGGGCAGACCTGGATTCAAGTCCCACTTTAGACACTCACTAGCTTTATGACCCTGGCCAAGTCCCAGCCTCTCTGGCCTTGTGTTCTTATATGTCAACTAAGGGACTTGAGAGTTGTGGCGTTGAAGGTCTTTTCTGTCGCCAAGTCTAGGATTCTGTGATTAAAAGTCTGGATTCAGAGAAGAATGTAAGCTCCCTGAGGTCAGAGGGCATTTTCCTTTTTGCCTCTGCATTCCCTGCCCCTTGACAAGGCCTTCCGAATGAGAAGACACTTAAGGAGCATTTGATGAAGGAAATTGAAGGGGTCAGGGGTGAGGGACGATGCCCTCGGAACCTGGTCCTGGATTGACCTTGGTGGTTGAGGGAGAGGGGAAGAAACGAAGGGGATTCTGGGGCCGAAGCTGCATCTGTCAGCAGGAGTGGGCTGTGGGCGGGAGGTGCCTGTTCAGGGAGTCTGTGGATCTGGAAAGACCTTCAGACAGCCCTTGGATATGTAGCTGTGGAACTCAGGGCCAGAACTACCTCAGACAGGGGAGCTTTCACCTGGAACCAGGCTTCAGTGGCCTCCCCAGACTCCAGCTCCAGGCGGTGCTGCAGCATGGAGCCCCTCTCCCTTGTAGCATTTCTTCTCCGCTCGTCTTCCCCTACAAAAGTGAAAGCCCCCTGAGGGCAGGGGTGCTCTTGGTTTCCTGTATTCGCTCGTCACACTGCCGTGTACATAGTAAATGCTTAATGAGGGATTCTTCACTCACTCACTCTTTCATTCATTCGTTTGTTCATTCTTTCATTCGACCAGACAGGTGAAAGTGTTGCAGTCATGTTGTCACTAGAGGTTTCCGCGTCACAGACTCATGAGCTCCAAGGCCTCCGCAAAGAACAGGGAGTGTGGGGCTTGTCTCCGTCAGGGTCACGGTATCGAAAAGCCTTGTCCTTCCCGTGCCCCAGCGCCCGCGTCCTTGTCTTGTCTAAAGCCCTATGTGCTGATGGTCTCCTCCCACTGAGCGCAGACCGCTGCGCCGCGCTCCCCTCTGCTGGTTTTCCTCTCACTAATCGCACTTCAGGCCGGTTTCCTGGGCAGCTGGAGCGGCGTCACCCCAGTGAGAACCTTCTCTCTGAGCCGAGCCGAGCCCCCTAAGCGCCGCCTGATCTCGCTCCCAGAGCGTTCTTTCTCCGCGTCTGTTTTTTCGGCCACTCTAGTCTGCAAAACTGCCCCGCTATCTAGCATGGTTTACCCTCCCCAGGTCTAAGCTACTGCTGCCTGTCATTTATTTCGCCAGCGTGGGTGGGAGGTTGTTTGTGGTTTTGTCTGGCCTTCCTAGGATCAAAGACACCAGGAAGGTGATACCATGACATGCAAGAATTGGATTTAGGCGAGGAGGGCCCTGCAGAGTCACCAGCCTCACTCTCTCCTTCAGAGCCATCTGGGCCAGTGGCAAGACAGACCAGGATGACTGGAGATGGCCCTGGATGCCATCTGGTGCAGGGAGCTAAGCTGGAGAGAGTAACCGATTTAGACTCCCCTCAAGAAGCATCAGGGAAAGTAGCCCTTTTCCTGAACCTCACTGTGGTCCTAGAATAGCATGCCACCCTTCCTGTAGATAGGACAGGGAAGGCACCAGCCCAGGCCTGACAATCCTGGGGCCTGGCTGACCCTCCCCACAGGGTAGAGTCAAAGGTAGACATTTCAGAGATGGGGTAGACCAGACCCCGGATCACGAATCCATTCAGGCCAGGAACTTTGACTTAGAGAACAGGGTACATGCAGCTATTTTACACTTACGTCCTAATTATTGGAATGAATGCCCTGCCCCACATGGGGATGTAAGGTCCTGCCCTAGGGCAACTGCCTAGCTCAATGCCCAGCATGGAGCAGGCTCTCAGTCAACATCTGTGGAGTGGCAGAACACAGGTACCTGTGAATTTGTCAGAGAATCATTGATTTGGAACTGGAAGGAGCCTTAGAGGGTCTCAGCCAGCCTCCTCCTTTCATAGAGGAGACCCAAGTCCTTAGAGGTGAAATGATTAACTCAAGGTCACACAATTTGTCTGAAGTGGGCTTGGAACCCAAGCCTTCCTGACTCTGAGTTCTGCACTCTCCCCACCAAACCATAGCCCCTCTGTCATGTTTATCAATTCACAGGACTAAGGATAAGTCTAGGTTTTTACCCATTTCATGAGCTGGCATGCCCCACCTTGTCATCAGCTGCTGACCAGCATTCTGGAGCAGAGCTCCGGGCTTCAGCCTCTTGGTCATGAGCTTCTCTGCACTGAAAGAGGCTGGCCCTTGGGCCCTGTTCTCTATTCTAGTCCTTCACAGTGTATCCTGCTGGAAACTGCAAGGATCTTCTGCGCCATCTTCTGACTGACCCAAAGCCAGATAAATAAGCCCTGTGCAAATGTGGATAAACATTTGTTTGTGTGCATACCTGTGAATGTGCAAAAAGTCTCATCTAAAGGAGACTGACAAGTCCAAAGCCCTCTCCTTTGTTGTGACCAGTCAGGTCATGGGCTTTGCTGGTGCTGACCAGGAGATCCCCAGGATCACCACTGGGCTGGGGCCTGCCAGATGTCAGCAGAGCCATGGACCTGATAGGCCAAACAAATAAGGAAGGCCAGCTCAGCCAACTCTGGGCACACCTATTCAGGTTATAAATTAGCTCTTTGCTTCAAAAAATCATTTCCTGTGGGGACCCCTGGGCTCCAAGAGTCTCTGGTTCATTTAAAAAAGGAGTCAGCCTTTGAATTTACTTTTCTGGAACATTCTCACCACATAACTGGAGCTACACCTGCAGCTGGTAAAGTGAATGGGGGCCTGACAGCAGGGGAAAGCCTCACTCTCACTGTGGTAGAATCAGAGGCAAGTCTTTGGAACAGCCACCAATCAGTCAGAGTTAGGCAAGGGACAGACCATGACAAGCCACCGCTGAAATATGAGAGGTGGGGGAAGGATAGAAAGAGATGGAGCCTGGTGTGTGTGTGTGTGTGTGTGTGTGTGTGTGTGCGTGTGTGTGTGTGTGATGTGTATGAGTGTGGTATGTGTGGTATGATGTGGTATATGTGTCTGTGAGTGTGTATAATTGTGTGGTATGTGTGAGTGTGTATGTGTGACTATGTGTATGTGTATGAGTGTGTAGGGTGGTGTGTGTGTGAGTGTATGTGTAAGTGTGGTGTGTGTAGTATGATGTGGTATGTGTGTGTGAGTGGGGTGGGGTGTGTGAGTGTGTATGTGTGAGTGTGTGTGTGGTATGTATATGTGTGAGTGTGTATGTGTGAGGTGTGTGTATGTGTGTGTGTGTGGTGGTGTGTGTGTGTGGTATGTATATGTGTGAGTGTGTATGTGTGAGAGTGTGTGTGTGAGTGTGTGGGGTGGGGTGTGTGTGTGGTATGTGTATGTGTGAGTGTGTGTGTGTGGGGGTGGGGTGTGTGTGTGTGTGTGGTGTGTGTGTGGTGTGTGTGTGTGTATGGTATGTATATGTGTGAGTGTGTGAGGTGTGTGTATGTGTGGTGTGTGTGTGTGTGGTATGTATATGTGTGAGTGTGTGTGAGTGTGTGTGTGTGAGTGTGTGGGGTGGGGTGTGTGTGGGGTGGGGTGAGTGTGTGAGTGTGTGGGGTGGTGTGTGTATGAGTGTGTGAGGTGTGTATGTGTGTGAGTGTGTGTGTGGTATGTATATGTGTGAGTGTGTGTGTGAGTGTGTGTGTGGTGGTGTGTGTGTGGTATGTGTATGTGTGAGTGTGTGTGAGTGTATGTGTGTGTGTGAGTGTGTGTGGTATGTATATGTGTGAGTGTGTGGGGTGGTGTGTGTGTGGTATGTGTATGTGTGAGTGTGTGTGTATGTGTGTGTGAGTGTGTGTGGTATGTATATGTGTGAGTGTGTGTGTGAGTGTGTGTGTGTGTGAGTGTGTGGGGTGGGGTGTGTGTGGTATGTGTATGTGTGAGTGTGTGTGAGTGTATGTGTGTGTGTGTGTGTGTGGTATGTATAGGTGTGAGTGTGTATGTGTGAGTGTGTGGGGTGGGGTGTGGGTGTGTGGTATGTGTATGTGTGAGTGTGTGCGTGTGTGGGGGGGTGGGGTGAGTGTGTGAGTGTGTGTGCATAGGGGCAGCTGTAAGGCTGCTGCAGAATGTTTCATGGAGATGAAGGGTTTACTATAGCTGGGAGACAATGGGCACAGCACATTTAGCCTGTTTTCCTTATCTATAAAATGGAGATGCTGCTGCTGCTGCTGCCAATACCCGAGCGTCTGCCCTTCTCGCTTATTATGCATGAAGTTCTCTATAAGCCTAGTTTTTATGTGTTACTGCTATCCTTTCTCTTAAGCTGCAGAGAGCCCTGCAAGGCAGCACCATGTCCACCAACGGCTCACTCTGTGCCTACCAGTAGGGCACCAGCCACAGTTCTGCCCATTGAGGGGGCATTGGGCTGAGCTCGGTGGGCTCAGGAGACCTGGACCTTTCCTGAGACCCCGTCACTAACTTGGGACTTTGGCCGGGATGCTCTGGAAGGTCCCTCTCACCCGGGGCATCCTGTGCTCTGACTTTCCAAGTGGTCTCGGATAATCTCAATGTTCCAGTGATTGAACAAAGCACCCCCTCTGGCTTCTGCCTTTGGCTCCTCCTGCGCTCGGTCCTACCGGTACCGGGGCACATCCTGGGATGCCCGGGAGACTCAGCGCTGTCAGCTCTTCACACAAGACCTCACAGGGCAACAAGGCAATCCCTCTAAGTGATTCCCGACCAGAGGGTGCGATTTGGTGTCATGAAGAGAACTTAGAGATTCCACAGGTTTCAGCCTGCTCCTTTCACAGATTATGAGCCTGAGGTTCAAAGAGGAGGAGCAGAAGCATGCCTAGTGTGCACATAACATGTGGCAAGCAGCTGGGATTTGGAGCCAGGTCTCCAGCCACCCAGGCCAAGCCTCTGGAAGGCAACTTCAACAATCTGCTTTGCAACAAGGTGTCTCTAGGCGTTACTCTTAGGAGCAGGCTATGGCCATGGAAGGAAGGCTGTTACAGTAGCCTAAGTATTACAAGGAGAACTGCCACATTATAGCCAAGTGTCAGCCTAATGAGGAGCATGGCGATGTCAGGAGTAGGGGAAAAAAGACGGGAACAGCGGCTCCCTGGTGTAATGAGGGCGCAGCGGATCACCAGCCGTAGGCAGACAATGCCCCTGGGGGGGCATTTAGCGGTAAGGCTGCGGCACAATGTTTACTGTTCCCTTAGGTTTTGGGGTGTCAGTTGCCGAAATAGGTTTAATTTTAACCTTCCTCACCGGCACACGCACAGGCGCTACCCAAACTTTCACCAGCGCTGCTGGACCCCATCCTCTCGCAGCCTAGAACTACCCTGAATGAGGGAGAGTCCTCTGAGATCTGCTCCACGGGAGAGGGCCATTCAGACCCACAGGGCCAGAGGTCTGCTGGGGGTAGATTGCCCTTCTCACCGTCTCTCTCCCTCTCCCAATTCGCCTGGCCAGTCCCCTATGACACAGATCTTATAAGGAAACTGCTAACACCCTCCCTAGTGCTCTCAGCACACACGCCTAGGGAGAGCAAAAGCCCTGGGGGCGATTCCTGTTCCGAATCAGGAGCGCCTTTTCTTGTTATTAAACTAAATAACGGGAAAGCTATTGGAACTGGACTGCATACGTTGGCCTGGCTGGAAGGTGTGTCGGAGCAAGAATCAGGCACCTAACTGGGTCGGCCCAAGGCTTTCTCAAAGGATCTGCCTGTGCCCCACCCAACATTTGGAGGAGGGGGTTTATCCCCGGCCCTTGAGATCAGTGGCGTGGGAGACCGGTGAGAGCCCGGCTAGATCTCGCTGTCTCCACCCCCGCCCCAACCAGTCCCCAGGAAATGCGGCCAGGCTGCCCAGAGCTTACCCCACTCCCTGGCTGGAGTGGGGGAGGAGTGTCGGGAGGAAAGACAAGGAGGGGAGAGGGAGGGACGGGACAGCACAAGAGAAGACAAGAGAAAAAGATAAAGTAGGAAAGGAAGGGAGAGGTGAAGAGAGGGAAGGAAAGATGAGAAGAGTGAGAAGGCGAAGAGCGGTGAAAGGGAGGGAGGGAGAGAAGAAGGAGAGAGAGAGAGAGAGAGAGAGAGAGAGAGAGAGAGAGAGAGAGAGAGAGAGAGAGAGAGAGAGAGAGAGAGAGGACGGCCGGTGGCGGGGGGGGGGGGTGTAGGTGGGAAGGCGAGACGAGGTAGTACCTTGGATTCCTGGCTGTGGGTCGATGCTGGGGACGGAGGTCGATCTGCGCTGCCACCCCCCTGGTTTTCTTTATTCAGCCCGTGCCCCAAGTCCTCCCGGTGACTGTTCGGAGGAATCATTCTACCTTTTGAGGGGATTTGGGGGCTTCGGGGCCAGGGAGGTGAGTGGCCTCTCCGTGCCTCGGGCCAGTTCTTCCGCTGGTTTCCCAAAGCCAGAAACTCTGCTCTCAGTTTGAATCAGTGAGCAGGGCTGGGAGGCGCTGACGTTGGGGCTTCATCTCCCCTCCTAGCTTTCCTTTTCCACTCACGTTTCTCCCTTGTTAATCTCTCCTCCCTCCCTGCGCCCCTCCCTGCCTCCCTCCTCTGGATCGCCCTGCCCCCTTCTGCCTTGCCCTCGCTCCTTCCCTGGGCAGCTCGATTTCGAGGGAAGCAAGCCAGTGGCGGCGGCGGCGGCGGCGGGCTCGCTCCGCGGTTCAGGTCTCCGCCAGCTCCCCGAAGGATCCCGAGTGCTTGCTTGAGGTTCTGTCTGTCATCCTAGCTGGTCCCGGCGATCCGGGGGAGCGGAGACAGAGGCAACAAGGCTACTCCCACACCCTGGGCAGGCACCGAAGGGGCCGGGGAGGGTGGAGGGCACGGAGGGAGCCAGGGAGGGCCCCAGAAGGGGCTTCCTCGGGACTTGAATGGCTTGCTTGGACTGTCATAGGAGCGAGAGGAAGCCCCGAGAAGACGTGCAGAAGTGATGCAGAAGCCTGGGAGCATCTCTGCCCTGAGGGCGGCACAGACTCAGTCGCTGCGGCCTGTGTCTAGCCGGCTGCCGGAGAATTCGGGGCCGAATTATGGGATGTGAAGGGAGGAAGAGAGCCGAGCAGGGCGCCGTGGGGATCATTCCGCCCGGCTCTTTCCTTTTACAGATGGGGGAGCACCTCGGGCTTCCTAGCCCAGCTCTCTCTTTTTCCATTCTGCCTTTCGTCAAGCTCAGAGTCAATGCAATATTGGTGTAAATAGACAGCTCTCTGCCAAGGACAGAAGCTGTTAGTCTGTTACTAAGAGGCCTATTTCTAGCCAGCCAGAGGAAAATGAAGCTCGCCTGTATTTACCGGCGCTCCAACCTGTCTTCCAAGCTGGCCCTCAGTCTGCCCTCACTTGAATGATGCCCGCTGGTCATAGGACCATGGCCTTGGGGCTGGAGGGGAATTTAACGACCGTCTAACTCAGCCAATTCCCTTATTTTCTCGATGAAGAAACCGAGGGTCAGGGAAGCCATCTAGGTAGAAAGTGGCAGGGCTTGTGTTTGAAATCATGCCCCCTCCCTCGGCAGGCAGCTCTCTTGTCCCCTGCCCTGGGTGCTCTCAAAATCTCAGGTAATTGGGAGAAAATAGCCAGCTGAATCTTGGAAAGGTGAGTCATGCTTTTCTGTGAAGGGGATTCATGCTTCCCATGAGGGTTGAGATGGATGATCAATGTGGTCCTGGGCAGCTCTGCCATTCTCCAAGAAAGAATTCCATGTTAGATCTAGCTGTGAAGAGAACTAAGATGGGCCTGGATGTTTTTGGGGCTGAAGACTTACCCCCCACCAAAGAACCTCTTTCATTTTAAAACCACCCCTGCTTTCAGAGTTTCCCAGGTTAGTATAGATAATTGCCCAACAACATAAAACCTTTGGGAACAACCCAGCCCAAACCTCATTGTCTGGAGACAAAGTCAGGTGGATTCCATGGTCTTTTCCAACCACTCTGTAAGTCACAGCCTGCCCATGGCTTGCTTTCCGGGTAGCCTTTACCAGCAGCTTCCCATTCCATATCCCCAGGAACATGCAGGTTATCTGGCAGAGGGTATTCTTTGTAGATCCCCCCAGTCTTGCTTGGCAAGTGTTAGCTGTCCTTTTTATAACCTTGAAGAAAGAAAGGTCTGGGTTCAAATCCTGCCTGTTCGTGGGATTCTATATAGTAATATACTATGCAATCATGACCTATATAATTAAATATAATATAAAATAATATACAATACGTCAATTATAATGATAATATATAACACAATAATGATATAACTTATAGTGTATTATTGGTATACTATAGTTGACATCCTAATAGAATATATTACATAATGCACTCTGTTATGGGGGCTCTTCTTCATGCTTTCTCTTCATGTATACTGTTGCTTCCAGGTTTCTAGTCCCGGAAGTGCTGCTCCCCATCTCCATCTGCCTTCCAGGAGCCACATGGTCTCTCCTATAATCCAGGCCATATCAATCTGAGAATCCCTTCTGCAACATCCCTGACAATTCCCACCTAGCCTTTAGTGAAAGGGAGGAGAACATCCCCTCCCAGTGCAGCTCTCCCCACTGTGGGGCACCTCAGTGTTTAGAACATTTTTTGCTTCCATCCCACCAAAATCAGAATCTCTGGCATTCTCATCCATTGCTCTGGGGTCCAAATGGGAAAACCTTATATCTCTCCTATGGGGTACCCCTTCAAAGATTTGAACATGGCTCCTTGCCCCCTTTCCTCCCTCCAGTCTTCTCTCCTCCAGGTCAAACATGGCCACTTATTTCAGCCAAGATTCTTTGGGGACCAGAGCCAGGTCCCCTCCTTCTGGGCATGCTCTAGCCTGCTGATGTTCCTCCTAAAATGGAGCTCTCAGTATTGAATGTAAGACTTCAAGTGTGCCTTGGCCAGGGCAGGTTGTGGTGGGACCAGAGCCTCCTCCATTCTCAGAATTTGCAAAGCTTCTCTTCACGAAACCCAGAACACCAGCTGTTTCTTTTCCCTTCTGTTCTGTGGTTGACATCTATTGGGCTTGTGCTCCTACCTTGGTCCTTGGCACAGCAGTTGTAGCATAGCTACAGCTTCCCCATCTTGTATTAGGGAAGACAAGTTTTTGAACCCAATCACCTAATGATATTTTGCCTTCTTGGAGTTGCCCCCCCACTTCTAGTTTGAGATTGTCAATGTGCTTGTGGTCTCTCTGAATTGCACATCATCTACAAACCTAATAAGTACAATGTCTATGCTTTTGTTCAAGTCATTGAATCTTAGAGTTTGTGAGTGACAGAAGGGGAAAACTCAGCCGAGTTTCATGTTCACTTTCAATCTGAGGAGACGGGGTTATTTGATCAATAAATATTTATTGAGAGCTACTTTGTGCCAAATTGAAGTGTAGTTGCTGGTGATCCCAAGACTGAAATAACAGGGCCCCTGGCCTCAAGAGTGTACAACCCATTGGGGAAACTACATGCATGATTGTCCAGGGCATCAAGGCCATTTGGGGTGGGGGAGGCACTAATATCTGGGAGCATTAGGGCAGGCCTTATGTAGGAGGGAGCAGCTAAGCCAAACTTTGCAGAAAATTGTGGCAAATAGGTCACAGTAGCCAAGAAAAGCCAGAGAGGCTTCCAGGGCCCCCAGTTCTCCAGAGGTGGTTTTCACCTCCTGGCTTCTGTCTTCACCAGCAAGGCTATCTTTAACTGGTACCCACTGCACACTCTCTGGAGAAGGATCCCCTGGGCCTTCCCTCCTTCTGCTCCTGCCTGTTGTGAGATGGATCCAGGAGCACCACCTTCCTGGAGGCTGGACCTGGAATGAGGGTGGGGGAAGGGCTTGACCAAGCTAACCGAGAGCCTTCAACACTTCTCTTTCCAGTTGCTTACACTGCACTTGGACCCACTGCCTCAGGGGTCAACATACTCCAACCCATTTATACTGTTCTAGTCCCAGTGAGATCAAAACCCCCAGAGAGCAAAGCACAAGCTCATCTCCAAGTTACTGCTTCCTTAAGCCCAGCTGTCTCAAGCCTCTCCCTTGAGATCTTCCCAGCCCTGCCATGGAGTCTTCAGGAGCCCTTGCTTCATGATTCAGCTTCAACTTCTTCCTTTCTTACCCTTTCCAGCTTTAGGCACTGACTCAACACCTGCCTCCCTACTGACAACACTGCTTCCCTGGCTGCTCTCTATAGTACTCTTCCCTCTCCTGCCCCTAGGAGCCATGATGCTGGTGGGGAGATGCAGTCCTCCTGGTTCTCCAGTGCCAGCTCCACACTCTCCCTCTATCGACATCATTCAGCAGCTTCTCCTTCCAGGTTGGTGCCACTCAAACCTGTGTCCAATCTGAGTCTGGTAGCCATTCTCTGCCCACCCCCACACAGTTTGCTTGTTTCCCAAGTGACAACCTTTCTGTCCTCATGCTGTTGTTCAGTCAAGTCTAACTCCTCATGACCCCATTTGGGGTTTTCTTGGCAAAGATGCCAGAATGGGTTGATGTTTCTTTCTCCAGCTCATTTTATAAATGAGAAAACTGAGGCAAACAGGATTAAGTGACTTGCCCAGAGTCACACAGCCAGGAACTATCTGAAGCCAGATTTGAAGTTTTCCTGACTTCAGATTTGGGGCTCTGTCACCTGTGCCCCCAGATACCCATTCTCATGCTAGGAAACCCAGTAAACACATTGATATTTCCTGAAACATCAAGCTATAGCCAATGGTGCGGAAAGAGGGGTCAGTGGAAAGGGGAGAGAAGAAGAGAGAGACAAAGACAGAGACAGACAGAGAGAGGAGAGACAGAGAGACAGAGACAGAGAGAGACAGAGAGAGAGAGAGAGAGAGAGAGAGAGAGAGAGAGAGAGAGAGAGAGAGAGAGAGAGATTGAAGGGAGAAAAATTTTCAAGTACATATTTGGAAGATATGTACTTCTCTATGAAAGGACAGGCAACTAACTAAAGACAGAAGTGAAGGAGGTTCACGTTTCTAGAGGAAGCGTTTCAGGGGTGACAAAACTGCCCTCAGTGAAGTTAAATCATCAGACCTGGATAAAATATATCCAGTGTACTGGCAGGTAAAGTGATAATTACTGTTCAATTCAACTCAATTCTATAAGCATTTATTAAGTTTCAGGCACTGTGCTCGGAGCTAGGGATGCAGAGATAAACCCCAACCAGCCGCTGCCTTCTGTTGTCGGAGCACCCTTGGGAATAAGCATGCCCAAATATGCCCATGCTGATTTCTGGAGTCAGGAAAGCTCTGTCCAGGCTGAACCATGCTTAGTCTAGCTTCATTTTTGGTTTTGAGGATGGGTCACTAGTTTGAGAGACCAAAGAAATGCCACAGCAGCCTTATTCCTGGAGCATTTCCTGCCATGTCGTTTCCCTGTGGACCACATGAGATGTGGGCTGGCTGGTCCAGAAGGCAGACAGATAGTGAGATGGTTGAGTCCACTGAAAGAATCCTGAGCCATGGAAGGCTGCTTTTGTGGACAGTGATCTCTGGGGGAGAGCACCACAGAGTGGGCTGGGGCTCTGCTCTTTCATAGGCTGCCAAGGCAGCCTTCTGATACTGTTATCAGGTTTGAAGATGACAGGGAGCTGGGAGGGAAGGCTATTGCACTGTGTGGCAGCATTAGAGCTGAGAAGAATCTGGGCAGGCCAGAATGATCATTGTAATGAGTCATGCCTTAATAGGGATAGGAGGGTAAAATGGACATGGAACACTGGCCTTGGAGTCAAGGAGGACCTAGATTCCAATTCTGCCTTTGGCACTTACTAGTAGTGAAATTACCCTGCTCACTTCATTTCCCTCAGATTTATCAACTAAATCCTAGTAGGGGGTGATGATATGCTTTGGTGCAAGGACCATCCACACTGGAACCTCCCTAAATTGACAAAATGGCAGATCCTTTGCACATGTGCATGAAGTCCTACCCATGACTCTGGAAAATCTGCTGCACGTGTATAGGATTGTTTCAGGAGGAGGTATTGATAAAATTAGATAACACTGAATATGAAAAAATTCTGGAGGGTTTCGTGGGTTGAAAGGTTCATATGAATCAAGAGAGTGATATTGCTGCTCATGCCCCTCATTGAGCTTAGAGATATGTAAGGGCCGGAAAAAGGGCCCTGGGCTGGCTCAGTTCTAGGGGGTGCTATTTGAGGGGGCAGTGACAAATGAGAAGGATAAATGCATTGCTTCAGTAATGATTCTGGGCTAGTCATGCAGGGCACTGGAGCTTGGGGAAGAGGACAGGAGTGATCACTCAGAAAAGGGATCACGCGTGTTGTGCTTGACCCTTGAGCAGAACCAGGAGGGAGGGTGCTCAGTGGGGAAGTGAGGACTTCTCAGACTGTACTCTAAAATGTAGTAAGGCTTTTCGTGGGAACTAGGCCCATGTGATCTCACTGGAGACCACATGATTTACATGGACTTAAAACTCAGAGCAGTAGGGAGCCCCTCCTCTCCTCAGTGACCCCTCAGCATAAGATGCCAAATAAGGACAGAAGTGCTTTCTCAAATGTACATTGGGTGGTCTCCTGTTTCCTTGTTCTGGTTCTAGATTTCCTCGCTTAGATTGTGCGTCTGACTTCCAGCCAATGGAAGAAAGGGGTCAGGAGGAGGAGGGGGGAGAATTCCACATTAGGGCTTTATAACTTTGCCATTTCCCTTTGTAAATTGCTTCTCCTCCCTGACCTTTTGTCAGGAGGGTGGCCCTTTCTTGAGATTGTAATAAACCGTTCTTTTCTGCTTCCTACCTTGAGAAGCCTCTGAGTGTTATTTGGGGAAGGATTTCTGCTGCACACAGCTTTTGGGGTTCACACAGTGCAGAGAGGCAGGATCAGCTCTGAGTAAGGGCAAACTTCCCAGCACTCATTGGAGGTCTTCAAGCAGAGGCTGCAAACCCCCATCAGGGATGCTGTTGAAGAGATTCTTCTAATGGATGGCTTAGGCTCGTGGACCACTGGTCCCTTCTAACGCTGCCATCCTCTGATTCTAGGCTAGGTGTGGACTCGGGAGAGCTCACCATAGATACGCTTGAAGCAGTCACAGTGAATGGGATTTCCAAAAAAGAGTGGGGATCAGAGGGCAATTGACAGGGCCTTGGTAGAGACCCCCATTGGACCCGTCAGGACAAACAAAGAGGCCAGGGGGAGGGGATGTAAATGAGTGGTTCCAGATGTAGGAGGAGGATGTGGAAATTCTGGTCCCATGAAGACCAAAGGAGGCCAGAGCTTTCAGGAAGGGGTAACTTCCAATGGCTGATGTGGTAGGGTCAAAGAGGAAGACGTCTGAGAG
This sequence comes from Gymnobelideus leadbeateri, assembly GCA_011680675.1. Lineage (NCBI taxonomy): Eukaryota > Metazoa > Chordata > Mammalia > Diprotodontia > Petauridae > Gymnobelideus > Gymnobelideus leadbeateri. The sequence goes on along the minus strand of WOXC01005402.1, from coordinate 91,436 downwards.
AAGGCCAGGCCTCTGGTGACCTTTGAGGGCACAGAGTGGTGAGGGCTGGGGCAGGAGGACAGAAAGGGTCCGAAGCACAATCGTAGTTAGGAGGGTGATTAAAAGGCTTCCCAGCAAGCTCTGGGCTCAGCTTGCCAGGGCTGGCAATGAAAGACCAGAGGAGATGAGAACCTGAAGGTGTGGCCCCATCCTGTGGGATGTGCCTGGGTGGTCAGCCTGGGGGTTTGGATCTGTCCTTCTGAAACCTGCTCATTATTACAGAAATATGTTCTGCAGGACACCTTCTCATGGGCGGGGGAGGGGCAGGAGGGAAAGAGAGAATTTGGAACTGAAAATAGAAAAATAGAATGTGAAACATTTTAAAAAATGTAACTGGGAAATATTTAATGAAATAAAAATATACTCCTCCCTGCCCCTCTCCCCCCACACTGTAGGCTCAGAGAACTAAGAGATAGCAAATAAGTCTTGGTGGACACAGTCACTGTCCTTTCTATCACCAGGCCTTGATGTAAGCTAGGAAAAGGCACCTTCTATTTATTCCAGTCACTAATCACCCTGAGAGCTCTGTCCTGGCAGACTCAGTTCATCAGCCTTAATTAGCCCTTGGGTTTCATAGGAGAGCAGTAGAATCAGGGGCCTCAGCCTGCTACATTATTGAGGAGAAGTCTCTGCTCCAATTAACCTCTCCCAGGAGAGGGTCGTTCCTGCCCACTCTGCCCAGTCCAACATGAGAGAAAGGCAGTCACTGTTGTGTGAACCCTGAGAGCTTGGGCTGATGCTAACCTCTGCATCCAATCCAATCCAGGTACTGCACCAGGCACTAGGGAAGGACCCTACAATGAGAGATGACTGACACCCCCAAGAGGTTACAACTTTCTGTGCCAGCTTTGTGATGTGCTTTTGGCTGCTGAACTCCAATTCATCTCCTACAGCTTGAACTGGATGTGCTGTAGACATCAGAAACTCAGTGTGACCAAAACAGAACTCATTTCTCTTCCCAAAATCACCCCCTCTTCCAGATTCCCCTGTTACTGTGGAGGGCACTGCCATTACCCCAGACTCTGAGTTCTCAAGCCTAGGTATCACCTACAAGCACTCACTATGACTTACCCCTCCTAACCCCATTATCCAGCGAGAGGAGGGGTTGATAATCAGAAAGATACTGGTCAGTAGAAGCAGGACCAAGGTTTGGTGTCAGAAGAAGAATCTTGGACAGGATATTAGAAGACCTGAGTTCAAGTTCCTGTGACTTTGAACAGCCAGCCTCTTCAGCTTCAGGTCTCTGTGTATAATGATGGGATTGTGCAAACGATGCTTAGGGCCATTCCATGGCTGACACTCTAGGATGGAATCACATTTCTGTAATCTCAGTGACATTTTTTCTTCAGCTAAGTCATTAAGAAAAATTACTTGTGGATAGAATATCCTCAAATCCATACCACAGATGCCTGGGCCAGCATCCCTGTCACTGACTCAATGCCCATCTGCCAAAGTTGATCTCTTCCTCTCCCATTGCCCAGACTGGCCTTGGTGTCTCTTATGAATCCCCAAGCAAGGGGATTTGGGTTTTCAGTGATCTCCAGAGATGTTTCTCTTGTCATCAGCTTTGATGATACTCAGAGCAGTGGTTAATGGGATGGAAGGCAGAATCCAGGTGGGTGGGAGAGATGACTGACTTTCTTAGCCTTTCTATTCCTTGACACTCATTACCCCTCTTTTGATGCCCTAGACCCAAATCTAGGCAGCCCCAGGTAGCAGCTAGCCCTTTCTGGCACCCAGTCTTCACTGTCTTTGGCCAAGAATCCTGTGAGTTCCTGGAGGGCAGGGCAGGGAAGGAACTGGTGTCATGACCCTCTCAGTGCTGAACTCAGGGCAGCCCAGCCCACCACTCCATACTATTGGACGAATTGCCAGAAATTGGTGGTGATGACAAAGCTGCTGGAGGAATTCAAAAGAAGAGTAAGAAGACTTGAGTGGTCACCAAGCTGAGCTGTCCACCTGGGCTTCTTCATACCTGTTCTATGAGGACAATTGTTAGAGCAAAATTTCACTGAAAGTTTTTACATGAAATTAAAAATTTTGGAATCCTAGGTTTTGAGGTGTTTTTCCTGTTATTTTCAGGTTTTTGTTTAATTTAGGGTTTTTTTGGGGGGTACTCTTAGCATTTCCATGTAGACTTTGAAGGTCACTTGGAGAGAGATATTGCAAGGACTGGCCCCTGTCCAGAAGCATCCTTGGAAACTTTTCCAGGAGCTGAGAGCTTTAAGGCACCTTGAAGCACCTGGGACAGCTCCCACTTGGGCAGACCCTCTAACTGTAGAGGGTCACCTAGTCCACTGCTTGAGACCTCCACTCACTTAGTATGGGGGAGGCAACAGGGGCCAGTGGATAGGACACTGGCCAGGGAGTCAGGAAGACCAGGTCTGGCCTCTCACCCTTGCTGAACAGCCCTGGGCAAATTCCTTCACTTTTGGAAATGACAGTTTTCTTCTCTGTAAAGTGGGAACAGTGAAAGCACCTGCCTCAGAGAACAGTCCTTACCTTCTAGCAGTTTCTATTCTGATTGAGGGGGAAGCAGCATTGCCAGAGAAAACCAGACACAAATGTGCAGAGTAGTTTCGGGGGCATGGACAAGAGCCCTTGCTTCCACCATCCTTAATCTTCCCCATGTTTCCTTCCTCCGGGGATGGTATCCCCTTAATACATGTCAGCAGCATGGAGCAGCAGTGTTTGGCCCCAGGGAGCTGGCCAGTTGGGCTCTCACTGGCTGCTTCCAGCTTGTCTTGGGGCAAGCTCCCTCCTGACCACTTCTGTCCTCTTGTTGCATCATTGTCTTTTGCCAAATGGCCACTGGCCCGTGATGCTGCCTTCTCTTTGCCCTCTCTTAGCCTTCTCCCAGGTCTCTTCCTTCCTCTTCAATTTTCCTGTTGCCCCTGACAAGGTTTCAGAAAGCCTCTTTTGGAGACTGCCAGCCTCCATCTCCAACCTCCATGCTCTGAGCTCAGAGGCTTCCCACACTCCTTTTTGGGACCACTCTGTGCCTTCCTATTCCTCCTTATATGCCTGCTTGGGTGCCTATATATCATAGGGGTGTTTTTAAACTAGTTAGCTCACAGTCTTCCAGTGAGCCCCTGTTGGTATCTTCTGCCTACTTTAAAGAACCATGTTTAAAGTCAAGTCATGGAGATCTGAAGCCTGGCATGAGGGACCTGAAGTTGGTCCCACCTGTCTCTGGGCCTCAGTTTCCTCTCTCATGAGGAGGAAGTCCTTGATGATGTGGTTTTGAAGGCCCATCCACACATCATCCTATCTCTTTCTGGCCTCCCTCCTCAGAAACTTTTGTGCTGGTGTGATCAGAGTTGAAGGGAAATGATCATTCCTTAGGGTTGACGTTCCTCTAGGAATTTCAAGCCATAGAACCTGACCTCTCCTTGTACTGGGCTCACTGAGGCTGAGCTCCAGCATCATAGCAGCCCAGGCCCAGTGTCCTTTCCTCAGAGACAGTGGGAGCAGGCAGGCCTGTGCTCTCAGGGTTCCTGGCCTTTCTGCTTCAGTGATAGGCTTCTCCTTTGTTTGTCAGAATCAGGCCCACACAGCTTCATCTTTTTGTTGCTTCTCGGATATTTGAAAGAATGAAATTCTTTGATTCTTCTTTCACTAAGCATTTCTTAAGCATCTGCTGTGTACTACCCACCCTGGCAGGCCTCTGGTATCTAAAGACAGGAACAAAATAATCCCTGCCCTCAAGGCTCATGCCCTCTCCTGGGGCTAACTAGAGGAGTAGAGATGAACGAATGCCACAAACCTACAACATTAGTACGGAGAAGAGGTGACTGGTACAACCATTCTCATAGATAGAGGACATTTCAGAGATTTTAGTGCAGCTTCATCATTTTACAGATAGGGAAACTGAGGCACAGAGGAGGGCCCTGTCCAAGGTTACCCAGGAAGCAAATGAAAAGCCTGGTTCTGAGCCCATAGCCTGGGCTCTTGGGTCATTTAGTTGAGCCTTGAAGGGAGCTGGGCATTCTGAGAGAGACTGGCGAGTAGGGATGGCATTCTAGGCACAAAGCAGAGGAAGTACAAAGATTCAGGGGTGGGAGATGGAGGGTTGCATTCTGGAAGCAACAAGGAGGCCAGTTTGATTGGAAAGCATCATCACGGAAGGAAAATGAGGAGTCATAAAGCTGGAAAGGCAGCCTCAAACTTTCACGGAAGCAAGGGCAGGGTCAGCAGCTGCTCTTCTTAGCCAGGTGGGAGCTCACTGCTCAGGCTCAGGCTGGGCTGAGATCTGTCTCCTGAGCTCACCATCTCTCTTCCCTCTCCGGCCACAGAGTTGGAAATGTGCTCCCAAGTCTACTTATTTCTGTTTTCCCTCCTCCATTCTCAGCCAATGGTTTCTACACTCTAAGCTAAGGACTCCCAAGGGACGGGGAGACTTCAAGGCAGTTCTCCAGCCCATGGGCACAGCAGCCTTCTGGACTTTGAATCTTCATTTAATTTCAGCAAAATATTCCCCAAGAGCCAGTGTAAAAAACAAGTAAGTATACCCTCTATAGACAGAAGAACCAATGTCTCCCTCACTTATGTATTATTCTTTTGCAAATGCACAGAGATTCCATTAAGTGGGAAGACAACTAGATTTGGAGTAGAAAAACCTGGATTCAAACATTGACATTCCCGTGTGACCTTATACAAATCACTTGCTCTCCCTGGGGCTGTTTATTCCCCTGGAAATCAAAGAGGTTGGAACCATAATCTTCTATTTGAGAGTGACAAGGATGCCTCATTTCCCCCAATTTTAAGGAGAAGCAAGAAGCCAAATTTGGCACTTATCTTCAAGAAAAAGAGCATCATTGAACAAAGAGGGAGCTGGGCACAGTGTAGTTCAGTGCCAGGCATGTTGGCAGCAGGCCACCAGAAAGCACACATTGTATCTAGAAATCAAAAATATTTGATGAAATGGATGTGCCATTGGGTGCCACTGGAATTTCTGTCTTCAGTTGGGCATCATTTAGGGATGGCATACATGATGAATTATTGGAAATACTGGTGTTGGCAGGAATAAATCACAGTGCTCTATTAATTTCTAATTGTTTTGGCATTTATCTTTGAGGATTTTAGAGCACTTTGTAAACTTCATTTCATGGCAGATGGTACTAGCCCATTTTATTTAAGAAGTCAAGTTACAGAACCAAGGAGTGACATCCCCTGCTCACTCTTCCAAATGGAGCCTGTTACAGCTGGGGTTAATCCCCTTACACAAGCATCCTCTCTCCATATATGGAGCATTGAGAGATGAACACATAAGAAATTTCCACATTTATCATCCGTAAGGGGTTATGAATGTTTGAGTTATATTGTGTTAATGGCTATGGGTCTTAATGCTTGGAGTGAGCAGGAGGGCCATCTTTCAGAGCAGAGACAGATCCCCAGGAGCCTCCGAGGGACAGTGGCTGCTTTTACATCGTGAAATCAGACACATCCTTTGCCCCATGCCCCCTTTGAGAGGGGTGTCTCACCGTGGGCAAGCTTGGCTCTAGATGTTCTTGGTGCTTGTTTGGAGGACACAGTCCAGGAGCTAAGGCACCGAATGAGCCTAAATGCAGCTGGCCTCCTTCTGGTCACCCATTTACTCATTTAGGAGTCTGGAGTGATCCATCAGCCTCGTGACAAAGCCTGGAAAAGATGACTCAAGCTTCTGGGCCTCTTGTTTCTTCCCCTCCCTCAATGGTAGGTCACCTATAGGACGGCACACAGCCCTCCAGTCCTGAGGCTGAATTCTCAAGAATGGGGCCAAATAGCAAAGAGGATTCTGCTTCAAAAGGAAGCATCACTCAGAGATCCTTTGGGTGAATGGTGTTTGTAAACGTGTGAAATATAATAAATAGGAGAACAAAAGAAACCAATTGTGTTGAAATATAGTTATCAGCAAAACAAAACAAAAATAAGTTCACAGACATGACTTTAAGAATCCTGGTCTGGAGTACAAAGCAATTGGGATGATGATGATGGTGGAGGTGATGAAGATAGCAGCCAGAACTCTGTGGTGCTTTGAGATTTGGAAAGTGGTTTACAAATCTAGCCACATTTTATTTTTAATGGGAAGTAAGTGTTATAATTATATTCATTGTACAGGCAAGGAAACTGAGGCAAGAAAAGGTTAAATGACTTGCTCAGCATCACACCTCTTAAGAAATATTTTAAAAAACATTTTTATTTAAAGTTTTGAGTTCCAAATTCTCTCTCTCCTTCCCTCCTTCACCTCCTGCCTTCTTGAGATGGTAAGCAATCAGATATGGGTTATACATGTGCAATTATGTAAAACATTTCCATATTAGTCATTTTGTACAAGAAGACACAGATAAAAGAAAAATAAAGAAAGTGGAAATGAGCCTGCTTCAGGCTGTATTGAGACAATATCTGCTCTTTATCTGGAGGCAAATAGAATACTTTATCATTAGTCCTTTGAGCTTGTCTTGGATCATTGTATTGCTGAGAATTGCTAAGCCATTGACAGTTCTTCATTGAACAATGTCACCGTTACTGTGCAATGTTCTCCTGGTTCTGTTCACTTCACTTTGTATCACTTCAAGTAAGTCATTCTGGGTTTTCCTGAAATCATCCTGCATATCATTTCTTATAGCACAATAATATTCTTTTACAATCATATATCACAGCTTGTTTAGTGATGGGCACCCCTTCAATTTCCAATTTTTGTCACCATAAAAAGAGCTGCTATAAATATTTTTGTAATGTAGTCCTTTTCCTGTTTTTATGATCTCTTTGGGATACAGCCCTAGCAGTGGTATCAGTGGATCAAGGGCTATGCACAACTTTGTAGCCCTTTGGGCATAGTTACGAAGTATTTGAAGGAAGATTTGAACTCAGGTTTTCCCGAGTCCACGTATAGCACTCTCTACACTGCATCACCCACTTGCCTTTATATTGTCAGTCAAAGAAGTATATCCAGGCAGAGTCAAGATGGAAGAATAGAAGCAGGACTTCCAAGCAGCTCTGGATCCCACCTCCTCCAATTCATGAAAAAAAAGGACTCTAGACAAACTTTGGAGCTACAGAGCCCACAAAATGATGACACAGAAAAGATAGCCTCCCACTAAGGACAGCCCAGTAGGCTGGCAAGAAGGGACCAGCACAAGGCTCTGGAAGCCGACCCTGGCCCCACTCTATCTGGAGGCTTTAGTGGTCCTGACCAGCCCCATCTAGAGGAACTTCAGATCACGAGCAGCTGTGGTGGTTTCCAGATTTATCAACACATAGATGCTAAGGACAAAGTGAGAGGTCAGTGCAGTGTGGACTTTGGGACCTGGGAATTCAAGAGTGCAAGCCAGCCTTTGCCCCAAGGTGAGAAGCAGCTGAGGTGCTGCAGCTGTGCAGGCATTGCATCATGGCTGCTTCAGAGCTCCTGGCCTGCAGATTGTAGGAGTACCAAGTGAACCAGTATGAGGGGCAATCACTCTTGCTTAAACCTGCTTGGATCTGGATCACTGTCTTGGGTGGAGGTTCTGGGGTGCTTGAGAAGTCTGACAGAGTGTGTAGGGGCTTTAGAAAGGTCACTCAACTAATACCTCCAGCAGCTGCAGAAACCCCAGTGTTTGGGATAAAGCTCCTGTTTCTGGTAGCAGAGTTCTACTGTGGCAAAAGGCTCAAAAGTCAAGTAATTGAGTAGCAACCTGAGCAAGCAAAGGAAGCAAAGCAAACAGAGCAATCCCAATTTACACTCCTATTTTGGGGACAAAAAGGATCAAAGCATAGAACAGGAGGAAGACAATGAAGTCAGAACTCCTGCACCAAAAGCTTCCAAGAAAAATATGAGCTGGTTAAAGGCTATAGAGGAACTTAAAAAGGATTTTGAAAATCAAATAAGAAAAGTGGAGGAAAAATTGGGAAGAGAAATGAGAAGGATGCAAGAAAATTATGAAAGGAGAGTCAACAGCCTGACTGAGGAAAATAATACCTTAAAAATAGACTAACTTAGATGGTAAAAGAGGCTCAAAAAGGCAATGAGGAGAAGAATGTTTTAAAAAGCTGAATTTGCCAGATGGAAAAAGAATCTCAAAAGCTCACTGAAGAGAACCATTCCTTCAGAATTAGATTGGAGCAAATGGAAGCTAGTGACTTTATGAGAAATCAAGATGCTACAAAACAGATCCAAAAAAAAAAAATGAAAAAAATAAAAGGAAATGTGAAATATCTCATTGGGAAATCCACTGACCTGGAAAATAGATCCAGGAGAGACAATTTAAAAATTATTGGACTACCTGAAAGCCATGATCAAAGAAAGAACCTAGAAATCACCCTTCAAGAAATTCTCAAGGAAAATTGCCCTGATGGTTTAGAACCAGAGGGCAAAATAGAGGTTGAAAGAATCCACCAATCACTTTCTGAAAAAGATCCCAAAAAGAGAACTCCTAGGAATATTATAGCTACGTTCTGGGATTCCCAGTTCAAGGAGAGAATATTACAAGCAGCCAGGAAGAAACAATTTGAATACTGTGGAAACACAATCAGGATAACTCAGGACCTGGCAGCTTCTACACTGAGGGATCAAAGAGCTTGGAATATGATATTCTTGAGGTCAAAGCAGCTGGGATTAAAACCAAGAATCACCTACCCAGCCAAACTGAGTATCATGTTTCAGAGCAAAATATGGTCATTCAGTGGAATAGAGGACTTTCAAGCATTCTTGATGAAAAAACCAGAGTTGAATAAAAATTTTGACATTCAGATACAAGAAGCAAGAGAAGCATGAGAAGGTAAACAGGGAAAAGAAATCATAAGGAACTTATCAAAGTGGAACTATTTATATTCCTACATGGATAAATAATAATTGTAACTTAACAATACTGGACAGTTCTACAGGACTTTGGAGTTGACAAAGCATTTACAAGTATTATCTCACCTGATCCTTACAACAGCCTGGTGTTGTTGGTGCTGTTGTTATCCACATTTCACATGTAGCCAGAGCCTGGGTCTGGCCAACAAGAGCATGGTTCTTGTGAGGATGCCTGACAGTCTCTACATGGGCCTTGGAGCAGGTGCTGGTCTTGGTCCTGGTCTGCTTGCATCATGCAAAAGGGGAGTTTCTGTAGAGCTGGGACTGAGAATGCCCGCAAAGGATGCTAGCCAGATGATGTGATTCCCTTTCCTACCTGATTGTGATAGAAGGAATCTGCCCAAAAGGGTGCCTTGATCCTTTTCCTCCCCACCCATATTCCATATGGGGCCATGAATACAGATTTCTCCTCTTTGCCTTTTGGCATTTGTTCTTCTCTGCTTCTAAGTGAAGGAATACTGGGCTGAGCTGCCACCTTGGGAACTTCCAAAGGGCAGGAGAACAAACTGCTGGACTTTCATAGAAATGAATGGAAAACAGCCACAAGGCAGTGACTGAGGATCATCCATTGGTGATGCTGCACTCAGAAGTGAATCTGGTCAGATAAGTGCCATGTGGGAACTACCCTAAGTCTGAGGTGACTCCCCTTGGAGACCAAGCTGGGATAGAGGAGAGGGTGGCTTGAGGGTTGGGGCAAATGTTTAAACTTCCGTTCTTAACTCTGTCTCCTCAGTAAATATCCCTTTGGTTGGTTATTGATTACATGATCCTGAGATAGTAATCACTGGCTGCTAAAAGTAGGTGGGGATATATGGTGGGGGGAGGGGTTCAGGTCACTTGAATTAGAGGAAGACACCCTGAATCCCTCAGGGGTGACTTTAGGACCCTGATGGGAGAGTTGCAGCCAGTTTTGCTCTGGGGAACCCAATTCGCTGCAAGTGAGAGCTTAGGATAATTTATTTATAAATTTATAAAGAATTTATAAAGACTGAATTTGTAAAGATTAAATTTATAAAGAATTCATAAAGACTGAAAACAGATGAAGAAACTGAGTTTCAGAGAGGATAAATGGCTGCTGCATGATCCCATGGTTTGAAAGCCCTTGGAATGAGAGTTGTGTTTGGCTTTTCCTGCCTCCAGGTCCATTGCCCTAATGCTTTGTTTCTATGGATTCTCAGATAATTCAGTGCTAATGCCATCACTGGGTAAATTGAGTAGAACTGAAAGGTACCAGAAGAGCTCAAAGTTCAAAGGAAGTTTCAGGATGGAAGGATTTTTTTCTTGCTCTGCCTTTCCGGTTCAGTCCCTGAGGGGCTGAGCCCCTATGGGCCAATTCCCTTTATGTTCCTTGACTTTTCTCTCCCCTACCAGTTCCTACAAAGTGGCATGTTCACAACTAATCATCCAGAATGAAGCAGGAGCCCTAGGTGGCAGTGCTGGCACTGTCACTCAGCAGGGCAGCCCAATGAGTCATGCAAGTGCCCTGAATTCCCAGGCTAGGGCACTGTGGAGGTGAGTTTGAAGCACTGAGGTCCCAGGAGTTCCCTCGCTGATGCGTGACTGAATTGCTGGAGTAGCACAGGATACCCATGTCTCTGTCCTGGCAGCAAGTGGCAGTCCTGGTCAAATGGGGATTTCCCCAAAAAGAGTTTGTGTCTGTGCACTGCAGCCAGAACATGATGATGCCTGGGGAAATTGATTATAGATGATCACAAAAGAAGTATTTTTAAAAATTATTTTATTTTTTATTTGTGGACTAAAACAAACATTTCCATAACAGTGCAATAAACAAAGATGATTGCACATGAAACTGCAATCTATTATGTATAGCTTGCTATTCCTTTTAAATGTATGGTAAAATTATGTAAATTTCTTCCCATCCCACCCTGCCTATAGAGATGGCTACCATTAGACACAAATATTATATACATGTAAAATCACTCTATACATACCTCCATTTATCAGTTCTTTGGATGGAGATAGGGTCTTCCTTCACATACCCTTTCTAGTTAATTTGCATATTTATAATAGTCAAAATGACTTAATTGCTCAGTTGTTCTTAATACACAATTGCTATTACTGTGCACAATGTTGTATTGATTCTGCTCATTTCAACCTTCATTATTTTGTGCAAGTGTATCTATATTTTTCTAAAATCATTGAACTCATCATTTCTTATAGCACAATAGTATTTCAACACAATCATATGCCACAACTTGTTCAGTCATTCCCCAGTTGATGGCATCCTGGAAATTTCCAGTTCTTTGCCAACACAAAAAAAGCTGCTATAAATATTTTTGTACATATATAGATCCTTTTCCTTTTCCTTTTCCATCTCTTTGGGATACAGACCTAGTAGTAGTATTGCTGGGTATCCAAAATTGTCAGACCAGTTCACAATGTGTCCTGATTAGTGAATTAGTGTCCCGATTTTTCTACATCCCTCCAACATTTGTTGTTTTCCCCTTCAATCATTTTAGCCAATCTGATATCTCAAGGTTGTTTTAATTCACATTTCTCTAATCAATAATGATTTAGACCATTTTCATATGAATATAAATTTTTTAAAATTTCTTTTTCTAAAAACTGCCTGTTTGTATCCTTGGACTATTCATCAATTGGGGAATAATTCATAATCTTATGAATTTGACAAAGTTACAAGACCTTTCTCTGAGAAACGGGCTCTAAATCTCTCCCCCTTGCCCCTATTTTCTGCTTTCCTTCTGATCTTGGGAACATTTGCTTAATTTGTACAAACCCTTTTAAATTCAATGTAATTGAAGTTATCCATTTTACATCTCCCTCTGCTCTCTATCTTTTATTTATTTATAAATTGGTCACCATCCATGAGTCTGATAAATAATACATTCCATGTTCTCCAAATTTTCTTGTAATATCTCTCTTTATATGTAGGACTCAGGAGTGGGGAACTTGTGGCCTCAAGACTACATGTAACTCTCTAGGTCCTCAAGTGCAGTTCTTTGAATCCAAACTTCACAGAACAAATTAGTTTGAAATCAGTCAAAGGGCCACACTTGAGGACCTAGAGGGCCACCTAGATTCTAGGTCATGTATCCATTTTGACCTTATCTTGGTAAATGGTGTAAGGTATTGATCTATGCTCACTTTCTGCCATACTGCTTTCCAATTTTCCCAAGAATTTTACCAGTAGAAAAAGGACTTTGCTGCAGCTCCAGCTTCCACATTCACCAATCCATGTAAAAGGGGACTCTGAATAAGCCTTGGAGCTGCAGAACCCACAAAATGACACAGAGAAACTAACTTCCTGCTGAGGACAGCCTGGCAGCCCAGTAGGGAGTGGCCAGTGCAGCACTCTGGGAGCTGACCACAGCCCTGAGTGAGCCAGAGGTTTTAGCCCCAGGGCGGTCTAACCAGCAAACAGCTGGAGGGACTCCAGAACACCAGCAGCTGTGGCCGTTTCCAGAAATATCAACACATAGATGCCAAGGATAAAGTGAGAAGTCAGTGCACTGTGGACTTTTGGACCAGTAGTGGGGAAAGTGTTGGCTTTTGCCCCCATGGTGAGAAGCTGTTCAGACTCTTAGATGCAGCCAGCACCATGTTGAAGCTTCAGCTCCTGGCCTGTGGGACTGTAGGGGGGACCAGTCTTGGGGGTAATCACTCTTGCTTTAGCCTTCTTGGATCTGGATTGTGGTCTGGGGTGGAGGTCCTGGGGTGTGTGACCAGCTTGCCAGAGTGTGTGGAGACTTCAGAGAGGGAACCCAAGTAATACCTCCAGCAGCTGAGAAAACCCCAGCATTTGGGATTGAAGCTCCCCTGTCTGGTGGCAGAGTCCAACTGTGGCAAAAAGCCCAAAAGCCAAATAATTGAGTGGCAACATGCTCAGGCAAAGGAAAGAAAACAAACAGAAAAATTCAACGTTAGTCTCCTATTTTGGGGGCAAAAAGGATCAAAGCATGGAACAGGAGGAAGAGAGTGAAGTCAGAACTCCTGCACCAAAAGCTTCAAATGAAAATATGAGCTGGTTACAGGCTGTAGAGGACCTTAAAAAGCAGATAAAAAAGAAGTGGAGGAAAAAATGGGAAGAGAATTGAAAATGATGCAAGAAAATTATGAAAGGAGAGTCAACAGCCTGACTGAGGAAAATAATGCCTTAAAAATAGACTAACTCAAATGGCAAAAGAAGCTGAAAAAGGCAATGAGGAGAGGGATGCCTTAAAAAGCCAAATTTGCCAGATGGAAAAAGAATCTCAAGAGCTCACTGAGGAGAATCTTTCCTTCAGATTTAGAATGGAGTAAAGGGAAGCTAGTGACTTTTTGAGAAATCAAGATGCTGTTAAACAGATCCCAACAAATGAAAGAATAGAAGGCAATGTGAAATATCTCATTGGGAAAACCACTGACCTGGAAAATAGATCCAGGAGAGATAATTTAAAAATCATTGGACTACCCGAAAACCATGATCAAAGAAAGAACCTAGAAATCATCCTCCAAGAAATTCTCAAGGAAAATTACCCTGATGTTTTGGAACCAGAGGGTAAAATAGAGGTTGAAAGAACCCACCAATCACCTCCTAAAAAAGATCCCCAAAAGAAAACTCCTAGGAATATTATAGCCAGGTTCTGGGATTCCCAGATTGAGAAGAGAATATTGCAAGCAGCCAGGAAGAAACAATTTGAATATTGAGGAAACACAATCAGGATAATGCAGGATCTGGCAGCTTCTACACTGAGGGATCAAAGGGACTGGAATATGATATTCTTGAGGTCAAAGCAGCTGGGATTAAAACCAAGAATCACCCACCCAGCAAAACTGAGTATCATGTTTCAGAGCAAAATATGGTCATTCAGTGGATTAGAGGACTTTCAAATTTTCTTGAAGAAAAAAACAGAGTTGAATAGAAAATTTGACATTCAGATATAAGAAGCAAGAGAAGCATGAGAAGATAAACAGGAAAAAATCATAAGGAACTTAGCGAATTTGAACTATTTATATTCTTACATGGAAAAATAATAATCGTAGCTGATGAAAATTTTTTCAGTATGAAAATAGTCGAAGGGAATATATATATATACATATATATATATGTATATATATATATATATTGTCTTTATTGGAGGGTATATAGGCATAAGAATACATATGTGAATGTGTATTCATATGTTTACAATTATATATAGATAGAAGGCACAGGACCAATTTAATAGGAAGGGATGATACTTAAAAGGTGACATTAAGAGGTGAGAGAGGAATATCATGAAAGGAGATGGGGAGAGACAGAATAGGGCAAACTGTCTCATATAGAAGAGGCAAGGGAAAATGGTTACAATGGAGGGGAAGAACAGGAAGGTATAAGGGAATGGGTCAACCTTATAATCAAATATACAATATATATAATATTATAATATATATTATATTATATATATATATAAAACATATATATTATATAACATTATATACATATAATCAAATACAATGATTATATTTGGCTCAGGGAGGAAATGACATACACACTAAATAGGGTATCTCACCCTATAGGAGAGTAGGGGGGAAGGGGATGAGAGGGGAGAGGATGGAAGGGAGGGCAGGCTTGGGGGGAGGGAAGTAGGAAGCACACACTTTTGAAAAGGGACAGGACTGGGTGGCTAGGTGGTGCAGTGAGTAGAGTGCTGGCCCTGGAGTCAGAAGGACCTGAGTTTGGATCCGGCCTCAGACACTTAACACAAACAAACAAAAAAACCTAGCCGTGTGACCTTGGGAAAGTTACTTAACCCCAATTGCCCTCCAAAAAGAAAGAAGAAAAAGAAAAAGGACAGGACAAAAGTAGAGAATAGAACAAGTGGGAGGTGGGATAGGAGGGAGGGAAATATAATCAGTTTTCTACAATGTATCTACTATGGTAATGCTTTGCATTAGCTACACATGTACAAACTATGTTGAACTGCTTATCTCCCCAGTTAAGGGTGGGTGACAAGGGAGGAAGGGAATGAATTTGGGACTCGAAGTTTTAAAACCAAATGTTTAAAAAAAATTATACACACACACACACACACACTATTATTAACACTATTTTAAATGTAATTGGGAAATAAGAGGAGGGAATATCCTGGGGGACTGCTCTTTTGGGGAGGGGTGGAGGGGAAAAGGGGGAGAAAACTTGTGACACAAAACCTGGTGGAAATGAATGAAGTAAAACAGAAGTTAATAAAGCATTTGAAAAAAAAAGAATTTTTACCAAATAATGAATTCTTATACCCAAATCTTATCTTTACACTTGTCAAATACAAGGTTACTATATTTATTTGCTGCTGTCAATCGCATATGTACTCTGTTCCATGGATCCACCTTTCTATTTCTTAGCCAGTACCAGGCAGTTTTTAATAATTGCTATGTTATATTCTCCTTTAAGACCTGGTACTGCTAAACTTCCTTCCTTTACATTTTTATTGGTTCCTTAGATATTCTTGACTTTTTATTCTTTCAGATGAATTTTGTTATTATTTTTCCTAATTCAGTAAAATAATATATTTTTTAGTAATTTAGTTCAGATGGCATTAGATATATAAATGAGTTTAGGCAAAATTGTCATTTTTTTTTATTGGCCCTGCCTAACCATGTCCAATTAAAATTTTTCCAATTATTTAAATCTAATTTTATATGTAGAAAAAGTTTTTTTAATTGTAAAAAAAAAAGTTTAGTTTTCAAATTCACTTCCATAAGATTTTTTTTATCTCTTATTTTTTTTAAACAAATGCTTTATTAACTTCTGTTTTACATCATTCATTTCCACCAGATTTTGACTTACAATCATTTCCCCCCCCTGTTTTTCCCCTACCCACCCTCCCAGAATAGCAGCCCCACAAGATATCGCTTCCTCCAATCTGCTCTCTCCCATACCTTCTCCCATACCCCCATCGACTTTTCCATTAGAGGAAGGTGAATCTTTGTGTCCCAATGCCTGCACATCTTATCTCCCAATTACAAACAAAAGAGTATTAATAATAGTATTTATATATATTTGAAACTTTTAATGTTACGACCTCGAATTTCAGATCCATTTCCTTCCTCCCTTGTCACCCTTCCCTCTGGGGAGATAAGTAATTCAGTATATGTTGTATATGTCTAGCTATGCAAAACATTATCATAGTAGATCTATTGTACAAGGCTGCTTATAATTCCCTCCCACTCATCCCACCCCCCACCTGGTCCATTCCCTACATGTTCCTGTCCCTCTTCTCTAGTGGGTACTTCCAACCTCCCCTCCCCCCAAGGATGCCCTCCCAACCATCATCCCTCCTCTCATCCCCCTTCCCCCTATCCTGCTGCAGGTTGAGAGATCCCATTTAGCATGTATGTCATTTTCTCCCCGAACCAAATTCAATGTGAATGTGGTTTTGCCTTTTTAGCCTTCCTTATTCTCCCCCTCCTTTGCAACCACTTCCCCTTGCTTCTTCTACATGGGATAGTTTACCCTACCCTGTCTCTCCCCATCTCCTCTTGCCACTTTCCTCTCTCACCTCATAATTTCATCCCTTGAGTATTCTCCCTTCCCAACAAATTCAACCTATGCCCTCTATCCATATATAACTGTAACCATATACACACACATTCACATATGTATTCATATGACCACACCCCCTTCTTCCATTATTTTCATAGTGAGAAAGATATCATCAGTCACGGTTATTGCTTTTCCATATAGGAATGTAAATAGTTCAACTTTGATAAGTTCCTTTTGATTTCTTTTCCCTGATTACCTTCTCAGGCATCTCTTCCTTCTTGTGTCTGGATGTCAAATTTTCTATTCAATTCTGGTTTTTTCCTCAAGAATGCTTGAAAGTCCTCTATTCCACTGAATGACCATATTTTCCCCTGAAACAAAATACTCAGTTTTGCTGGGTAGGTGACCCTTGGGTTCATTCCCAGTTCTTTTGCCCTCTGGAATATCATATTCCATGCCCTTCGATCCCTCAGTATAGAAGCTGCCAGGTCCTGGGCTATTCTGATTGTGTTTCCACAGTATTGAAATTGTTTCTTCCTGGCTGCTTGTAGTATTTTCTCCTTGATCTGGGGATTATGGAACCTGGCTATAATATTCCTGGGGGTTTTCTTTTTGGGATCTTTTTCAGGAGGTGATCTGTGGATTCTTTCAACCTCTATTTTGCCCTCTGGTTCCAAAACATCAGGGCAGTTTTCCTTGAGAATTTCTTGAAGGGTAATTTCTAGCTTCTTTCTTTGATCATGGCTTTCAGGTAGTCCAATAATTTTTAAATTGTCTCTCCTGGATCTATTTTCCAGGTCAGTGGTTTTTCCCATGAGATATTTCACATTGCCTTCTAATCTTTCATTTGTTTGGATCTGCTTAACAGCATCTTGATTTCTCATAAAGTCATTAGCTTCCATTTGCTCCAGTCTAACTCTGAAGGAATGAATCTCCTCAGTGAACTTTTGAGATTCTTTTTCCATCTGGCAAATTCGACTTTTTAAGGCATTCTTCTCCTCATTGCCCTTTTGGGCCTCCTTTGCCATTTGAGTTAGTCTATTTTTTAAGGTGTTGTTTTCCTCAGTCAGGCTGTTGACCCTCATTTCATACTTTTCCTGCATCCTTCTCATTTCTCTTTCCAATTTTTCCTCCACTTCTCTTATTTGATTTTTAAAGTCCTTCTTAAGGTCCTTTACGGCCTGCAACCCGCTCATGTTTTCCCCTGGGGCTTTTGGAGCAGGACTTCTGATCTCACTGTCCTTTTCCTGCTCTATGCACCCAAAATAGGAGTCTAGGGTTGCATTTTTCTGTTTCCTTTGCCTTGGCATGTTGCCACTTAATTGCTTGACTTTGGGGCTTGTTGCCACACTGTGGCTTTAAGGCCAGATAGAGGAATTTGGGGGCAACTTCCATTTCTGGCAAGCTGTAAACCCACCCACAACTTCCACCCTAGATCACAATCCAGATCCAGGGAGGTTAAAGCAAGAGCGATTACCCCCCCAAGACTGATCGCTGGATCTCCCTACGATTTGCAGGCTGGGAGCTGGAACCGCCTCTGAAAACTACAAAATGGCTTGTCTCCTCAGAGGCTTCTAGCCCCCAGGGGAGGGAGCCGACGCATTCCCTAAATACAGGTCCCAAAGTCCATAGGACACTAACCTCTTACTTTGTCCTAGGCATGTCTATGTTGATAATTCTGGAGTCGCCACAGCTCCTGGTGTTCTGGGGATCCTCCAGCCGGCTGCTGGCCCTGCCGCCCTGGGGCTAAAACCTCGGCTCACGCAGACCTGGGCTTGGCTCGGCTCCTGTGCTCTGCATGCTGTGTGCTGCCAGGTCCCAGACCTCTGCGCTGGTCCTTCCTGCAGGGCTGCTGGGCTGTCCTCAGCATGAGGTTAGCTTCTCTGTGTTGTTCTGTGGGTGCTGGGGCTCCAGAAGTTGTTCAGAGTCCCCTTTTACACAGTTTGGGGGGAATCTGGGGGTGGAGAGGCTTGGAGGAGCTGTTTCTACTCCGCCATCTTGGCTCCGCCTTCCATAAGATTTTGAGTTCCAAATTTTCTCCCCATTTCTCCCCTTCCCCCATCTCAAGACAGTGCATAATTTGATATAAACTATTCATATACATTTATATTGAACCTATTTTCACATTAGTCAATTTGTAAACAAGAATTGGAATAAAAATGGGAGAAACCACAATATAGAAAAAGAACCAAAAAAGGAAGAAAGGGAGAACACAAATAATATGCTTCAATTTGCATTTAGACTCCATACTTCTTTTTCTGGATGTAGATAGTATTTTCCATCACGAGTCCTTTGGAGTTCTTTTGGATCCTTGCATCACTAGGAAGAAATAAGTCTATCAAAGTTAGTCATCACACATTGTGGCTATTACTTTGTACAATGTTCTCCCGGTTCTGCTCACTTCACTTAACATCAGTTCATTTAAGTCTTTCCAGGTTTTTCTGAAGTCTGCCTGCTCATCATTTCTTATAGCACAATAGTATTCCATTACATTCATACACCACAATTATTTTTTCTATTCCACAACTGATGGGCATCCCCTCAATTTCCAGTTCTTTGTCACCACAAAAAGAGCTGTTATAAATATTTTTGCACATGTGGTCTCTTTTCCAATTTGTGCAATTTCTTTGATATTCAGCCCCAGAAGTGGTATTGCTGGGTCAAAGGGTATGCACATTTTTATAGCCCTTTGGTCATAGTTCCAAATTGCTCTCCAGAATGACTGGGTTAGTTCACAACTCCACCAACAATGCATACAATGTTCCAATTTTCCCACATCTCTCCAGCATTTATCGTTTTCCTGTTTTGTCATATTAGCCAATCTGATAGTTGTGATGTGGTACCTCAGAGTTGCTTTGATTTGCATTTCTCTAATAAATAGTGATTTAGAGCATTTTTTCATATGACTACAGATAACGTTAATTTCTTCATCTGAAAACTACCTGTTCATAACCTTTGACCACTTATCAATTCGGGAATGATTTGCATTCTTCTAAGTTTGGCTCAGTTCCTTATATATTTTAGAAAGGAGGCCTTTATCAGAGACACAGGTTGTAAAATTTCTTTCCTAGTTTTTTTGCTTCCCTCCTAATCTTGGTTGCATTGACTTACTTTTCAATTTAATGTAATTAAAACGATCCATTTTGCATTTCATTATGTTCTCTATCTCTCTTGTTTGGTCATAAATTCTTCCATTCTCTATAAATCTGACAGGTAAGTTATTCCTTGCTTTCCCAGTTTGCTTAGAGTACCAGCCTTTATGTCTAAATTATGTCCCCATTTTGACTTTATTTTGGTATACCACAGACCAAACTGGTCTAGGCTCAGTTTTTGCCATACTATTTTCTAGTTTCTCCAGTAGTCTTTTTTCAAAAAATGAGTTCTTATCCCAGAAGCTGGGGTCTTTGGGTTTATCAAACAATAGATTACTATAGTCATTGACTACTCTGCTTGTGCACCTAACCTATTCTACTGATGAAAAAGTTTTTTTAAAAATAATTTTGTTTATATAGTTCCTGGGTTTGTTTTGACAGGTATGCTCCCAGGTTAGAGTAATTTTAAATGGGGTATCTCTCACTATTTCTTATTGTTCTTGTTCTTCTGTCTTTTTGCAGGGGGAAGTCAGAGTAATTGGGGTTAAGTGACTTGCCCAAGATCACACAGCTAGTAAGTGTTAAGTGTCTCAGGCCAGATTTAAACTCAGGTGCTTCTGACCATAGGGGCTGGTGGTCTGTTCACTGTCCCACCTAGCTGCTTCTAACTCTCTCTTCTTGCAGAGTGCTGTGTTAGGCACATCCCCATGACACCTTGACTTCAACATTGACCAAACTTGTCTCATCCCATCTTAGTTAAAAAAAAATTCATTGAATTGGAGCATAGAAAACAATATCATCTGGTTTGAAGGCATCTGGTCTAGGATGCAGAGGGTACTTGAAACTATGGTGATTTAGGATACACTGAACTTATTCTTCATAATATTGAGCTCTTTGTTTTAGCTTTTAGAAAAGGGACATAATGACAAGACATAGCAAGAGCATTTAGCATAAAGCAATTCCCCTAGCCCAGGATCACACTCTCCCCTTATACATAGAAGGTCCCTGGGGAGAGTCATTCTGGATCCCTGTCCTGGGCACCCTCTTCTTTCTTCCTGCAGTCTTCATGAAGTTCTCCTGAGGAGTAGGTCTCTGCTGAATGGGTCATCTGTCACAGGGCCAGGGCACTTCACTGCTGCCGAGGTACCAGGGAAGGGGAAAGCACCAGCTGCTGCTTAGCTTCTCCATGGGTTAGCCACTACTAGGAGATGTCACTTAGCTTCTGTCCAGCCTTCTTTGCAGACCATTCATCCACCTCCAGGTTGCTGCTTGGTCACTTCCACCTTTTGGTAGACTGTAGTTATTACTCTAATTGTCAGTGGGACCTCTCATGGGAACTCAGGATTTCCTGAACTTGAGTGGTTGGTTTGTACTCTCGCATCTTGGAATGCTTGTTTGTCTAAGACAAGGAAAGAGTAAACAGAAAGGAGTAAAGGCATCATGTGTTCACTGATTCATGGCAGCTGGGTGGGGGAATTTGGCCACCTACTCTTCCCCAATCCAGAAGCCTAAGATAGTCCTATCACTTGAAGCCACTAAAGAAAGAGATTCTAGGTGATATCTGGAAGCAAGGAAGACTTCATCACCTCTAGACTCCATCTCATCTGACAATACTGGCCCTTGTTGGCCAGTACTGGACAGTTTGAATCAATTAACTTTTGGTAGGAAATGGTAATAATAAGAATCAAGGCCTGGTCCTCTGTTTACTTGCTATTTTGGGAGTCAGTAGCTTGTCAGAATAGGCCAGATTGGAGCTGTAGTAATTACATAACATTCCTTCTTGCCCCCTTTATGTTTCTTTCAATTTGGTGTTGAGTTTTATCTTTATTCCAATGATTTGGTGGTTATGGATGGCTGATTATGAGATGGCTCCGAAATTCCTAACAGAAAATTTCCTTCTGTTAAGATTCATTGCATTTCATTTCTCTGGTAATAATACAAGAGGCCTGCCTCCCACCTCCCAACCTCCCAACTCCTCCTTGAAGTAAGTGTTCATGATATTTCTGCAGGGAAATAGGACTTTGTGGTTGATAGGACTTTGTGCTAGGCAGATAGGGGAAGCATTCATCAAGCAGTTACCGTCTGCCAGGCCCTATGCTAAGCCACTAACATAAATAAAAGCAGGAAGATGGGGGGGATGGTCCCTGCCCTAAAAGAACTTTTGTCCTTATGGAGGAAGATGAGGGACACATCAGGGAGAGCTGCCAAGGAGGGGGGTGTACAGGACGGGGGAGGCTAGAACAGAGCAAGGGGAGCTCTAAGGGACTGGTCAGAGCCAGAGCCCTTCCAGGGCGGACTCCAGTATTCTAGTGGGGAAGGAGTGGAGCAGATGGCCTGAGAGGAACTGAGCAGAACCTGAATGATGGAGGATGTTCAGGAAGTG
This sequence comes from Gymnobelideus leadbeateri, assembly GCA_011680675.1. Classification (NCBI taxonomy): domain Eukaryota; kingdom Metazoa; phylum Chordata; class Mammalia; order Diprotodontia; family Petauridae; genus Gymnobelideus; species Gymnobelideus leadbeateri. The sequence continues at coordinate 69,621 of WOXC01005402.1, read as the reverse complement.
AATTTCCCTCCTCCATTTTTTAATCCTGAACTGAGTTTTTAGCTCCAAAGTTTTTGACTCTTTAGAGGCAGCTGGAGGAACAGTGGATACAGTGACAGGCATGGAGTCAGAAGATCTGAGTTCTAATCTGCCTTCAGACACTTCCCTTCCTGTGTGTCTATTTGCCTCAGTTGTAAGATGAGGATAATGATCTATTTTGCAAGGTCATTTTGAAGATCACATGAGACAATATTTATAAAAAGCACCAGGACAGCAGCAGGCATGTGGCAGGTGCCCCTCCCATAGGACACAAGCTCCTTTGGGGCAATGCTTGTTACCTGCCTCTCCTGCCCACCAGAAGTTGCCATCAAAATGTAGCTTTGATTTGGAGGATCTTGTCAAGTTCTTGGCCACATTTCTCTGCTTTTTCATTCACAGCATGTTAATGCAATTTTCCTTATGTTGCCTTTTTTGCCTATACTAATGCAAGTAGTGTAAGACCTGATATGAGGCACCCCAAGAGATGAGGTCTCTTGGTGTCCATGGGAGCAGGAGGAAGCAAGCTCTCCCCAATGCTTTTATTTGGGAGCTAGCCTTCATTTGGTGGCCAAATGATCGTGGCTCCTGGTTTCATCCAGAACAGAATGCCAATTTTCACACTGCTCATTTTTTTTTTTTGGAGGGGGGAAGACAAGGCAACTGGGGTTGAATGACATGTCAAGTGTTCTGAGGCCAGATTTGAACTCAGGGCCTCCTGACTCAAGGGTCTGTGCTCTATTCAGTGCTCCACCTAGCTGTCCTGCACATGGCTCATTTTCATCAGTAGTATGTCACTAAGTAGTCACTGGACAAAGGTCTCACATTCAGACTTCCTTTGATCTTCATGAGGACCACACACAATCCCATACTCATATGTAGCCTTCCCCTGGGGCTATCCTTATAACTTGTACTTGCTGGTTGGGTCCCTGGTGGGTGAAGGGGAGGGACTTCTTCTAGGCTTCAGGTACCCGTGGACCCTTACTCCTAAAATTTTAACTCCCATAGCCTCATTAGTGCACATACCTTTATTAGTCAAACTTGGTGGCCCAGTGGATAGAGATTCTGGAGGATCTGGAGTCAAGAAGATCTGAGTTCAATCTGATCCCAGACACTAACTGTGTGACCCTGCCCAAGTCACTTAACCTGTTTGCCTCAGGTTCCTCATCTGTAAACCTATCTGGAGAAGGAAATGGCAAGCCACTCTAGTATTTTTTGCCAAGAAAATCCCAAATGGGGTTATGGAGGGTTGGACACAACTGAAAATGACAGAAGAACAGCAGACATAACTAGCTAGAATCAAAGCTATATAATGAGATGGTAGAGAGTAAGTCTGGGTGACCTTCCCATGGCTGCACACAGTATCAGTAGGCAGAGAGGACACACCGAATCATAGGAGGCTGTCTGCATGTTGCTTTCTCCATCTGAATGGGAACTCTTTGAGGCAGGGATTGGTTTTGCCTTTTTTTAAGTCCCTAGTCCTTAGCATAGGGCCTGGAACACAGGTGCTTCACGAATGCTTGCTGACTTGCCTCTTGGAACATATTGTGACAAAGGTGCCTCATGCCTCTGGCACTCATGGAAGCCCTTGACCTGCTCCTCTGGGTGCTGGGCACAGCACCAATTCTGCCAAGGGGCTCTGCAGCTTGGCTGGGCTTGCTCCTCTCAGAGAATGACACTTTCATTGGACGGGTTTCCCCCTTACAAAATGCTGTGGCTAATGGCAGGTTTCCCCACTGCCTTCTGGTTGAGGTGCAAGGGGAAAGGCAAAAAGTGATGCTCTCTCCAGAGCTGGGCTCTTCCTCCATAGACAGCTTGCTTGTCTGCAGCCAAGGTTTATGCTTCTCAGAATTCAGGCCTCAACTAACTTCCAAACTGCTAAGCTTGTTTTTTAATGCCAATTTAAGTGGCCAATTTTCAGAAAATTAATGAAAATCTGCCTTTTAATTCCATCATGTTTGTGCCCAAGAACATACTTTAAACCCTAATTCCTCTTTGTCTGTGTTGCTTGCCCATTGCTTTCTGTGAATACTTCAATTGGATTGGGGGAAATCAGTTGACTGGACCAGACCTGATCAGCTCCCCATCTTGTAGAGGGGCACCCCACACATCTTAAAGCTGCTGTCCCTCAGCTCTCAAATCCATTTCCAAAGCTTATGGATTTTCCCTCTACCGCATCCATCCCTTCCCTTGTCTCTATTCACATGATTTCTGCCTTAATTTAGGGGCTCATTACTTCATAGCTGGACCACTTCGATGCCCCCTCCAATCTATTTTTCATAAAGCTACCAAACTGAGATTCGTAAAGCACAAATCCCACCATATAACTTCTCCTCCATAAAACAAAGCAGACAGTGACTCCCTATTGATCCAGGACAAAATCCATCCTCCATCTGTCTTTGGAATCCCCCAGCAGTCTGGCTTACATCTGTCTTTCTCATTTAATTTAATAATACTCCCTTTCATGCACTCTCCAGTGTGGTCAAGGTGCTCCCACCTCTGTGCTTTGTCATCAGCTGGGCTCCATGCCTGGAATGCCCTCCCTTCTGAGCCTGGCCTTGGAGCATTGTTAGCTTCCTTCACAGCACAGCTCGATGCCTTCAGGAGGCTGATCCTGAGTGGGGCTTCTTACCCATAAGAGCTCTTAATGATCCGGCTCCTTCACTTACTCTCTTTGGAAATGACTCTGAAATGATACACACATGTACACACAGACACATACACGCACATGTGCACATGCGTACACACACAGAGCTTTTATTGGCTCCTGTACACATTTTATTTGTGGGGTGTGTGTGTGTGTGTGTGTGTGTGTGTGTGTGTGTGTATGTGTGCACATGTGTGAGCAGTTAAACATCCCTGAGAGGGGCTCAGAAATCTCACCTGCCTGTTCTCTCCATACCTGAGGAGGTCATATGGCCCAGACCAGGTGAGTGGCATTCCAGAAGGCTCTCTTGTTACCATCTCTTCAAGCCAGCAGTCTAGAGCTGTCCCCCATTCACAATCAAACCCCTAGGAGCAGCTGCTCCAGTCGGCTGCCTCTGTTTACTCTCTCTCACTCACCTCACAATTCCTTGCAATCTGACTTCCAACCTCATCCATCATTCATTCAATTGAAACTGCTCTCTCTCTGTCCCTGTCTGTCTGCCTCCCCCCACTCTCTGTTTTTCTGTCTGTCTCTCTGTGTCTCTGTGTTTCTCTCTGTCTCTCCTCCCTGTCTGTCTCTCTCTGTGTCTCTCTGCGTCTCACTCTGTCTCTCTCTCTCTGTTTCTCTCTCTCTGTCTCTCTCCCTCTCTCCCCCCTCCTCCTTACTCCCCTCTCCTTCTCTGTCTCTGTCTCTCTGTCTCTCTCCACTTCTTAACTGCCAAATTCAATGGCCACCCCACCTTCCTCATCCTTTTCAAGTTCTCTGCAGCCTTTGGCACTGTTTATCTCACTCTTTCTCTGGGTTTGCAGAGCTCTGCTACCTTTTGCTTCCCCTCTGACCTATCTAAACAATCCTTCCTGGTCCCCTTTTCTGAGTAATCTTCTCTGAACAGTCCCTTAGGGATGTGGATATTGAACCAAAGGTCCCATCCTGGCTCCTCTTCTCTGCTATATCCCCGGTCTCTCTTGGTGCCCCAGCTCATACAAGCCTCCCTCTCCAGCACTCTCTGCTGGGATAGGGGTAGGACAGGGCACCACATTTACTGGAACGAGCCCTTTTCAGGCCATGTCATGGGAGCTGGTGGGCACAGTGGCTAGAACATTCAGCCTGGAGTCAGAAAGACCTGAGTTCAAATCCAGCCTCAAATACTTCCTAGTGATGTGACCCTGGGCAAGTCATTTAACTGGCATCTGTCTTGTTTCCTTGTGTGTAGAGTGGGAGTTAGAGAGCTGCTCCCTCACCGGGTCTCTGTAAGGATGGAGTGAGATAATATTTGTAGAGTGCTCAGTTCTCTGTCTCACACATTGTAGATGCTCAGTAAATGCTTGTATCCTTCTTTCTCCTTTCTTCCTTCCTATGGTCGGTCACATGTTAAACCTTTAGCCAGGACCTTGTAGAAATACTTTTGCTTCTCTGTTCAAAGTTAACACTGCAAAATTCTGTAAAGTTTCAGCAGCATTTCTTCTCCACTTCACAGACATATCAATGCTCCCCTGTCTTTCTTCTTTCCCATAATTGTCTTAATAAAATAATTCTGCAATGACTCCACAGAGTCAGAGCCTGACACAGTAATCAGTGACAATGGCTTCCTTTCAGAAGAAGATTAGAATTGATTAGAGGTCACTGGAGATACTAGTCCAGGGGCATTTCCTGAGGAAAGAACCAACAGTATATAGATCACCTTTAAATGTTTTTATAATCTGTCTGTTCCTCTGAAGAATAGAAGTTTGGATATTCTCAGTTGTAAAATATTGCAGACAAAATAACTCTTAATCATGAAAAGAGAAGGGTCAAAAGTAAAAGGCAATTTCCATCTGATACTCACTGCTTACCCCACAAAGTGCTGGAAGACCAAATTGGGTTTCTAGGCTACTCCCTCATTCAGTAAAAGCCATTTCCCAGGGAGCACCCTGGAGTTTTGTAGGGGGGCATTTCTTTTGATAAAAAGTCATTAACCCAAAGAACATGCCCTTTACTCAGGTTATCCTCCAGAGCTGAGGCTTGTCTTAGCAATCACAGCTGGACAGACATGTTCCTAGTCCTGGCAAGTCGGCAGTACACTGGGATGCTGGGTGGGACCAAGGGTCCTGTGCACCTAGGGGATAGTACTCTAGAGGACTAGAAAAACTCAATAGTGTGGGGAAAAAGAAGTGTGAACTTGAGGCAGCTCAAATCACTTAATAATAAGAAAAGTTGGAGCTAACTAGTGCCTGGAAGCTTTCAGAGTGTCTCAAAGTATGATCTCATTGGGTCTTTACGGCAGCTTTGGGAGATGGATGCTCTTAGAGTTCCTGTTTCACAGATGAAGGAGCTGAGGCTAGGGGGTTAAGTGACTTGTGCAGGGTCACACAGCCAGAGTCTGGACTCAGAGCATCCTCCCGCAAAAGCGACCTCTGTTACCTAGCTAGCTAAAAAAGGAGCTGGAGAGTCAAAGGGTAATCCTGGGACCTGAAACATAAACAGACAGAAAAAGACCAAACAGAAGTAGTTAGACAAATACATGCAGGTGAATGAAATAAGGAAACTGTTTAACAGGTAACCGGATGCACTTCTCCTTATGATTTTATTAGTATACATTAATGAAGGAAGAAAAAAGCTTTCAAACATTTGTTATATGTTAAACACTCTGCTAAGCTCTGGAGATACACAGAAAAAGGGGAGACAATTCCTGCTCTCCAGGAGGTCATGTTCTGATGGGGGAAGGGAAGAGAGGAAGAGGAGATAGAGACAGACAGAGAGAGAGACAGAGACAGAGAGACAGACAGAGACAGAGAGAGAGAGAAAGAGAGAGACAGAGACAGAGAGACAGGGACAGAGAGAGACAAAGAGAAGCAGAGACAGATAGAGAGACAGAGAGAGAGAGACAGAGAGAGACAGAGACAGAGACAGACAGAGAGAGACAGAGAGGAACAAAGAGAGACAGAGAGAGAGACAGAGAAGAGAGAGAGAAGAGAGACAGAGAGAGGGGGAGAGAGAAGAGAGAGACAGAGACAGAGAGAGAGACAAAGAAAGACAGAGAGAGACAGAAATATAGAGAGACAGAGAAAAAGAAAAGAGACAGAGAGAGGGGTGAAAGAGAAGAGACAGAGACAGAGAGAGAAGAGACAGAGAAGAGAGAGAGAGACAGAGAGAGAGAGAGAGAGAGAGAGAGAGAGAGAGACAGAGAGAGAGAGAGACAGAGAGAGAGAGACAGAGAGAGAGAGACAGAGAGAGAGAGACAGAGACAGAGAGAGAGAGACAGAGAGAGAGAGACAGAGAGAGAGAGACAGAGAGAGCACTTCAGCAGCGAATCAGATGAAAAGGTCCTGAGATCTGAGATCCTTAGGGTAGATTGGCCAGGCGATGCATCTCCTTTAGAGTCATCCTCATTGATAGAACCATGATGGCACTCTATGTTCCATTGGTTCATACAATGGGCACACTGAGGGGTAAGGAATTACATGGCCATGGCAATTGAGGACTTTTAAAAAATGACCCTCAGGTTTGTACTGGCCTCTTCTATTTCCATAGTGGGTATGGGAGGAAGAAGAGGGGGCAAAGAATGCTACAGATCATAGTTTTCAAGATAATGTATGAAAATTAATTTAATTCTAGGCTCTCTCTATCATTATCTCTATTGCTATATACCAGGCAGCCAGGTGGTACAGCAAATAGAGCGCCAGACCTGAAGTCAGGAAGACTCATTGTTCTGAGTTCAAATCCATCCTCAGATACGTCCTAGCTGTGTGACCCTGGGCAGGTCCCCTGTTTGCCTCAGTTTCCTCATAAAATGAGCTGGAGAAAGAAATGGCAAACCACTTCTTTGTCTTTGCAAGAAAACCCTAAATGGGGTCACAAAGGGTCAGGCATGACTGAAAGCAACTAAACAACAACACATACACACATACATACATACATATATATGTATGTGTATGACATGTGTAAATACACCTATATGTAATAAAATCTTTGTGCAGTTACTGAATAGATGGACATAGTATCAAAACTGAATTGTATCAACATTGATATCCTCATGATAAATGAAGCCAGAGTGAAAAGATTGTTAAATAGCTAATTATTGGAGAGATCCAAGGTTTCATTTTCTCATTCTCTATTGGGTCAAGTCAGCATCTGAAGGACATTTCAGAAAAAGAGATAGGATCAACTTTCTCCTCCATGGGTTCAGACCCCACCCAAGGGAGAAAGCCCATTGTGCTCCACTGGACTTGAATGGGTGGAGGTAGATTCTTTGTCTTGATTGCCTGAGGTTGGGCCTGGTCTGGGAGCCAGAGTGATCAAAGCCAAGCCTCCAAGCTCTTCATTAGAATTGGGTCCACCTCTCATTCATTCTCATTAACCAATCAGAGTTGATTGCCACCCTCAGGAACACCCACTCTTCCATGGGTAAATAAGCTTAAAGTGGGTTCCAGAGGGGTCTTTGGCATTCAAGAGTGTCACTGAGCCATTTTATTAATAACCCACTAGCATAATTAATAAAATGATTAATTACCCAGAAATTACGTCTCCCAGACATTTTATGCGTCACAAGCTAGAAGACAGATTATTAAGGAGCTAAATTAGAAGTATGGCTCCCAAATATCCCTTGAAGAGGAAGAGGAGGGTTGACCAGCTTGGCTTCAGTACCCCCTCAAAGGCAGCAAGGAGCATCATTTCAGGAACACTCGGTCATCCTCCCTTCCCACTCATGAAGGTAAAGAGCGGTGTCCCTTTCTACACACCCCACGGAACTCAGAAAGAGGGTTCTGTAGGGGCCACGAGTCTACTTCATACCACTCGCCTTTTGAAAAAAGGGCATAATGAATTCTACAGCTTCCTTTTGATACTGTCCGGCTTGTCTGCATTCCCCCCAACTTCCCTCTGTTCCCATCTGAGCATTAAAAAAACTTGGGCTGGCCTTTGGGGGCCTCATTATTGCCAATGGCCCCTTCAGCCATCCTTGGTTGCTTCCCCCCACCTCCACCCCATTAACCAAGAGAAAGAAAGGGGGAAAATCCACGGGATAAATAAGCAGAGTCAAGCAAAATGAATCTGTACTGTAGCCATGTCCCCAAACATCTGCCTGTCTGCATGCCTGCTGTCCAACAGCTCCTTCAGACTGAGTGTGGGTCATGTGCCCCTCTGCTTAGTCTTTGCTTTGATCAGGTCCAGAAGATTTCTAAGTGGCTTTTATTTACAGGAAAAATGCTCCCTCCTGGTTCTGCTCATTTCCCTGTCATTTCATCCTACCCAGGATGCTTTGAAGTTGTCTCTTTCATGATTTCTTATTTCATGACCAAATTCCATCATGTTCATACCCTGCAATTGGTTCAGTCATTCCTCAGCATCTAAGAGGCATCTAATTATGAGGTGCAGGCTCTGGGAACCCCCTTGAGTTCTCCTTGAATCTTCCCATTTGATGAGATGAGGCATTTGCCTGAGGCCATAGGCCTTTCATTGTGGCTCCCCAAATCTCTATCCCTCCTTTGTCCAGCAACTTCCCACCCTTGGTCCTCCCAAAATGTCTGTACCCAAATCTGTTATACCCTTGAATTGGCCTAGCCCACCATCGTCTGTAGTTTCCAAGTAGCCTCCAGCAACTTCTCACCCTTAATCGATCTTTGATCTCATCTGACTTCTCCTGAAGACCCTCCCCAAATTCCTCCCACAACCTTCTGTATGTAAGACCCCATCTTGTCTTCATTTTTGTGAGAATGCCATAGAATGACCTAGCACAGACTTACTCTGTGCTCAGTACAAGTGAACTTTTAATAAATTTTATTTTTCTTTGGCTGAGAGAAAACTTGAGTCGAATTCATTCAATTCATACAGGACCCGGTATTGGTGTTGGTATTTTGGGGTCTCCGGAGTAACCCTAACCCTCTTTATGGGTAACCTCTTCATTTTTGGTTCCCTAATGGGAATTTAGGGGTGGTCTAGAGGAGGAGTTTTGGGGAGGGTCTTCAGGAGGAGTTAATGAGGTCAATGAGTGATTAAGGGTGGGAAGTTGCTGGAGGCTACTAGGAGACTACAGACAATGGTGGGCTAGGCCAGTTCAAGGGTGGACTGATATTTTGATAGGCTTAAGGGTGGGAAGTCTAGTAACAGAGGTCTGGGTCCAGCCACAATGTAAGGCTTATGGCCTCATGCAAATGCCTCATCAAATGGGACGATTTAATCAGAGTTCAAGGGGGGTTCCCAGAGCCTGTACCTCATCACTATGACATCCCCTTCAGTTCCCAATTCTTGTCTCTTTCTCTCTTCTAGTCCAGCCCTCAGGATCAGGAGGTTTGTTTTGGCTGGTGGCTATTTCCCTGGGATTGCCCTTCACTGTTAGTCTTTACATGGACAAATGATCCAGCAAGGCTCCTTATTGGTAAAGGGTAAGTGACTATCAATTGGAATGTGATCCTTTTTGGTTTTGGGATATCACTGGTGCCCACCAGGCTCTGTACCTCCTGGTTCTTTTCTCAAACAATTCAAGACCAACTGAAGAGGTCATGAGGTTCGGGTTGCTGGTTGGCCTGCTGCCTTCCATATCGCTGACCTGTGTTTTGCCACCTATTTCTCACCACCATTATCTATGTCCACCTTTGCATTGAGTACATCCAGTATGGTATAAAATGATTTAATTTTGAGAGACACCCAGTTTCTTGTGGAATTTCTCTACTTTTTTATCTTCTGCAATAGAACATAGTCTGTGTGATGTTCCTTGAAAATACCTGGCACACTGAAAGATGAACTGCTTCACCCCTAGTGACTCTATCTTAACAAAGAGGGAACTAGCAGTCAGCTACTGAGGTGATATTCCTCCATCAGCTCTCTCTTCATAGGCTGACCCCACCTTGTTAGAACAAAGATAAAAAACAGCCACAAATTGGAAGACTATGTACAGAAAGGACACTAAGGTGGATTGCAAGGACATAAATGGGAGAGACTCAAAAGAGCCACTGATTCCAAAAAGTGAGGAATAGGAAATGACCCCAAATTGATCTTGAATAGAATTATTTCCTGCCAAAGTTCAGCCAATGTAAACATTTATTAGGCACCTACTATATACCAGGCACTGTGTTAAGTGCTGGGGATAAGAAAGAGTCCAAAGACTTTCTCTGCCCTCAAGGAGCTCAGATCTAATTGGGGGGGGTGGGGGGGGAGGACTGCACATCAGAAAGAAAACTGAAGTGTGTGTGTGTGTTTGTTTTTGTATCTCAGGGGAGGGTCTTTGGCCCTGGGGCTCTGATAGAATCCAGAGAAATGCAGCCAGGTAGGAAATGTCTGCTTCCCTACTCTAGATAGTCTGGGAGGGTCCTTGGAGAGAGGGCCTCTGATTCTCCCCCTGACTATGGTTTGGGCCATATCACCACAATCCCAGATTCGTCAAAGTATGGAAGGCATGCTGTTATGGAGCCCTTATCTGTGTGTCTTCCTGCCTATCTGTTAGGCTGCCTGTCTGCCTGCCTGTCCTCAGCTGTGTGCCTGCCTCTCTTCCAGAAGGGGAATTAGAGGTACAACAATCTTAGGAATTTAAGAAATGATCAGAACCCTGAAAACACATGAGAAAAAGCTCCACCTCCATGTGTTTGCTGAATGTTGGCTGGATGAACAGACAAAGGGCTATACACTTGTTTCCTGGCTTATCCATCTAAGTATAAACCATTATCATGACACTGTAATATATGCACTTGTATTTCTGTCCATTGCATGGGTTGTAATTCCTAACCAATATGCTTGCTTTCTTTCCAAAATCTTCATGAAAATGATCTGCATGTGCATCAAAGGCCTCCTTGTTAAAATCTGTGGTGGGGACACAAAGGCTCTAACAGATTATTTCTATCACAAGACACCTACACTGAGTCCTCATGGAGAGACCAAGAACCTGCAGTCCCTCTCTGCCCTAGTCCCAGCTCAGGCTGATTGCTCACTTGTTTTAAAAAGCTGTGGCCCACAGGATTTCCATTGCAAATGCAACCCCTCAGGAGAACCCAGCACAATGTAGATGGTGCAAAAATCTTAAATAAAGATTTTTAAAGATCATGTTATTTTAAAATGATGAAATTTCTGTCTTGATGGTGTGGTCAGACCAGGAACTGAACTTTTTAAAAGCAGGAATTTTTTTTGTCTTTCTTTGAATCCCCAGCATTAGTGAACTTTGCCCCTACCATGAGTGAGTTCCTCCCTGGCATGAGTTCACTCTGTTTCTCCTTAGCATAGACATCTGGAGGTCCTTGGGTCTTTTCCATAGGGCCTTGTACCCAAGGTTCCCTGGATGCCCCCAGGAGGACAAGGACCCACTCCCTTCCACTCCCAGCACTGATCTTCATGGGCTCCCCCTTCCCCAGAGCTGAATTGAGGTCCCATCACATGCTATTTGCCCTGAGTGCCATTTCCTATTGCTTGTTCTGAGGACCAAAATTGTTTGGATTATTTAAAAAGGGAATGGGATGCCCATCTTGGGAGACAGTGGGTTTTCCCTAATTGGAGGTCTTTAGGAAAGGCTGCATTATTACTATTATTTGCTTTTTTGGAGGGCAATTGGGGTTAAGTGAATTGGCCAAGGTCACACAGCTAGTAAGTATTAAGTGTCTGAGGCCAGATTTGAACTTGGGTCCTCCTGACTTCAGGGCCTGTGTTCTATTCACGGTGCCACCTAGCCACCCCTGATTATTATTTTTTTATGGAAGTAAATAGCATTATTGTTCAGGTAGACACTGCATAGTCTCTGAGGAGCCTCCCAATGTTGAGATTCTTTGACTGGGGGCGGGTGGGGAGGAAGACGATAGGTAGATCATTTTATGAGGCTACTGAAATTGCCTTCTTTACTCAGAATTGATGCATAGGACCCTGTCCTCTCCAATACCCACCTGCATTGTCCTGGGAAAATTCTAGAATGGATCATTAACCAGATGGCTGATGAGCATCCAGAGAGGCAAGAAGACATTCTGAAGAACCAGCACAGCATTCTTAAGAGCAGGCCACGTCAGACTCACCTCATTTCTTCCAGAGGAACTGAGGACTGACTGGCCAGCCCACCCCACAGCTGCCCAGGTGGGCTCGCCAACATTCTTTACCTTAACGCTTTCATGCCTTCCCCTCCTCTGGCTGATGGCATTCTCCAGATAACAATTTGCTGTAGAATTGCACATCCGAAACGAAAGTGCCCGAGTCGCTATTTTATCTAATTTACGTCTAAAACAGAAACTCTCTCTTCCAAGGTCCAGAGCACGGCTTTCCAGATTCTCAGTAAACATTCCTTTTCTAAAACTAGTTGCTGTTGCTTGGTTAACTGGATAGAGATTATTGTCATTTAACTTTAGGGAGCAGACAATAGTTAAAAAACCACTTATTAACTGCTCACTGTGTGTCAGGCACAGTGGGACACAAGCATTGTAAGTCCTCAAGGAACTTACAATCTAATGGGAGAAAAAGAAGTACAAAAGGAATGTGAAAGGGGGTAGGTCCTGACATGGGGTCGTGGTGGAGAATCGGTCAGAAAAGGCCCCTGAGTAGGGAGCCAGGCAAGAAATGAGAGTGCATCCCCAGGGGAGCTTAAGCCCAAGTGTCTACTGTGTGCCAGACATTGTACTAAATGGGGCTCCCAACCTAGTGTGGAATGGCCAGGCACACATATTGTGCACAGGGCAAAGTGGGGATGGTCTCCAAGGAAAAGCTCTGAGCTTGGGGGGATTGGGAGAGGCTCCATGCAGAAGCTGGACCTTTAGCTGAGATCTGAAGGAAGTTGGGGAAGCTGGGAAGGGAGGATGAGGAGGGAGAATTCCACGGCACAGCCAACAACCAGTGATAAATGCTGATTTGGAACATGGTGCTCTGTGTTCAAGGAATGGCCAGGAGGCTGGGCTTGCTGGATCAGAGCATGTGAAAGGGAAAAAGGTGTAGGAAGGGGCTAGGCTATGGAGGGGGTTAAAAGGCAAAGAGACAGTTTTATATTTGATCCTGGAGCTCTGGGATTTGATGTAGTAAGAGCTGATCTTTTGGAGGATGGATTTGGAGGATGGTTAGAGGATGGGTTGTAGTGAGGGCAGACTTGGGGCTCAGAGATCAGCAGCTTCAGAGAAAGGGAAGTCTCTGAGAGAAATGATGAAGGAAAAGCCAACAGGCCTTGGCAGTAAATTGAATGCGGAGGGAAAAGAAAGCTTGAGGAGCCAAAAATGGCATTTCAGGCCTCGGGGACTCCAGGGATGACAGCACCTTCAACAGCAATAGGACAATTAGGAAGAGGGGGGAGGATTTGAGGGTGAAGCTAATGAGTTCAGTGTTAACATTAGAGTTTAAGATATCTGCTGGACAGCCAGCTTGAGATACACACACTCACTCACACATTCACTCACACACAAACACACACATTCACTCACACACTCACACACATACACATTCACTCACACACTCACACACACATTCACTCACACACACATTCACTCACACACAAACACACACATTCACTCACACACTCACTCACACACACATTCACTCACACACAAACACACACATTCACTCACACACTCACTCACACACCACATTCACTCACACACTCACACACACACATTCACTCACACACAAACACACACATTCACTCACACACTCACACACACATTCACTCACACACTCACTCACACATTCATTCACACACACATTCACTCACACACTCACACACACATTCACTCACACACTCACACACACATTCATTCACATACATTCACTCACACACTCACTCACACACACATTCACTCACACACTCACACACACATTCACTCACACATTCACTCACGTACACATTCACTCACACACTCACTCACACACACATTCACTCACACACTCACACACTCACTCATCCACACTAGTCAGCTGTAGATGTGAGAGGAGAAGTCAGGAGAGAGGCTGGAATGGGAGAGACACCCATGGCCCCTCACTATTACCCCAGGACCTGGAAGGGGAGAGATTTCCTTGCTTGGGTTACAGAGTCATCTGAGAGTGGGAATTGGGACATAGATCCTGAGAGTTTAAAACCTTGTCTGAAACCTTTAAGGAATGACAGAACCTGTTGTACTCTGTTGGCATGGGATGGAGGGGACACAGTGTCATCTCCATACCATGATGACGTTGGATGAACCAGGTAAGTGAGGCTTTCCCAAGGCCATTCATCAACAGAGTCAGGCCTCGAGGTCATAACTGGGCCAAGATGCCCATTGGCTGTCCAGCCTCCCCACCCAGAGCACTTCCCATGACACCTGGACCACAGCTGCACTGGGGCCAGGAGAGGACTGGAGGCTCCCATTCACCAGTTGGAGTCATGGAAAGAAACCACAGGTTTAGTTGTGGTCATTTAGCCTGACCCGTGCTGTGGTAATGGCCTCTTTAAAGCATGTTGTGCCAACTTCTCTTTGCCCTCCAAGGTTTTCTTGGAGCTGACCCAAAGGCACTTGTCTAATGGGCAGTTTGAACCTTGATTGCTGCTGGGATGGTGATGGTGGGGTGTAGGGAGAAACCTGGGAAGACACATCAAGAAGGTGAGTTTGGAGAACCCCAGCTTCCCAGGTAGGCAGGGCGCTCTCTGGAGGAAGCTCTTCAGGAAACCCCCCTTCACTTCAGCCAGCCCAGTCAACAGCTGGCTTCTGGGATGGACTGGCTCTCCACCCCATCCAGAGTTCTCAATCATGATCCCTGGCACATCTGTGAGGGATAATTTGCTGTGAAGTTTCCCCATACTGAAAAATCAAATCTAGAGTGGCTTTGGCATCCACTAGGCCTAAATTTAAAAGTCACCTGACCTTACAGGAATCTGGGACCTAGAGCAATGGAGACCCTCCCCAGTGCCACCTCAGCACAAGATATGCCAAATAAGGATGACACTGCTTTCTTGGCCTTGCACTGGATGCCCACATGTTTCCGTGTCCTTTGTCTCCAAGACTTAGGTTGTGGGCCGGCCTCCATACCAATGAGAGTGAGGCCAGGTGGGGGTTGGGTTTCTGCATTAGAAGATTATATAACCATGGGCTTGCTTCTACTTGTTGCTCTCTCCCTAGCAGATGCCATTTGAGTGACAGGGGCAGAGGGCCCTTTCTCATGAGGAAGAATAAAGACCTTTTCTGATCTCAGACTCAGACTCCCACACACATCCTTCCCCAGGCTACCACACCTCTGGCCCCTGGGTCTGGGACCACTTCTTTCTGTGGGTGGGGGAGGCTTCTCCCCTCTCCCCAGATCCTGATCTTGGGACAGCTTTGAGCTGTCCTGGGCCTTCTGGAGGCCATTTCAGGGTGAGAACCACCCCTGTGGCTGGTCCATGGAGGCCTGGCTGCAGTGCAGGGCCTGCCAAGCGCTGGTCCTCACAACAGCCCTGGTCCTCACAACAGCCCTGGGAGACAGGTGCTATCACCATTTCCATTTTGCAGATGAGGAAACCTCTCTAGGTGAAATGAGTTGTCCAAGGTCCCACAACTAGTAAGTGTCTATGGCAGGGTCGGAACCCAGGTCTCCCCAACTCCAAGTTTAGAATTCCAACCACTGCCACGGGGCCTTGGCAAACCCTCTAAACAGTTGATTAAAAGACTGGGTTACCACACAGTATGAGCCCAGAGCATCATGGCAGGCAGAAGATAACTGCGCATCCCCCCGCCCTCCACCGAATTTGCCTGTGTTTGCCAGGAATGTTAAGGGGCCACGGTGAAAGGGGTAAGAGGGGCACCACTTCAGAGCTCCCTCCCAGGCTCCCTGCTGGAGTGAGGGTCATTCTGCTCCTGCAGCTCTTCTGAGGGATCTCAGGGGGCAGCCGTGGGACCCTCAGTCCTTGGAAGTTCCTCTCTCAAGTTTCGGTCTCCTCATCTGCAAAATGGGGCAGGGAGACATAAAAATTTATGAAACAATATTTGTAAAGAGTTTTGCGAACCTCAGCATGCTGTATAAACGCTGTAGCTGGCACCACCATCAGTATGCAGGTACGTGTACGGGTGCTTTGGTCTGCATCTATTCTGGAGACTCCCCCTGAAGAAGTGCCCCCCACCAGGACTGATCAGCCCTTACTCTGCCACTTGTGGCCCCGGAGGGCAGCATGGACAGCCCAAGAGGTGACGTACTTGCTGTGTCAGGCAGTGAGAAGTAGAAGAGGTAGGGTTGGAAGCCAGGGACTCTGGCTCCAAAGCCACTTTGAATAGTCTCCCTCTTTTCAGGGCTCCACTGTGTCTCTTTCAGACGGGCAATAAGATCAGCAACAAGAAAGAAAAAGAAAAACCGAGATAAACAAACCAAGCCCAAAGTCAATGTAACCATAAACGGCTTATTTGGGCATTGTTGCTAAGTGGAATGAGAGAGAGAGGACAAGAATGTGCTGGCCAGCTACAGCTGCTGGTCAGGGACGCATGGGCGGCCGTGGGTCTCCTGCTACTGCCCCGAGAGGCGATCTTTCACCCAGCTTTCTTTACTTCACGTAAATCTTCCCACATTTCTTTGAATTCTCCATAATAGTTATTTCTTATGGTGCAAGAACATTCCATTACACTCACATCCTCGAAATTGTTCAGCTATTCCCTAATCACTGGAAGCAGTTGTTTCTACTTTTTGTCATTATAAATAGAGCTGCTAGAAATATTTTTTGTGCAGATAGGTCTTTTTTTTCTATCTCTAAGTTCCTGTGGGGCTCATACTAGTAGTGGAATTACTGGGTCAGAGGGAATAAACATTTTGATAACTCTTTTAACATTCCCTATTGCTTTCCAAAATGGAATCAACAGCTCCCCTAGTTATAGGTTAGGGTGCTTGCTCTTCCACAGCAAGGCCAGTGCCGAATTCCGAAATTTATCCTGTTTTCCGATGGTGGCATCGAAGAGCTTTAATTTGTATTTCTGTTATTGTTGTCATTGTTATATCAACAAGAGAGTATAATCAGAAGTAGCCTAAATGGCTCTTCTTCTTAATTTGCATATTCAGGCTTTGTCTCCTCTCAAAGGGAAACGCCCTGCATTGCTGAGGATTCCAAGAACGTCCTCCCTATGCACCCCTGATCCCTAGAGATCTTGGTCAAGCTCTAAGATGAAATCTACAACCCAGAACCACAAGCTCGTTGTATAATGGACTGAGCTGAACGTCAGGGTTTTCTCACAAATACTTTTTTTACTCAAGCACCCACTTAGCCTTTCCCTAGAAACCTCAGAATTTGGACCATGTCTAGGTTTCTACACAAAGGGTCAAGATTAGGTTGTTATCCCCCTCTTCCAGATGTTATCACAAACACTCAGGCTAATAATACCAACCAAGTACAGGATAGCTCTAATTTTATCTCAGAGAAAATGTACAATATAAGAAACTTAGAGAGTTCATACATATAGTCAGGGTCACTCTCTCCTTCCCTAGCTGGGGAGCTTGAACCTTCTGGAGACATATGGTCTTCCAGATTTATAGCATTTGCCTATGGTTGAGGTTTCCTTGGAAGGGAACTATACCTGGGGTCATCAGAACCGTGCTGTTCATGTATCTCACAGTAGCATCGGAGGGCAAAGTGCCACATTATGACTTGGTCCCTCTTCAGCTTCAACCTCTCATAGTTATGGTCTCTTCCTGTCTTCCAAGAGGGCATTATGTATGCAGAGAAGTGTGTAGGTGAACATGGATATAAGGGAGAGAATGTGAAGGGAGTAATTTAGCCTAATGATCCTGGAAAGGTTGAGGCCAGAAGCCAGGTGGGAGAGACTCCCAAAGCTAAGCAGAGAAGTTTGTATTTTATCCTACAGATAATAGAAAGCCATTGGAAGCTCTGGGATAGGAGAGTGATATGATTGGTGCTTTTTAAAGCAATTTCTACTTTAAACTAGAGACAACAGGGGACTGTTGAATATTTTTGAGCAGTGGACTGACATGTCAGATCTATGTTTTAAGAATACCATAAGCCAGTTAGGGGAATATGGAATAGTTTGCCCGTCATAAATATGGACAAGGAGAGAACTTATGACCAACAAGATACAGAAGGTTACAAAATGTAAAATGGATCATTTTGATGATATTAAATTAGAAAGTTTTTACACAAACAAAACCAATTCAACCAAAATAAAAAAGAAAGCAGAAAATTGGGGGAAAATTTATAGCAGTTGACTCTGATAAAGGCCTCATTTCTCAAATATATAGAGAACTTAGTCATATTTATAAAAACACAAGTCATTTCCCAGTTGATAAATGGTCAAAAGATACAAACAGGCAGTTTTCAGATGAAGGAATAAAAGCTATCTATAGACATATGAAAAAATGGTCTACATCACTATTGACTGGAGAAATGCAAATTAAAACAGCTCTGAGGTATCACCTTAGACATCATATTGGCTAATATGACAGAAAAGGAAAATGATAAATGTTGGAAAAGATATGGGAAAACTGAAACACTAATGTACTGTTGGTGGAATTGTGAACTGCTTCAGCCATTCTGGAAAGCAATATGGAACTATGCCCAAAGGGCTATAAAACCATGCAAACCTTTTGACCCAGCATTCACACTGCTAGGTCTGTATTGCAAAGAGATCAAAAAAGGGAAAAAACTTATCTGCACAATAATATGGGAGAGTGAGCAGTGGCAACAGTTTGGCTGTATGGAGTGTGTGTGTAAGGGGGGCTGTGACTGTGAGCTGGACAGAGGGCCACCCGCCTTTAGAGTTGTGTCAGTTGTTCCAGCCAGACTCTGGTCTTGCTTCTGACCCTTTGACCATAGGTCACTGTCCCTTTGCTAACACTGAAACAGCTTTCCAGTCTCCATGGTCTTTCAAAGATGCCTTGGGCAGCTCAGGAGTAATCTTGACCATACTTTTTGATGCCCTAAGTCTCATCCATCCAATTTCTGGGACTGGTTTCATTAAAGTTATCCAATGGCTCTCTCTTGTGGTCTCCTTCCTTATCTGGGGTATCAATTCCTTGTTAACCATACTTGTTCTGCTCTGTCCAACTCAGAAACCTCTTCCTTTGGCCAAGAAAACAGAACTAAAATAGATGTTGAACCAGACCTACTTTTCCTCCTTTGTTTCTTGGTCCCTGCTGCCCTGAGCTGGGGTCCCATTCCTTGAACCCCCCACCCAGACCCTTTTCTTCCACAATACCTTACAAATGACTGCTATTTGTTGCTTTTAACTTCATTTGCCATGCTCAATTCACTCTGAGCTTTAGCCCCCCTGAAATTGCTCTTCAAGGACCACAACATGCTTTTCTATTGCTTCTTTTTACCTGCTTTTGCAGAGTTGAGTTGATTGGTTGAGTTCTTGATGTACATATGTTAGCCACTTTAGAAAACCTCCCCTTTCCTTCTCTTAGAAGTATTATTTCTCTTTTTCTTTAGAATTTCAATTACATGAAAAAACACTTTTTAACCTTAAACATTTTTTTTTACAAATTTGAGTTCCAAATTCTCTCCTTCCATACCTCCCTCCCTCACCCCCCCCATATAGAAGACAGGCAATTCAATAATGGTTATACATATGTAATTATGCAAAATATTTCCATATTGGTTGGTTTCTTGTCCTTCGTTCTCAAAGAGGACCAATGTGACATCCCTATGTTGGGATTGAGGTACAATGTGTCTGACTGTAGTTGATCAGACCAATACAAGCTCAGAAGGTTCTATCACAGGTCAGGCACAAATAGTCCATATGAACATTTGGAGTGGAAATGTCTCTAAATTTGTGCATTTCGTATTTCCTTTGAGCTACTGCAGTTCTGCTTTGCTCATTGAACACAGTGTCTTTTTTTCTTTTTTTGAATAGGGCACACCATGCTGGATGGTGCTGTGCCAGTGTCTCTCATGTCTCACAATTTATTCCAAAGTCTTCAGAAAGACCTTGAGAGTGTCCTTGTATGTTTCTTCTGACCTCCATGTGAGTGTTTGCCTTGTGTGAGTTTTCTGTAGCAGTCTTTTTGTCTAATAGTGCTTTCTGTAGTGGAGTTTGAATGCCTGGCAGTTTAGCTCAGAAAAGGACTTTGGTGTCCAGTACCTTATCTTGCCAGGTGATTTTCAGAATTTTTCTAAGACAATTCAAATTCAGTTTCCATATTAATCATGTCATGAAAGAATATGAAGGAAAAAAAACCCCTAAACCAAACCCAAATACCAACCCAAGATAAACAAAAAGAAAAATAGTCTGCTTCAATCTGCATTCAGATTCCATCAGTTCTTTCTCTGCATGTGGATAGGATTTTTCACCACAAATCCTTTAGAATTGTCTTGGATCTTTGTATTGCTGAGAATAGCTAAAGTCATTCAAAGCTGATCATCATACAGTGTTGCTATTACTGTATACAATCTCCTTTTGGTTCTGCTCATTTCACTTTGCATAAGTTCATATAAATCTTTCCAGGTTTTTCTGAAATCTGCCTACTCATCATTTCTTATTGCACAGTGGTATTCCATTACATCTAAGTACCACAACTTGTTTAGCCATTCCCCAATTGAAAGGCATCCCCTCAGTTTCCAATATTTTGTCACCACAAAAAGGGCTACTATAAATATTTTTGACCATGTAAGTCTTTCCTCCTTTTTTATGATCTCTTTGGGATACAAACCTAGCAATGGTATTGCTGGATCAAAGGGTATGCACAGTTTTGTAGCCTTTTGGTCATAGTTCCAAATTGCTCTCCAGAATGGTTGGATAACTCCACAATTCCACCAATAATACATTAGTGTCCCGATTTTCCTACATCCTCTACAACATTTATCATTTCCCATTTTTGGTCATCTTAGCCAAGGTGATACCTCAAAGTTATTTTAACTTGCATTTCTCTAATCAAGAGTGATTTAGAGCACTTTTTTCATATGCATATAGATAGGTTTGATTTCTTCATCTGAAAACTGCGTGTTTGTAATGGAAATGCAGATTTAAAGATCTTCCCTGCCCCTAGCTTAAGTGCACCTGGAGCCTGTGGTGGGAGGCTTGTTTTTCAGGAAAGCCCACACCTTGATACTTTGTGATTGGGCAGTGGGTCAAGGAGGTTGTTACATTCTCTGAGCCAAGAGAAGGCTACATAAGCCCTGAGGAGAGGCTTTGCTTTGGGGCTCACTTTGAGAAGTGTTGTGTGATTTGACCTGATGAGACTCTGGGAAGCCGTTGTTGAGAGCCCCCGGCTTTGAAAACCCAGATGTTGATGCTTCCCTCTCTGGTAACTGTGATTTGGTATTGATGCATGTAATGTTGGGACAGTTTGGAAGCCTGTCTGTTTGATTTGTAAGTTCTGTAACTCTGAAGTTTGAGGTGCTGACCTTTTCCCCTGAACTAGGTAATGTGTGTTTGTTTGATTAAAGTAAGCTTGTTAACCCATTTTGAGTTGCTTTCCTTTTGAAAAGCAGATCTAAGAACCTGTGTTGGCAGTCACTCTGGGGATATTGGGGTGCTTGCTGCTACAGTGTTTCATTTGGGGAATGGCTTGTATTCATATAAATTTGAATCAGTTTTCTATATATTTGAGAAATGAAGTCTTTATAACAGACACTTGCTGCAAAGCTTGTTTCCCAGCTTTCTGCTATCTTTTTAAACTTGGTTTGTGCAAAACCTTTTAAATTTAGTATAACAAAAATTATCCATTTTATATCCTGTAACACTTTCTCTATCTTTCTTGGTCATGAATTCTTCCCTTCTTCATAGATCTAACAATTAGACTATTTCTTGCTCATCTAATTTGCTTATGGTAACACCCTTTATGTTTAAATCATGTGCCAATTTTGACCTTATGTTGGTATATGGTGTAAGATGTTTGTTTAACCTAGTTTGTGCCCTATTGTTTTCTAGTTTTCCTGGCAGTTTTTATCAAATAGTGAGTTTTTATCCCTGGGATCTTTGGGTTTATCAAACATTAGGCTAATAAGGTCATTTACTACTATGTCTTGTGTAGCTAATCTATCCCACTAATCTACCATTATTTTTTAACCAGTACCAGATAATTTTTGATGATTACTGCTTTATAATATAGTTTGAGATGTGGTATTGCTAGACCATCTTCTTTGCATTTTTTTTTCATAAATTCTCTTGATATTCTTGACTTGTTCTTACAGATGAATTTTATTGCTATTTTTTCTAGGTCCATCAAATACTGTTTTGGTAATTTGATTGGTATGGCCCTAATAAGCAAATTAATTTAAGTAGAATTGTCAT
This sequence comes from Gymnobelideus leadbeateri, assembly GCA_011680675.1. Taxonomy (NCBI): domain Eukaryota; kingdom Metazoa; phylum Chordata; class Mammalia; order Diprotodontia; family Petauridae; genus Gymnobelideus; species Gymnobelideus leadbeateri. The sequence continues at coordinate 47,859 of WOXC01005402.1, read as the reverse complement.
TTTTATTATATTGGCTTCGTCCATTCATAAGCAATTGATATTTTTCTAATTCTGTTTTTTCTTTTTGGAGGGGGGAAAGTAGGGCAATTGGGATTAAATGGCTTGTTCAAGGTCACACTGCTAGTTTTTGTGTTAAGTGTCTGAATCCAGATTTGAACTCAGGTCCTCCTGTCTCCAGGGCCGGCACTCTATTCACTATGCCACCTAGCCACCCTTATTTTTCTAGTTCTTTAGATCTGTCTTTATTTGTATGAAAAGTGTTTTGTAATTGTATAGTTTCTGGGTTTGTTTTGGCAGACAGACTCCCACATATTTTATATTTATTTATTTGTTAGAGGCTGGGTAAATCACTGCCTGTACTCTGCCATCTTGGCTCTGCCCCTAGAGTTTCCCTCTTGAGGGCTTTTCACTCTTACTAGGATTGCTTTTCTTAGAGAATTTTTGTCCATAAAATTATCATTTCTCTAAACCTTTCCAAATTTGTTCTCTCCAAATCTAGGGTTTATTTAGAGTATTCCTGACTTTTCTAGAATTACCTATCACATAGTTTAAGATAAAAATGGCAAGTTTCCCCAGTGATTCCATCTTTCACATTCTAGCAATCATTTCAGCTTTGTTGGTAAGAATCAGATCCAGAGCAAATGTTCTTCTTGTTGTTCTGTGTATCTTTCTTTCTTTCTTTCTTTCTTTCTTTCTTTCTTTCTTTCTTTCTTTCTTTCTTTCTTTCTTTCTTTCTTTCTTTCTTTCTTTCTTTCTTTCTTTCTCTTTCTTTCTTTTTTAGAAATTGGGGTTAACTTGCTCAAGGTTACACGGCTAGTCATTATTTATGCGTGGGTGCTCATTTTCTGAGGCTGGATCTGATCTCGGGTCATCCCAACTCCGAGGCCGGCGCTCTTACTCACTGCGCCACCTAGCCACCCCCTGTGTATCTTTCTTTAAAAGATTAAATTGTTATTAATGGATACCACACAATTATTAGAAACTCTGTTTTAAGGAGGGAGGGAAGGAGTGGTGGGGCAGAGACACAGACAGATGGGGGGGAGAGAGGGAGAGATGGGGGAGAGAAAGAGCAGGCAGGGAGAGAGAAGCAGATGGCCAAATACTTACATTTCCCTACTGTTACTATTACTGGTTCCTATGTCCCAGGTTTGCGATATGCTTTCTACATGCACCTGTTTCCTAGGATCTCAGGGACAGCTAAGTCTGGGGACCTGAAGGTCTCAGTGCACCCAGACTGGTTTGATCGAGAAAAAAATTGGATCACTGCCACTGCCCCCCTTCCCCCCTCCCCCCTCCCCGCCACCTCCTAGGCTCAGGTGTTTGAGTTCTGACCTGGCTTTGGATTTGGGTCTGAGCTATGGCAGATGCTGTCGAGCTCAGCCCTTACCAGCCGACTGAAAGCTCTGCTGGTTGGCAGCGATGTAGATGCAGGTTCCCCTCTGGTTTGAAATTCTTGCTCTTGTGATTCCCTCTGCAGCCTTCAGCCCCACTGCTGCTGCTACCCGCTTGCGAGTTCCCTCCTTTCTGGGTGTACCGCCCAGTGCCTCCCTCTTCAGGAACACCCCCACCAGGGCAATTCCCCGTGTCAGTCCCAGATCTGTTACCAGAATTGGGTAGGAGACGACAAAACTGCCGTTTGACGCCTGTTCCTGTTGAGATGTCCTGGTATGGGTCTGGAAAGGCCCTGATAAGGGCCTGGAACCTTTGCTTGCTTTGGTGAACAGCCTTTCTCTATTCTGGAATGCTTCTTAATTAATTCTTAATAACTCCTGGCTAAACCCTAACCTTAGTGCCCACAGGTCTCTCTCTTCTCGTGCCGAACTAGGACAGAACAACGACTCACTGTAATGTCTTATTTTCCAGCTGTGTTTGGAGGAGTTTGGGGTAGATGTGAGTGGACACATTATAACATTTCCTTCTATTCTGCCATCTTGATTCAGAAGTAAACCCATTCTCTTTTTAATCAAATGCTTTATTAACTTTTAGTTTATAAAATTTATTTCCGCAAGATTTTGAGCCAAAAATTTTCTCCCTGTCTTTCCCCCACCCACCACCCCAAAATAGCCATCCCACTGGATATACCCTCCTCCAGTCTTCTCTCTCCCATATCCTCTCCCACGCCCCCTACAACTTTCCAGTAGGGCATGGTGGATCTCCATGCCCTATTGCCTGTATATCCTATTTCCCAGCTACATGTAAAATAATATTATTAATGGTATATATTAAACATTTGATCTCAAAACTTTGAACTCCAGATTCATTCCTCTCTTCCCTTGTCACCCACTTTTACTAGGAAGATAAGCAATTCAGTATAGGTTGTACATGTGTAGCTATGCAAAACATTTCCATAGTGGAAATATTGTAAAAGACTGACACATTTCTCTCCCTCACATCCCACCTCCAACTTGCTCTACTCTCCACCTAGATCCTGTCCCTTTTCAAAAGTGGGTGCTTCCAACTTCCCTCCTCCCCAGCCTGCCCTCCCCTCCATCATTCCCCCTCTCATCCCCCTCCCCACCCACTCTCCTGCAGGGTGAGATATCCTATTTAGTGTGTATGTTATTGCCTCCATAAGCCAAATTCAATGAGAATAAGGTCGACCCATTCCCTTATACCTTCCTGTTCTTCCCCTCTATTGTAACCATTTTCCCTTGCCTCTTCTATATGAGATAGTTTACCCCATTCTGTCTCTCCCCATCTCCTCTCACTATATTCCTCTCTCACTTCTTAATTTCACCTTTTAAGTATCATCCCTTCCTATTCAATTAGTCCTGTGCCCTCTGTCTATGTATAACTGTACACATATATGCACACATTCTCTTATGTATCATACTCTCATCTACCCTCCTATATAGGCATATATATGTATATATACATATACATATACACGCGTATATATTTATGTATGTATATACATTTCTATTCCCTTCAGCTATTCTTATACTGAGAAAAGTTTAATCAGTTACAATTACCATTTTTCCATGTAGGGATATAAATAGTTCAACTTTGATAAGTTCCTTATGATTCCTTTTCCCTGTTTACCTTCTTATGCTCCTCTTGTGTCTTGTACCTGAATGTCAAATTTTCTATTCAACTCTGTTTTTTCTTCAAGAACACTTGAGGACTCCAGGGTCAGCGCTCTACTCACTACGCCACCTAGCCTCCCCGACTCAAAAATTTTTAAAGTGATTGTTAAAATTTTTGGGGGGGTGGAGCCAAGATGGCGGAGTAGAAACAGCATTTCCAATGTGCTCTGCCCCACACAAATTTCAAACAATGTGAAAAGGAGCTCAGAACAACTTCTGGAGCCACAACACCCACAGAACGGCACAGAGAAGCTAACCTCCTGCTGAGGACAGCCCAGCAGCCCTGCAGGGAGCGGCCAGCACAGCGAGCTGAGAACCAACAGCGCAGCCCGCAGAGCCGAGCCCAGGTCTTCGGTTTTAGCCCCAGGGCGGCTGGGCCTTCAGCCGGCTGGTGGAACCCCAGAACACCAGCAATTGTGGTGATTCCAGAATTATCAGCACAGATATGCCTAGGACAAAGTGAGAGGTTAGTGCCCTATGGACTTTGGGACCAGTATTTGGGTAACACGTGGCTTCCTCCCCTGGGGGCAAAAAGCTGCTGAAGAAACAGCTGCACAGAAGCCATTTTGCAGCTTCAGTAGTGGCTCTAGCTCCTGGTCTGTGAACTGTAGGAAGATCCAGCAATCAGTCTGAGGGTTAATCGCTTTTGCTTTAAACTGCCTGGATGTGGATTGTGGTCTGGGGGGGAAGTTTGGGGTGGGTATCCAACTTTCCAGAGTGGGTGGAGGCTTTACAGAGGCCACCCAACTGGAAGAAGTTGTGAAGACCCCACATTTGGGTGGAAGCTCCCCTGTCTGGTGGCAGAGTCCTACTGTGGCAACAAGCCCCAAAATCAAGCAATTAAGTGGCAATATGCCTAGGCAAATGAAACAAAATAAACAGAAAAGTTCAACATTGGACTCCTATTTTAGGGGCAAAGAGGCTCAAAGCATGGCGGAGGACTGTGAGGTCAGAACTCCTGCACCAAAAGCCCCAAATGAAAATACAAGCTGGCTACAGGCCATAGAGGACCTTAAGAAGCAGATAAGAGAAGTGGGGAAAATTTGGGAAGAGAAATGAAAAAGATGCAAGAAAAGTATGAAATGACAGTCAACAGCCTGACTGAGGAAAATAACACCTTAAAAAATAGACTAACTCAAATGGCAAAAGAGGCTCAGAAAGGCAATGAGAAGAATGCCTTAAAAAGTCGAATTTGCCAGATGGAAAAAGAATCTCAAAAGTTCACTGAGGAGATTCATTCCTTCAAAGTTAGACTGGAGCAAATGGAAACTAATGACTTTATGAGAAATCAAGATGCTGTTAAGCAGATCCAAACAAATGAAAGATTAGAAGGCAATGTGAAATATCTCATGGGAAAAACCACTGACCTGGAAAATAGATCCAGGAGAGACAATTTAAAAATTGTTGGACTGCCTGAAAGCCATGATCAAAGAAAGAACCTAGAAATCACCCTTCAAGAAATTCTCAAGAAAACTGCCCTGATGTTTTAGATCCAGAGGGCAAAATAGAGGTTGAAAGAATCCACAGATCACCTCCTGAAAAAGATCCCAAAAAGAAAACTCCCAGGAATATTATAGCCAGGTTCCAGATCCCCAGATCAAGGAGAAAATACTCCAAGCAGCCAGGAAGAAACAATTTCAATATTGTGGAAACACAATCAGAATAGCCCAGGACCTGGCAGCTTCTACACTGAGGGATCGAAGGGCATGGAATATGATATTCCAGAGGGCAAAAGAACTGGGAATGAACCCAAGGGTCACCTACCCAGCAAAACTGAGTATTTTGTTTCAGGGAAAATATGGTCATTCAGTGGAATAGAGGACTTTCAAGCATTCTTGAGGAAAAAACCAGAGTTGAATAGAAAATTTGACATTCAGACACAAGAAGCAAGAGATGCTTGAGAAGGTAATCAAGGAAAAGAAATCAAAAGGAACTTATCAAAGTTGGACTCTTTACAGTCCTACATGGAAAAACATTACTGTGTTTGATGAAACCTTTCTCATTATGAAAATAATTGAAGAAGGGTACATGGCATATGTTCACAGGTATACATGGATAGAGGGCACAGGTTGAATTTGATGGGAAGGAATGATTATTTTTTTTTTTTGGAGGGCAATTGGGGTTGGGTGACTTGCCCAGGTTCACGTGGCTGGGTTTTTGTTTGTGTGTTGGGTGTCTGGGGCCGGATCCGAGCTCGGGTCCTTCTGGCTCCAGGGCTGGCTCTCTGCTCACTGCACCACCTAGCCGCCCCAAGGAAGGGATGATTCTTAAGGGGTGAAGTCAAGAGGTGAGAGAGGAAAGTGGCAAGAGGAGATGGAGAGAGACAGGGTAGGGCAAACTATCTCATGTAGAAGAGGCAAGGGGAAGTAGTTGCAGGGAGGGGAAGAACAGGAAGGCAAAAAGGCAAAAGCATATTCTCATTGAAGTTGGCTCAAGGAGAGAATCACATACATACTAAATGGAATATCTTACCCTCACTCACTCTCTTGAGTAGGGGAAAGGGGGATGAGAGGCGGGATGATGGAGGGGAGGGCATTCTGGGGAGAGGGGAGGTTAGAAGTACCCACTATCAAAGAGGGACAGGATCAAAGTAGGGAATGGACCAGGTGGGAGGTGAGAGAAGTGGGAGGGAAATATAAGCAGTCTTTTACAATATATCTACTATGGTAATGTTTTGCATAGATATACATGTACAACACATACTGTTGCTTATCTTCTCAGAGGGAGTGGGTGACAGGGGAGAAAGGGAATGGATCTGAAAATCGAAGTTTTAAAATTAAATGTTTCATAAGATGTCCAGGCAGTGGGGCTCAGAGATTCACCTTGCCCCAATGGCAAAGTCGAAGGGGGTACGGGAGAAGATATGGGAGAGAGCAGATTGGATGAGGGGATATCTGGTGGGACTGCTATTCTGGGGTGGTGGGTAGGGAAAAAATGTAACTCATAATCTGGTGGAAATGAATGATGTAACCCAGAAGTTAATAAAGCATTTGTTTAATTAAAAAAAATAAATAAAGAAATAGGCTCCTTAAGAGTCTACCCGTTATGATGAATCTTAAAAAAAAAAAAAAAAAGAATACTTGAAAGTCCTCTATTCCACTAAATGACCATATTTTCCCCTGAAACATGATACTCAGTTTTGCTGGGTAGGTGATTCTTCATTTTAATCCCAGCTGCTTTGACCTCCAGAATATCATATTCCAGGCTCTTTGATCCCTCAGTGTAGAAGCTGCCAGGTCCTGAGTTATCCTGATTGTGTTTCCACAATATTCAAATTGTTTCTTTCTGGCTGCTTGTAATATTCTCTCCTTGTCCTCTTCCAGAACCTGGCTATAATATTCCTAGGAATTTTCTTTTGGGGATCTTTTTCAGAAGGTGATTGGTGGATTCTTTCAACCTCTATTTTACCCTCTGGTTCTAAAACATCAAGGTAATTTTCCTTGAGAATTTCTTGAAGGATGATTTCTAGGTTCTTTCTTTGAGAGGACATTAGAGTCACGTTAAAGGATCTGAAGGATTGCTAGGTAGGACAAGGCTCAACTTTGTTCTGCTTGGCCTCAGAGGTAAGAAGCAGGCCAGTGGAAGTTAGAAAGAGGAAAATACAGGCCCAATAGAGGGAAAATCTTGTCCATCAATTGGGGAAGGGTGGGACAAGTTGTGACATGTGATTGTGATGGAATACTACTGTGCTATGCAAGAAATGATGAGCAGGATGGTTTTAGAAAAACCTGGGAAAACCTGTATAAACTGATGCAAAGTGAAATGAGCAGAACCAGACCATTGTACACAGTAACAATATGGTGACAAAGATAAACTATGTAAGACTTAGCTACTCAGAAGATCAAAGGACTCCAGAGAGAAAAGTGATGAACTCGGAAGGCAGGCTGAAGCATGCCCTTTCATTTTCTTGGTTGTGTGGATGTGTTTTCTTTTGCAGCATGGCTAATACAGACATATATTCTGCATGATTTCACGTGTATAACCATATCCTATTGCTTGTCTTCTCAAGGGGTGTAATGCCACGCACAGAAGCTTTCCAGAAGAATGCTACTGTGAACAGCTTTTAAGGTTCTGATTACATAGTATAGTGAACACTCTACTTATTCCATAACAAATCAAAGTGAAACATTCACAGAAAATCAAGGTACAGCATTCACAATGTTACAACTTACATTCACAAACAGCTTATCATTAAAATGGCCACATAGTTTTCACCAAAGTGGTCACAATATTTAGAACAAAGAACAATGGTCTCAAAGTACAATAGTCAAAGTCTTCCACTCATGGGGCATACTTGAGTTAATTCAGTCACTTATTCAGCAATCAACTTCTAAGTATCATTAATCACTAAGTACAATAGAAAATACAGACCCTCCACCCATAGGTCACTAGTAAACTACAATTTCATCATTACTCAGTACCCATGGAAAGGTCTTTTCATCTTGACATGGGGCAGGTTCTCAGATTCCCTGGATCCCCTTCCATGGTCCCAGATTCTACCTGGATTCACCATATTGTCACCTGGTTTCAATGGCAGACAGCTCCCAGTTCCTTGTCCAGCTCTCTGGGTAGGTCCTGCTCCACAATGAAGTTCACAGGGTCCAGTCCATCTCAAACTCCTTCATAATTTCTGCTCCTGGGAATTCAAGGCTCAACCAAGCCACAAACAGACAAAGTCTCAGCATCCTGGTCATGCTTCCTGTCTTCTTCTCCCTCAGTCTTCTCCTGGGCTCCTGGGCTCCTGGGCTCTGGGCTCCTGGCTCCTGGCTCTGGGCTCTGGGCTCCTGGCTCCTGGCTCTGGGCTCCTGGCTCCTGGCTCTGGGCTCTGGGCTCCTGTTCAGAAGAAGTTCCACCAGCACAAGTTCTCAAGAAATTCTGGCTCAGTTCTCCATTCTCTCTTCTGTAGCTGCTCTGCCACCAGATGCTGGTCCCAAAAAATTCTGACTGTGCTTCTCTGGGACTTTCCTTATATACACACAGCATTAGCTTCCTGTTTCAGCCAACCCCTTCCTGTTACATCAGGAGACAGCAGTTCGTACCTTCTGTTTCCCCAACAGAGGCTTGATCAATTACTAAGTGCCAAGTACCTGCTACCTTTACCAACACAAAGGGATCTTCAAATTCAAATTAAATTACCATTACATTGGGTAGGGAAATGTTAAGAGGGAAAGAATTTAGAACTCAATTTAAAAAAAATCAATATAAAAAATTTACACATAATTAGGAAATTTTATTGGGTGTTTTACAACAGCAGATGAAGGGCCTTCCATTGTGCAAGGGATGGTTGGACTCAATCCCACCTGGGTAACTTCCAGCTCTGTGACACAGTCTGTGAACCTCCTGCTTATTATGAGGCAGCACTCAGTCATGAATTTCCCAGTCCTAGAAATGTGTGGGGTCTGATAGTTCTGCTTAGTTGGGTGTTTTCTAATGAGGGTCTCTTTTGCCAACGTCTTTTTCCCAGCAATGTGGAAAACCTCATTGGGAAGGTGTTAGCCATTCTTGTCCAGCTTGTTATCAAAGAACCTTTAAGCCAATGGCTAAACAAGTTGTGGTATATGAATGTAGTGGAATACTATTGTGCTATATGAAATAAGGAGCAGATGGACTTCATATTTACCTGGAGAGGCTTATACAAACTGATGCTGAGTGAGAAGAGCAGAACCAGGAGAAATTTGCATACAATTACAGACACAACATAAGTGTGATGACCAACTTTGATAGACTGGACTCTTCTCAGCAATGCAGGGCTATAAGTCAACTCCAAAAGACTAATGATGGAAAGAAATGTCTACATTCAGAGAAAGAACTAGAAAGAACAGAGTTTGAATGCAGATTGAAGCAAATTACCTGCTCTCTTTCTTTTTCTTGTTTGGTTTTGTTTCCCCTTTCCCATTGTTCATTCCATCCATTACAATCTTTCTTTATAACCTAACTAATGTTTAAAGTGAAAGTACTTTCAGATTCTATACTTGATTGTATGCTGCCATGGGGGGTGGGGAGGGGAGAGGGAGTGGAGAAAATTTGTGGAGCTGAATCTTGTAAACTAAAAGTAAACAAACAAATTAATAAAGACAAATTAAAAAAAAAGAACCTTCAAGTCTAGAGAAGTTCAGCATCAAAGTCAAATCGTCAAGAATAGAACAGAATCTATTAGTGAACCTGCTGATGTTATTATGTGATTAAACCTATTTTAAAAAATGCATTAGCTGAGGTTTCTTATAACCTGCAGGAAGCATTGCAGGAGGCACCTAAACCTTAGTTTAGCATGAAGCAAGCCAGTAGAAGTGTTTTCACAGGATCATAGAGTTACAAAAGAAAGAGATTTCAGGGTTCAACGGTTCAACTCCATCATTTGATAGATAGGGAAACTGGGGCTCAGAAAATAGAAGTAGAAGAGGCAAAGTTTGAATCCAGTTCCTTTGGCTATTCCCCAGGCCTTCTCATCCTCTGGTTCCCGTTGGTGCCTTTCTATAAGTCATAGGTATAATTAGATTTGTTCTTTCGGAAGATGATTTTAGCAGGGATCTATAGGGAAGGTTAGGAACAGGAAATCCTGAAAACAGGAAGTCAAGTTAGAATGCTATTAGAATGGGTCAAGATAGAAGGTCAACAAATTGCATCTAAGAGGAGATAAAGGAAAGCAAATGCAGGCTGACTGAGGTTGGGAGCCTGTTTGGCTGGAATAAGGGCAGAGGTTTCAACAGAAAGAGATCAGTTTGGAGTGGGGGAGAGATGAAGGCAAAGGATTATGGGTTCTTTTTTTGGACACGGTGAGGACATCCAAGTAGAGCCACCAAGTAGTTGGTGATGTGGGACAGAAACAGAGGAGAACGATTAAGGAGAGATCTACAAACCTGTGAATCTTCTGCAAAGACATGTTCATTAAACCTTTGAGAGCAGTCAGAATCACAAAGAGAGAAGCTATAAAAGAAGAGGGCATTTATTAAGCACTTATTATATGCTGTGTTAAATGCTGGGTATACAAAGAAAAGCAAAAGGAGCCCGTGTCCTCAAGGAGTTTAAGTGCCAAAGGGGAAGATGATATGTCAATGACTAGGTACGTATCTGATTTGTACAAAGCTGAGGGAAAGTGATCTGAGAGAGGAAGGCATTAGCAGTTGGGAGGAAAAGGGCAGTGACCAGAAACAATCTCCTGCAGAATGGGAGTTTGATCTGAGACTTGAAAGAAATCAGTGAAGCCAAGAGGTAACGATGAGGAAGAAGTGCATTCCAAGCACAGGGCCAGCCAGTGCAAAGACACAAAGATGGGATCCAGCCACTCTTGGGGGAAGTATATGAATGATGACCTAGCAAAGAAGACAAACAGACCAGTTGGCCCAATAGAAAAGAGTGTCTAGGAGGAACTTATTATCCATTTGTAGTATCTGTCCAAGAAATATATGAAGAAGAAATAAATACACTCCCTCCTGGACATCTCAATCTGAATGTCCCATAGATATCTAAACTCCACACGTCCAAAACTGAACTCAATCTTTCCTCCCCAAATCCTCCATTCTTCCTAATGAATCTGTTTCTGTCAAAGGCACCACTATCTTCCCAGACACTCAGGCTCACAACCTAAATGTTATCCTAGATTGTAGATAGATAGGTAGATAGATAGACAGACAGATAGATAGAAATAGGCAGGTGTAGATATACACTCATATATACCTTTTGTGTGTGTGCTTATGTTTGTGCACACAGACAGCACCACCTGTCTGCATGCATCCAGGCATCTAAAATTATGATTGGCCACTCTGTTGATGAGAGTTCTGAAGTCATTCTACATTGTCTCCCTTCCTACTGGACTCATGGTGTAAATTCTTCTCTTGGTTCTGCTCATTTCCCTCTGCTTCAACTTCTGCCTATCTGGATGAGCTCAGCTGTGAAGGTCACCCTTTCAATGGCATATAATAGCCTGGACCTTAGGCATTCTTCATGCAAATGGGTTTTCTTGTGTATAAGTGGGAGATGCATCATTTCAGTTCCATCAAATACCTTAGACTAAGTTCTGAGGCTTTTAATTAGAATGGGTCTGTTCTTACGATAGATCTCTGTCATGACAGTGGTAAACATCTCTGGTAAGCAGTATCCTCAATTTACCTGCTTGTTTTGAAGGATCAGAGGGTCACTGAACAAAGTAACCCCATCTTATTACATCTCTCAAAGAATCTTGTATCATGGTGACATATATCTGGGAGAGAACTAGAAAGGAAAGCCTGCAAGACAGCATTTTTTAAATCAATAAACATTTTAATAAACAATATTTATTAGCTACTTATTATGTGACCATCACTGTGTTAAGTAGTGGGGATGCAAATACAAAAAGAAGGGTAGTTCCTGCTTTCCAGGAGGGGAAAACAACACACGAAAGAGCTGAAGAGGAGAAGGGATGCCTGGTGGGGGTAGGAGACATAGTGGGGGCAGGAGACATGGTGGAGGAGCCAAAGAAATCCAAAATGCATGCAGCCAGGTGGAGGTATGAAATGAGGAGATGCCTGAATCAAATGTGTATTTTTCCTGATAATCAATAAATATTCATCCCAATGTGATCTACATCTTTCTGTCACTTGTGGAATGGAAAAGATATAACTGTGCAGCATCACTTGTAAAAGCCTTGCCATTCCTTTCCAGTATCCTCATCAAAAATGCCCTCAATGCGTGTATACAATATTCTCATAAAAATTTTATGTGGATGGGAAAGGAGACCTTCCCTCAGTGCCAAGAATTCCTCCATGGCTGGTTTCTCTGAGTGAATGCAGACCAGGCATTCTCTTTTAAAATTCTAATAATCCTGAGATGATTAACACATTACACTCTGATCTGCCATGGAGACCTCAGGGGGAATCCATTTATTGGAGATCCACTCAGACAAACTTGACCTAATTCCAAAATGTTGCTTAGTGAGGTCCCTGGTAACATTGTAAGAGCAAACAAGAAAAATTGGGTCATTGGTAAATAGGTTTCACATCCTGTGGAAGAAAAAGGCTATCACCCCCTGAATTCTCTGGGGCCAAGACACCTCAGGCTGTTGGCTGACTCTCCTTCAGACATCCAGTTTCCATGAACAGTGCTGTTCTGTTCTGCCATGCTGACTCTAAAGCACTCGTTTTATTTGTCCTGTAAACATAAAAGCAGCCAACCCAACAGATGCCCAAGTTTGATGGAGGGTGCCAAGAGAAAGAACTTTTTCCCTAAAATATCAAATGATGAAATAGTTCTGATCGTGGTGTTCTCCCTAAAGAGTGAAAGACTAACAAGAAGCTACCTGGTTTTTGTTTCCTGAACTTTTAACCAAGGCTCCACATGTGAGCTCTCTGTGGACTTTGGAAGGAGCTCAGAATGGCGGTCTTGACGGGCTCATCTTCTACCAAATCTTCTTGTTATTGGCTGGTTCCTCCTCCCTTGCTTTTCAAGGGATCAAATGCACCTCGAGCTCCCCTAGACTTACCCAACCACCTCCAGAGTGTAAGGGAGAATTGAGTGCTCCTGAAAACCAGAGAACAGGGGTTTCATATAAAATAAGAGAGGACAAAGAACCAGAAGATGCAGAGGAGAAGCCAGTGTAGTTGTAGGGATGCTGGAGGGAAGAAGGCTGTGAAACGAAGAGAAAGAAATAAGGATAGGGGCGACTAGGTGGCGCAGTGAGTAAGAGCACCGGCCTCGGAGTTGGGATGACCCGGGATCGAAACCGGCTTCAGAAAATGAGCACCCACACATAAATAATGACTAGCCATGTAACCTTGAGCAAGTTACTTAACCCCAGTTGCTTTAAAAAAAAAAAAGAAATAAGGATAACTGAAGACATGAGGCCCTTCCCCAAAGGGATGGAGGAAGAACTTCTGAGGAGAAAGCAATAGCTTCTTCCCCAAGGAAAGATGATGTGAATACAAAGGTAATGATGATCAAGAGAGACTTCATCCAGTCATGGTCAATCAAAGAGAGATTTTCAGTGGTTATTGATTTCCTGCCAAAGAGGGCTAGGACAGGTGTTCAGGTGCTGATAACTGCATCAGAAAGGCCAGATTTCTTGATAAGGCATTTGATCTAGAGGTGCCAGAGAACCTCCCAAGACTTGCTAAAATGAATCCTCCAATTTCCTTTGACTTTGTGGGCACAAATCATAGAGCTGGAGGGAATCAAGAAAGCATGGGTAAAGATTATGACTTCCTGAACCTGAAAAGTAAAGAACTTTGAAAGCCCAGATGACACTTTACCACTGCTCCAATTCAAAGGCCAGAGATTCAGAAGAAAAAGGCAGGTTTGGAAAAACAGCTTCTGGTTAGGACGATGGTGTTGGAAAATAGGACCTAGATTGCTAGACCACAGGTTACAACATATCAGAGGTGGGTTCTTGCTCATTGATGGTGTATACCTAAGAAAATATTATTAAGAATGAGTTGGGGGGGGGGTAGGGATGGAATCAAGATGGCAGAGTAGAAACAGGACTACTATTGGGCTCTGGCTTGCACCTCCTCCAATTCGTGTAAAAGGTGACTCTGAAGAAACTTTGGACCTATAGAACCCACAAAATGACACAGAGAAGCTAGCCTCCCACTGATGACAGCCCAGCAAGCCAGCAGGAAGGGGCCAGCAGTCCTGACCAGCCACTGGCTGGAGGGACTTCAGATAACCAGCAGCTGTAGTGGTTTCCATAATTATCCACATAGATGCTAAGGACAAAGTGAGAGGTCAGTGCATTGTGGACTCTAGGATCTAGTAGTTCAGGAGTGCAGGCCAGCCTTTGCCACCAGGATGAGAAGCAGATGAGGCATGGCAGCCCTGCAGCTGCAGCCATGTGGCTGCTTCAGCTCCTGGACTGCAGATTGTAGGGGGACCAAGCGAACCAGTCTGAGGGGTAATCTCTCTTGCTTTAACCTGCTTGGATCTGGATCACTGTCTTGGGTGGAGGTCCTGGGGTGTGCGACCAGCTTGCCAGAGTGTGTGGAGGCTTCAGAGAGGGCAACCAACTAATACCTTCAGCAGCTAAGAAAACCCCAGCAATTGGGATGAAGCTCCTTTGTCTGGTATCAGAGTCCAACTGCAGCAAAAAGCCCAAAAGTCAAGGAATTGAGTGACACCATGAGCAAACAAGGGAAGAAAAGGAAGCAGAGCAACCCAACTTTACATTCCTATTTTGGAAACAAAAAGGATCAAAACATGGAACAGGAGTAAGAACTCAGAACCCCTGCACCAAAAGCTTCCAAGAAAAATACTAGCTGGTTACAGGCCATAGAGGACCTTAAGAAAGATTTTGAAAACCAAATAAGAGAAGTGGAGGAAAATTGGGAAGAGAAATGAGAAGGATGCAAGAAAATTATGAAATGAGAGTCAACAGCTTGAGGAAAATAACACCTTAAAAAATAGACTAGGCGGAGCCAAGATGGCAGAGTAGAAACAGCTCATCCAAGCCACTCTGTCCCCAGATTCCCCCCAAACTATGTAAAAGGGGACTCTGAACAACTTCTGGAGCCCCAGCACCCAGAGAATGACACAGAGAAGCTAACCTCCTGCTGAGGTCAGCCCAGCAGCCCTGCAGGAAGGACCAGCGCAGAACTCTGGGAGCTGGCAGCACGCAGTGCGCAGAACGCGGGGAACCTAGCCGAGCGGAGCCCAGGTCCCCGTGAGCCGAGGTTTTAGCCCCAGGGCGGCAGGGCCAGCAACCTGCTGGAGAGACCCCAGAACACCAGCAGCTGCGGCGACTCCAGAATTATCAACATAGACATGCCTAGGACAAAGTAAGAGGTTAGTGTCCTATGGACTTTGGGACCAGTATCTGGGGAATGCGTCGGCTTCCTCCCTTGGGGGCTAGAAGCCACTGAGGAGACACGCCATTTTGTAGTTTTCAGAGGCAGCTCCAGCTCCTGTCCTGCGAACTGTAGGGAGATCCAGCAATGAGTCTTGGGGGGTAATCGCTCTTGCTTTAACCTCCCTGGATCTGGATTGTGATCTAGGGTGGAAGTCCTGGGTGGGTTTACAGCTTGCCAGAAATGGAAGTTGCCCCCCACACGTTCGGGATGAAAATTCCTCTATCTGGCCTTAAAGCCATAGTGTGGCAACAAGCCCAAAAGTCAAGTAATTAAGTGGCAACATGCCAAGGCAAAGGAAACAGAAAACTGCAACCCTAGACTCCTATTTTGGGGGCATAGAGCGGGAAAAGGACAGTGAGATCAGAAGTCCTGCTCCAAAAGCCCCAGGGGAAAACATGAGTGGATTGCAGGCCATAGAGGACCTTAAGAAGGACTTTAAAAATCAAATAAGAGAAGTGGAGGAAAAATTGGAAAGAGAAATGAGAAGGATGCAGGAAAGTATGAAATGAGGGTCAACAGCCTGACTGAGGAAAACAACACCTTAAAAAATAGACTAGCTCAAATGGCAAAGGAGGCCCAAAAGGGCAATGAGGAGAAGAATGCCTTACAAAGTCGAATTTGCCAGATGGAAAAAGAATCTCAAAAGTTCACTGAGGAGATTCATTCCTTCAGAGTTAGACTGGAGCAAATGGAAGCTAATGACTTTATGAGAAATCAAGATGCTGTTAAGCAGATCCAAACAAATGAAAGATTAGAAGGCAATGTGAAATATCTCATGGGAAAAACCACTGACCTGGAAAATAGATCCAGGAGAGACAATTTAAAAATTATTGGACTACCTGAAAGCCATGATCAAAGGAAAGAACCTAGAAATCACCCTTCAAGAAATTCTCAAGGAAAACTGCCCTGATGTTTTAGATCCAGAGGGCAAAATAGAGGTTGAAAGAATCCACCGATCACCTCCTGAAAAAGATCCCAAAAAGAAAACTCCCAGGAATATTATAGCCAGGTTCCAGAATCCCCAGATCAAGGAGAAAATACTACAAGCAGCCAGGAAGAAACAATTTCAATATTGTGGAAACACAATCAGAATAGCACAGGACCTGGCAGCTTCTACACTGAGGGATTAAAGGGCATGGAATATGATATTCCAGAGGGCAAAAGAGCTGGGAATGAACCCAAGGGTCACCTACCCAGAGGACTTTCAAGCATTCTTGAGGAAAAAACCAGAATTGAATAAAAAATTTGACATCCAGACACAGGAAGCAAGAGATGCCTGAGAAAGTAATCAGGGAAAAGAAATCAAAAGGAACTTATCAAAGTTGAACTATTTACATTCCTATATGGAAAAGCAATAACTGTGACTGATGATATCTTTCTCACTATGAAAATAATGGAAGAAGGGTGGGTGGTCATATGAATACATACGTGAATGTGTGTGTATATGGTTACAGTTATATATGGATAGAGGGCATAGGTTGAATTTGTTGGGAAGGGAGAATACTCAAGGGATGAAATTATGAGGTGAGAGAGGAAAGTGGCAAGAGGAGATGGGGAGAGACAGGGTAGGGTAAACTATCTCATGTAGAAGAAGCAAGGGGAAGTGGTTGCAAGGGAGGGGGAGAATAGGAAGGCAAAAAAGGCAAAACCACATTCTCATTGAATTTGGTTCAGGGAGAGAATGACATACATACTAAATGGGATATCTCAACCTGCAGCAGAATAGGGGGAAGGGGGATGAGAGGAGGGATGATGGATGGGAGGGCATCCTTGGGGGGAGGGGAGGTTGGAAGTACCCACTATAGAAGAGGGACAGGATCATGTAGGGAATGGACCAGGTGGGGGATGGGATGAGTGGGAGGGAATTATCAGCAGCCTTGTACAATATATCTGCTATGATAATGTTTTGCATAGCTAGACATGTACAACATATACTGAATTACTTATCTCCTCAGAGGGAATGGGTGACAAGGGAGGAAGGAAATGGATCTGAAATTCGAGGTCTTAACATTAAGTGTTTCAAATATATATAAATAGTATAATTAATACTCTTTTGCTTATAGTTGGGAGATAAGATGTGCAGGCATTGGGACACAAAGATTCACCTTCCTCTAATGGAAAAGTTGAAGGGGGTATGGGAGAAGGTATGGGAGAGAGCAGATTGGAGATAGTGATATCTTGTGGGACTGCTATTCTGGGAGGTTGGGTAGGGGAATAATGGGGAGAAAATGATTGTAACTCAAAATCTGACGGAAATGAATGATGTAAAACAGAAGTTAATAAGGAACTTGTTTAAAAAAAGAAAAAAATAGACTAACTTAGATGGCAAAAGAGGCTCAAAAAGGCAATGAGAAGAATGCCTTAAAAAGCTGAATTTGCCAGACGGAAAAAGAATATCAAAAGCTCACTGAAGAGAATATTCCTTCAGAATTAGATTGGAGCAAATGGAAGCTAGTGACTTTATGAGAAATCAAGATGCTGTTAAACAGATCCCAACAAATGAAAGAATAGAAGGCAATGTGAAATATCTCATTGGGAAAACCACTGACCTGGAAAATAGATCCAGGAGAGATAATTTAAAAATGATTGGACTACCCGAAAGCCATGACTAACTCTCCTGGTCTTCAGGATAAACATCTCCAACCAATCCAAAACCTTGAGGCCTTCCTCAGCCCAACTGCCTTCCTTCAAATGTTCTCCAGCTTGCCAATGTCTTTCTTAAAATATGAGAATTGGGACCAGACACCAACCTAATATGACCAGGCCAGGCCAGAGTACTGCTAAAGCACTCTGCTGCTTTCCTCAATGCAGCCCAAGACCAACTTTGGTTGTTGTTTTTTTCTTTTTTTCCTGCCCCATCAGAGGCTAACTCATTGTATTTGACATCCATGAAGACAATCCTTTTTTAAATTTTAACAGATGAATGGCTATATAGCTATATGTCTCCCATCTTAATCTTGTGAAGTTGATTTTTCAAACTCAAGTGTAAGACTTTACATTTATTCTCATTAAACTACAATTTAGTAGATTCAGCACACTGTTCTTCCCTGTCAAGACATTTTTTGCTCCCATGTCTGATGTATAATATTGTGACATTGTAAACTTGGTTCAAGCTGACATCGGGCGAAACAATGACCTGGATCTAGCCCTTCAAACGTTTCTCAATATCTTTTTTTTTCTTTTTGGAGGGCAATTGGGGTTAAGTAACTTGCTAGGTTTTTGTTTGTGTATGTTAAGTGTCTGAGGCCAGATCCGAACTCAGGTCCTTCTGACTCCAGGGCCAGCACTCTCCTCACTGCGCCACCTAGCCGCCCCTATTTCTGAATATCTTGACATGCTATCATCAGCCCCACATCTCATCCCACTGGACACAAGGTAGCACTTAGAGACTCTATTAAATGTGTAGTCGGAGACCTAGCTCTGGCCAGTTCATCGTAAGAGCATTTAATGTTGAATGTGGAGAGAAACAAGCAGAGGAAAGGAACAAATCTTCCACCATTTCTGTAGCAATATCTTCTGATGATTGAATACCTCAGGCTGTGAAGAGGCTGGAGGTGAGAGGATTTTAAAAGCATCTTGGGCTCCACTTCGAAGATACTGGGAAAAACAGAAGAGACTATATTACTGGGATAAATAATGGCTCTTGACTAAGAACAGGTGGTTGAGACATGGTCTGTTATTGCTGACCACTATGCCCCCCCTTTCCTGGAAGGCCTGGTTTTATTTCAGAGCAGGCCAAAGCATACTTCAAGCAGTGTCCACTGTAAAAATAGATCCTCCAAAATAGGAAAAACTGTCCCCAGCCTGGACCCAGACACCCCCTCCCCACAGCTGTCCATCTCTGCACATATCAATGTAGGTTTTTATTTGCACAAGTTGTGTTCAGATGATATTGGATAAGGGATATACTAGCTATAAATATCATTTTCTCAGTATTTATTTTTACAAATGAATGGTCATAAAATTGAAGATGCTATCAGAGGAAAAGTATTGGATGTACATGAGATAAAATGTGGTAAGAGCAGCAGGATTTATTCAGATGCTCCGATTTTCCAATCCTTTAATCTTTCTCTCCCTCTCAATAAACTGTCCCTCTGTCTCTGATACTGCCAAACACAGAACAAAGAGAGGCCTGTAGTCTTGGACATGACCTCCTGGAGCCTCCTCTCTTAGGCAGACACATTGCCTGGAAGTGTATGGACAGCACCCAGAGACAACGTAGCAAGATACTCACTGAGGCTTGGGGTTGGATGGGTCCTTGGGGCCCCATGGGATCCAACCCTGACTCCCCCAAGTCTGCTTGTTAGAAGCTCCTTCTGCTGCAGAGAAGACTACCACCTCTTAATAACAGCCAGCATTAGGAGAGTGCTTTGAGGCTTGCTTTGATAGATAATTTTAATTGAGTTACAATTCTGATCTCATTTGATCCTTGAAACTGCCCTGGGAGGCAGGTGCCAGTATCATGTCCATTCTAGAGATGAGGAAACTGAGGCAGGCGGGGTGGAGTGACTTGCCCAAGGTTACACAGCTAGGAAGTGTCTGAAGCTGGATTTGAACTTGGATCTTCCTTATTTTAGGACTGGTGCTTTATACACTGTTCTACCTAGGTGCCTATTAAGGCAGTCTATTGCACCTTTGGACAGATCTAATTGCTGAGAAGTTTTTTCCCCTGATATTAGCACACAAATGGCCCATGTGAATCCCATTTCTTCCCCCTGGTTCAGAGTCCTGCCCTCTGGGAACACACAGAACACGTATCTTTTCCGCACAATAGGCTGCCCAGCCTTTCAAATATTTGAAGACTGAACTTGGCAATGAAGGCATCTTCATCTCCTTCCAGACACCTAGGGCTGTGCTGTATGGCTAGGGGGCGAAGAATAGCAACTTGGCGGTAGACCGATTGGCCAATCAACTTGCGGAAAGCACCGCCCCCC
Organism: Gymnobelideus leadbeateri; assembly: GCA_011680675.1. NCBI lineage: Eukaryota > Metazoa > Chordata > Mammalia > Diprotodontia > Petauridae > Gymnobelideus > Gymnobelideus leadbeateri. Next base: position 28,026 of record WOXC01005402.1, on the reverse strand, counting down.
GACATTCCTGTCAAGAACAACAGTAGAACGATGACAAGAAGCACAACTACTAGAATTCCAACAATGGCCAAACACAAGGAGGACCCCAGTTATGAGAACGAGGCAAAAGCTACGGGAGCTGGAACAAAGCCCGAAGCTGCGTGTGCGAGCGCGCTGAACGTGCCCCAAGGGAAGAGGGGAGCGGTGCCGGAGGGATTCAGAGAAAAGCAAGATGAGGAACTGGGAACAAAGGGGTCTTGGGAGAAGATGTCGGTGCAGCGCCGGCTCGGAGCTATCTGCGGACAACACAAACGTGGCAGAGCCAAGCGCATTGGCGTGATCTCACTCCAGGGCAGGGGGGCAGCAGCAGCAGGAGGAAGTGAGGGAGCTTTTGGAAATGCCAACAACTGAGGAAGATCTGGATCAAATGGTGCCCCTGGGGGGGCAGGGCAAGGAAAGGAAAATGAAGAAAGGCCAGGTTCTTTAACCCTGGGGAGAAAGGAATGGCAGGAAATCACGCAAGAAAGTATCTCGTAAGCAAGGAGAATGTGGGCAAGATCCCTCAGCACCACCCCCTCTCAGGGCACAGGTCGCATCAGCGGCCAGACCTCCACCTGGCTCCTCCCCACTCACAGCCGTCCTGCTAACTCAGCCCCTCTTGGCTCCTTCCCTTTTGTTGTTCAGGTTGGGTCTGACTCTGATCCCCTGGACCTTCAGTCCTCCACTCCCTCCTGAAGTCTCCTGAGCTCGTGCTCATTGCTTCCATAGTGCTTTCTACCCATCTCGTCCTCTGCCGCCCCCTTCTCCTTTTGCCTTCAATCTTTCCCAACGTCAGGGTCTTTTCCAATGAGTCCTGTCTTCTCATTATGTGGCCAGAGGATTTTGGCTTCAGCCTCTGTATTTGACCCTCCAATGAAGAGCTGAAAAGGATTTCTTTAAGTCCTGATTAGACCCCCTTGCAGCCTGAGGGACAGACTCCTGCCTGTGTCATTGCACAACCTTTCCAGTCGGTCTCCTTGTCTCACGTCTCCCAACTCCAGCCTCCAGAGAGCTGCCAACATGATTGAAGCTCCCCTCCTCAATAAAACTCACGACTGCCCGTCACCTTTTGGAAAAAAAACAAAACAAAAAACACAGACTCCTCTGTTTATCTTTTAAAATCCTTTGCACCCCAGCCCCAACCTATCTTTCCCGACTCTTTGGACGTCGTTTTCCCTTCTGCACTTGGCCGTTCAGACAAACTGGCCTTTTCTCTCTTTCACACACGTGTCACTCTGACTCCTATCTCTGGGGCTTTGCATAAAAATGCATTTTCTCCTCACTTCTGCTACACAGCAGGCAACCAGTAAACAAGCATTTGAAGGCACCTGCCCTGTGAGAGACGTCAGGCCAGGAGCTGAGGAAACAAATAATGGAATGGTTCCAAGGCACAGTGCCGATGTAAAGACTTTCGGATGATCTCCCCTCCCTTGCTGGTGCCCCTCCTCCCCAGCTGCCTTGGATTCATATACAGCATAGAGAGGAATTACAGATGCTTTAAATGAACTTTACACACACACACACACACACACACACACACACACACACACACACACACACACACACACCATACCCTGTTCTCTAGGTTCTGCTCACTTCTCTCTTCATTATTTTATGCAAGTCTTTCCATGTGTTTGCCCGAACCAACCTGCTCATCATTTCTTGCAGCACAGGAGCATGGTGTCACAGTCACAGACCCCAACTTGCTCAGTCATTATCTAATTGACAGGTGTCCCCTCAAGTTCCAGTTTTTGCCACTGCAAAGAGACCTGCTATAAATAGTTTAGAATATAAGGGTTCTTTTCCTTTTTCCCTGATCACCTTGGGAAACAGACCTAGCAGTGATATTGCTGGGTCAAAGGGCACACACCATTTTATAAGCTTTGGGCATAATTCCAGGCTTCCTGGGGAGGGATGAGTTGGAGGCTGGGGGTGGGGCTGACTTGCACCATGGGTGTAGAGAAGACCTTGGCTCTGCTCCTCGCTTCTGGGATTCTGGGAAAGTGGAGCTGACATGATTCCATGCCAGCTGGAGCTCATGACATCCTTAACCTAAGTGCTGGGGGCCATTTGGGAGGAGGTCACCTGCAGCAGTCCTGATGAAGTGGGTGAGCTCTTGGCTGGGTCACCCAGGGCCAAGCTCTTGGCTCCTCCAGCTTTCAGAGTCAGGCAATAACTTCCACAAATATCCCTCCAGCTCAGAGAGGTCCTCAGCCATCAGGCTTAATTAGTGAACTCATTACCACATCATAGATGCACATATAAATAGGGCTATTAAGTTCCTGAGAGGTGTGCTTCCCACACTCTTGGTCATAACGTTTCAGGCCTAATAATTGGTGAGGAAGGTCTGGCTTAGCCCTCTGTGACTCATGGCAAGTTCTAAACAAGCAGGCCCTGGGCCTGATGAGTCATGGAAGTCCCCTGTTGACAAGCAGGCTCACAGCTCCCTCTTGGGGATCCAGGGCCTGCTGTAATAGCAGGGGCTCTGCTGGCTCAAATACAGGTTCATGGTTCCTTCTTGGGGTCCCAGGGCCCCCTGCATCATCAGGGACCCCTGCCAGCTTCCTTCTGGGCTAGCTTTCATCCAGCCTTATCTGTGTTTGAGGGATGCACTCTGCCAGCGAGTGGAACATCTCTAGAGTATCTCTTAGTCCCCCATAGCTACCCCCAGAAAGTGCTGTCTTGGGCAGCTGCTCTTCCACTGGTCATGTGGGTGCGGCAGAGCAGAGCTTCCCCTACCTTGACGATCAATAGATGAGGTGCAGGCTGTCTGCCTGATCACCCCTGCCACAGCTCAGAGCCTTGCTTGCTCTGGGGGGGTCCCATCAGGTTTTATGTGCTATCATCAAGCTATCATGATGCCTCGAGGCAGGGCCAGGGAACAAGGTCCTAACACATTGGGCATTCTTGTATGTGTGTATTCTTTTTCCCTTGCCAAAATGTGATACAGCATCAGGCTGCTGTGGGAGGGGTCCACACTCTCAGGATGCCTCCAGTCCTCACCCGAACCACATTAGCTACCACTTTGGATGGTATGCTAGGTTTGGAGTCAGCAAGGCCTGGATTCACAGCCTGTCTAGCTGTGTGATTGTGGGCCAATCACAGCCTCTCCAATCCTCGGGTTCCTCATTTGTGAAGTCAGGATGATCATGCTTGCAAATGCCTCCTTCCCTCGGTCCCTCGAAATGGTCAAGCCCCTATAAATGCCAGCTAATATGGCGACCATCTTAGATACTGGAACTGGCCACCGTCTGGGTCTGACACTGCTCTGTTTGATTCTTGGATTTGGAAATGAGAATGAAACCAGCAGAGAAATCAGGAGGAAAGAGAGTAAGGCCCCCGAGGCCTGCCTTGTGGCCTGTGGAACACAGTGGGAAATGGGACGGAAGGAGGAAATGGAGGCTCATCAAGGTGGTGTGACATTTCCAAGGCCACTTGACTAGTAAAAGCTAGGGCAGGATTTGAGCCCAGATCTCCTTGACTCTTCTCTGTGTATTGACTCTTTCACTTATACTAACAACTGACCTGGTAACATAGTTCCCCTCTCAGGTTCGTTTAGAGACCTGACCTAGGCACAACTTGGGCTCTACCCAGATGGGTCCAGGGTGGCAGCAGAGTAGCCTCCCCTTTCCTCCTCCCCACAAGCCTCTGTGAAGATGGAGCTATTCAAGAGCAGGACATCATTATAGGCCTCATTACAGGTATTTTTACACACAGTTGTAGCAGCAAGAGCTGGAGACACATTATTCACAGCCTACAGGGCTGTGAGCCTTCCCTTCAGGGAAAATTTGAAGGGTATGATAAGGGTCTTGGGGAAACCACAGGCCCAGGACGTTTTCACCGGGGCTGCCTGAAATTCTCCAAAGAATCATGGGAAAGAGTCTGGCCTGGATCCTAGCATTGTCCGATAGGCTTGCCACCCTAGAACAGGGACCTAACACCCAGAGATAGACATCCACCGTGACCAGAGAGGAATGGAAGTCCACTCAACAGCCACTCAATGGGCACCCACTGTGTACCTCTGAGCGTGGTAATAGAAATGGGAGAGAGAGAGTTCAGAGAAGAACACTACCAAGGTGCTTATAGAGAATCCAGGGAAGAGATGCTGATGGAGGCCCCCCAAAAACATGGGCACATGCCTAAGGCACGAGAAGGTGATGCGATGAGTTACTCTGTGTGTGTGTGTGTGTGTGTGTGTGTGTGTGTGTGTGTGTGTGTGTGTGGCGGAAAAGCTAATGTAGCCCAGGGATTGGAGATGCAAGGGGCTTCTGAGGCCTCTAGCCAAACTGTAAACCCAAGGAATTCCTGCTATGACTTGCTAATGGGTGGTTGTGCAGCCTCTCCTAAGAGACCTTCTCCTTGGGGAAGCCAGCATCGTTGGGGAGTACCCCCTCCCTTTTGCCTAAATCTGCCTTTTGTTAACTACCACCCATTTCTCCTGATTCTGCTTAATTCATCTAAAGGTTTTGAAAGACATAGAAGCTATTGAGGTCTTTCTCACTTGGTCTAAAGTCTATGACTGATGCTTCAGTAGAGAGGCATTTGCACCTGGTTTAGGCAGCCTGTGTAGTCTTGACATTTGCTTCAAATGGGATGGAATTGTAGATATATTCTGCCCACTGATACAGCTTACTGAGATCATTTTGGAGACTTATGCTGCCATCAACAATTTAACTGTCCTTACCAGCTTTTTGTCATCTGCTCATATGGCAAGCATGCCCTCTATACCTTTATCCACATCAGTGATAAGAATGCTAGACAGCCCAGGGCCAGGCAGATTCCTGGGGCTACCGTTAGTGACTTCTCTTTAAGGTGACATTTATTCATTAAGGATTTCTCATTGGCTTAGTTCATTTAAGCAATTCCAAAAGCACCTTACTATGATATTATCTAGCCATCATCTTTCCAGTTTGTCCACAATGATATCATGAGGGACTGTCAAATGTTTTGCTGAAATCTCAGCATTATATGTCTGTAACATCTCCCTAACTGTCTAGTAACTATTTAAAAAATGAGATTAATCAAATATGCCCCATTCTCAGTGGAGCCATGCTGGCTTTGATGACTAATCTTTGGAGCCAAGTCTGAAACCTCTTTGACATGAAAGCCCTCCAAATGCTTGCAACCAGCTCTTACGTCCCCCTGAGGCTTCTTTTAAAATGGTTTGTTGGGTGGCTAGGTGGCGCAGTGAATAGAGCACCAGCCCTGGAGTCAGGAGGACCCGAGTTCAAATCTGGCCTCAGACACTTAACACTTACAAGCCGTGTGACCTTGGGCAAGTCACTTAACCCCAATTGCCCTGCCCTCCCCCCTCCAAAAAACAAAAAAAAATAGTTTGTTGTTACCTTGGAGGGTGATTTCTGAGGGAATCTAGGGATCTATTCAGCATTTTTGTCAATAACTTCAGAGAAGCCACAAAAGGCACTCTTGTTACATTGTCATGTCATATGAAGTTTGGAGGGAAAGCTAATACTGGAAAGACAAAGGCAGGATCCCAAAGGCTCTAAACTGGGTAGGATGATGGATTGAGTTCAATAAGATAAAGGTCTTCTTTTTTACATGTGTAATACTGGTGGGTATCAATGTGGAGTTCAAAGTTGGCCAGCTGGAGCCTGATCATTTTCTGTTAGCTTCTCCCTGCTGAACCAAGAAAGAACCAAACCTTTCATTTCTTCTCCCTGGGACTGTGTAATATTTTCTCTGGTCACCACTTTCAAGACCTTTTCTCTTTGGATATTTAATCAGAAATGCTCTATTAACAACAATTAGCTCAGTCTTTAGTTTAGGGGCAATAAGTTCTTGTGGTTTCCTCCTCTGCTGTTTTATGGAGTTTATATCAGATGAGAAATTAGTAATACAATCATAATAGCTCAGAGCCCCCAGTAAAGAAATTCCTAACATTCAGATAGAGGTTTTGCTCTCTGCCCAAATTTAAATTTGAGTTTATTTCTTGTTAACCTCTTTATATTTGAGATAAAAATCAGTATGCAGGATCATTATTATTAGGGAAAAATTTATTATAATTATTATTAGAATCCTTTTAGGTAAGAGAAATGGGCATGGTATATTATAGTGTCTGTTACCAGACAGGTGCAGGGAATGGAAGTTGGGGAAAGATCAGGCCTTTTTGAGAATGTTCCTCAGTCCATGAAGAAGTGAACAGGTCTAGAGGCTTCAGTCTGAGGTTCCTGCTTTGAGACATCCACTGGTCCTCTTCCCCCTCTCCCTTCTCTGCCCAGCTTGGTCCTCTTCTCACTTTACCCGTTGCCTTTCTTTTTCTTCTGCCTATTGTCTCTGGGCCACTGATTCATCCTCGTTCAGCTTCTTAAGTCTTGGGCAGATGTGGGGCTGTCATCTGCCCAGTGATGCTTCTTAGCTCCAGTCTGTTAGAGTCTCTCTCTCTCTCTCTCTCTCTCTCTCTCTCTCTCTCTCTCTCTCTCTCTCTCTCTCTCCCTCTCCCTCTCCCTCTCCTTTTCCCTCTCCCTCCTTCCCACCCCTCCTTCCCTCTTTCCCTTTAAGAGCATCTGACCATGACTCTGGTTTAATAACTCAGTAGCCACAAATCAGTCTCAAGGCTGCGAGGGCATTCTTATGTCTCTGAACCACAAACCCCAGAATTTCATGTAGTTCTTAAAACCCAACTATACAGAAGTGCTTGCTGTCCATTTCCTCTTTAACTTTCCCATCTTGACCTGAAGGTGAGAGGACTGCCTCATCTTTCCCCATGTGGGCTGGATACAGTTTGACATCATTTCAAGGAGTTATGGTCATGACCCCAGGTCATGGCCAGCATAACACGGAGATCATGCTCACCAAGTGTTATCACCATCATGGTAGATGGTCAACCCACGTATAAGAGATTCTCTGTAGGCAGCAAGGACCCCCAGATCTGGAGGGTGTGTGGCTCTGCTCTATCCTGGCAAGATGTCTGGAACATGACATCAGATTCTGGGCAGCCCATCACACTAGGAAGGGCAGGGACCAGTCTGAGCGGAGATAGCCATGCCAAGAGGACTAGGCGACATACTGTATGAGGACTGGTTGGAGAAGTCAGGGAGTTTGGCTTCAAGAAGAGAAGATTCAGAGCAGACGTAATGTTTATCTTCAAATATTAGAGGGCTGTCATGTGGAGGGGGGGTTGACCTTCTCTGTTTGGTCCTGAGAGGTCAGACCAGGAATAATGGGGGTAGGGAGAGGTGCAAAGGGTAAAGTCCAGCCAAGGACTTGATGTCAGGAAAAGCTTCCTTGCAGCCAGAGATGTCAGGAAGTACAGGGGGGCCCTTTGTCTATGGCCTTCACATTGAAGCTGGAAGCCCACTTTTTGGGGATATCCTAGAAGTCATTTTTGACAGGTATTGGCTGAACTCAATATCCTTCTAGGCATCTGCCATTTTGAAGATTCAGTTATCAATCTCTTTTCTAAACTCTCACAGAGCATTTCTTTCCGAAAAAGTCCTAGAATTTTGTGAGGAATTGAGGTCACACTCTGACCTACATCTTGTAAACTCTGCCATGTCTTCCCTATTTTAGCAATTGGGACATGTGCCCAATTTTGGCCAAATATTGTACACACACACCCCCAGACACACTCACACAGTCTGCCTGTCCCAAATAGCATCACGTGTCCCCACAGACAGAACCTCATTTGGCAGGCTCATTCTGAAGATCCCATATAATGCTTCACCTTGCTGATTCTGCCAAATAGGACAGAAGGAGCTGCTGGCTTCCTCCTTGTCCAAAGTGGGCAGCAGGTTGCACTTTGTTAACTTCTTCCTCCCCAGAATCTGGGCTCTCTTTCCCCACAGGCCATATGAACACCAGTATGTGTACAGGACCCCCCCCCCCCCCCCGCCCCGGTGGGCCTGCTCACTGATGCCAGTCATGGTCTCAATGCTGTGAGAAAGTTCTCTTGGCACTCACTATTCCCAACTACAGGATAGATGAGGCTGCAGGAACCAGCGGCATTTTGCTGCTTTGGAACATAGTTTGTGGAAGGGGGTGGCTGATACGTGACTGATATGGCTCATTGCTGTTCACGTCCAGCCTTTCCTTAAAGCTCTAGCCTCCCCTCCCTGACCCACTAATCCAGTGATTAGTGATTCACCCTTCTGCCCAGCTCCTGGGGGTAGCCCAAGAGTGAGTCTCTACCAGCAATCAGACCTACCGAGGGATGGATGCCTAAGGGAGCTCAGTGAGCTTGTTCATCCATAGTGATTGTACAGGGTAGGGTGCAGAACAGTTTCCACAGTATCTTTGCTAACATTTCATTGAATATTTTACATTTATATTCACTAGAATGTTGGTCTGTAGTCTTTTTTCTCTGCTTTAGGCTCAGGTACAAAATTTGTCTCTTGAGAGTTTGGTAAGATGATTTTTTTCTATTTTTGTAAAAAGTTTATGCAACAGTCCCTGAACTCAGAGACCGGAGCATGTCCTGATTCTTTGAACTTTTGAACTTCCAAGGATTTAAGAAATCCTTACTGAAAGGGAATCTCCACCACTGGCTTAGAACATCCCTCTCATGGAGGGACAGCCACAAGGCATTCTTGGAACAGAGACCCATTATGAACATGGACTGAGGAGGGGCTCCTTGGAACAGTCAAGTCCTCCCTGGGGGACAGTGTCTGTTGAGACCTTCATGAGGACAGGCGACTCCTCATCATTCTCACATAGCCCGTTGTTTTCTCTCCTCTGACTCTGAAGACCCTGATGTGGAAAATGGTCATTTTTCTGTTTGTGCTCATGTGGTTTTCCTTTCCTTTTTTTTTTAAAAGAAAAACAATTCCAGCTACTTATACAAACTCATTTCTGAGACGGCTTGTTGCCTATATTAATGGCCACAGTCAGAGAAGGAGCATTTTAAAGGTGAGTCAATAGGAAGGGGGCAAGTTTACAGCTTCACAGCATTCCTTGAGGCCAAGCTCCTTCCCTCTTCTATGATTGCTTCTTATTGAGTTTTCTGTCTCTCAAGATTCGGTGAGTGAGGCACTGTCTGGGGGTGAGGTCTTCACCTGAGGGGAAAATAAAGGATGCTTTTGAGGTCCCAGGAAGCCACTTTATAAGGGTGGCTTTCTATGGACACAAACCTGGATAAACCCAGCAGGCAGTTGGTCAAATGGCCGTGGGCCACACAAGGGCCTGCATCTGTCTAGGAACATGAGGGTGGCTGCAGCAGCCCTGGGTCTCCATGACCTGCCATTCTGGGAAGGACAAGCCCAAGCAAGCTGAGCCTTTGTGTTCTTCTGGAGGCAGCAGGCCATCCATGGCTGTGGGGTCAAGGAATGACTAACCCTAAACAGCAGTGAACATCATGGTAGATGGGGTGACCTTGGTATTGCAGACAAGATAAGGCAAGCCCACCTTCCCTAAGAGGTGCTCGGTGCATGGGCTGACGGACCCAGCCTCTTGGCTGGTCCTTGGACAGGACCCTGCTCTCCCACCTCTGGCCCTTTGCCCTGGCAGTCCCCCATACCTGGGCTGCCCTCTCTCTTCCTCTCCACCTCCTGGTTTCCCCAGTTCCTCCCCAAAGTTTCATCTCCTGCACAAAACCTTTCCCAACACCCCTCAATTCCAGCGCAGCTCCTCTGGGTCTGATCTCCAATTTGCCCTGTCTGTGACTCATCCATGCACGGCCTCCCCATTAGAGAGCTCCTTGAGGATTTTGTGTCCCTAGTGCTCAGCGTGGTGCTGGGTGCATAGAAGGCACTTCATAAATGTTGACCGACTGCTTACTATCCATTGGATGGAGTGTAAGGGGTGCTCAGGAGGAGGAGCATCTCTGGTGTGATGGGGGCCAAGCCCTTCTCAGGGCCGCTCATCTGCCTCTGTATCCTCCTGTTCCCTGTGGCAGGAGCAGCGGCCACACCCTGACAAACCATCTACCAGATGGTTACCATCTACCACCTAAAGCAGGTGGAGGGTAACCAGCAAGCCTCAGGCCATCTGTGAGACAGGGGGTGTCTACGCCCCCAGCAGAACCTCCCCTGGTGAAGGCACCTGAGGCAGGTGCTGGGGAGGCCTAGAGGTCAGATGAGGAAGATTCCACAGCCACCCACCACATCCCAAGCCATGGCTAAGCGTCCTGAATATGAGACAGTGAGGCTGGCGACTGTGCCCCTGCCTCACTGAAGTCCGACTCAGCCATGAGTCCAGACACTGCCCTATGATGTCCCTGGTGCCACCTGACCCATCTCGACCTCTCCCAATAATAGACCGTCTTCCACTGCATTTAAAAGATCTATCCATAGACACAAAACTATGTAATAATAACTGACTTTTCTTTCGCACTGTAAGGCTCATGAAGCACCCACATCCATAGACTCCTGTGATAATGTGAGTCCTGTGTGAGGGGTGAGGGCTCTCCAGGCCTGGGCACAAGTGGAGATCTGCTCCCCAGGTGGTGCTCACGAAGTCCTTTGTCTGGCAGCTGGCTCAGTCACTCCCCTTGGATTCTGAGGATCCAGGGAGAAGCCTTGTTCCCCTGCCAGATTGGGAGCTCTGGGTTTGTGGGGATGCTGGGTCCCCCAGTCTTTGCCTCCTGAGCCCAGGGCACTCAGTAGACCCCCAGGACCTGCTTGTTGCCTGTGGACCCCTTTGGCCCAGACTCTCTGTCCCTTCATGGTGACTCACTTCCACCTGCCGTTCTGGGCACCAGGAAATAGGCTTCCATTCTCAGCTTTAAAGGCTCGATCATTCCTGGAGGTGGGGGGGGGGCGGGAGAGGAGGGGACTCCTGAGTCTAGACCTGATTCCTGCAGCCTCTGCTCTCCCATAAAGCACATCTTTCTGCTAACTTCACTATGACATCATGGCAGCTTTAGGATTTATGACTTTGGGACTGGAAGGAGCTCAGCCCTGGTCAGAATAAAAGACAGAGATAGTGCCTGACTGGAGACAAGGCTGGAGGGAGGGCTTGGCTCTGCTCAAGACCTGAAGCCATCAGCAGTGCCCTAACCCTAGCAGAGCGAGGCGAGCCTTGTCTCACTGCCCAATCTGGTACTCTATAAGCAGAAAGCCACTGAGTGACAGATCCTGCAGAAACCGGGATGTCCCAGGCCCCCACAGCAGGTGCGTGGGGTGGTAGTGTGTGTATGTGTGTGTGTGTGTGTGTGTGTGTGTGTGTGTGTGTGTGTGTGTGTGTGTGTGTGTGCATCCTCTGACACTGTTGGTCCCTCTCTCTTCCTTGGCCCTCTCTTCTCTCTAGATTTTCAGAACACCCTTTCTCTCCTGGTTCTCCTCCTCCCTCTCTGACCGCTCTTTCTCTGTCTCTTTGGTTAGTTTCTCCTCCAGATCGTGCCTTCCAACCATGGGTGGCCCTCAGGGTTCTGTCCTATCTCTTCTCCCTCTGTCCTGCTTCATTGGGTGAGTACATCAGCTCCCATGGATATGCTGATCATTCCCAGATTTACCCTTCCTGCCCTCATCTCTCTGTTGACCTACAATCTCACATCTCCAACCGCCCTTCAGGCATCTCGAGCTGGCTGTCCAGCGGACATCTTAAACTCACTATTTCCAAGGCTGAACTCATCATCTTGCCCCTAACCCCGCCCTCCCCTCTCACTGTATAGGGCCCTACCATCCTCCCAGTCCCCCAGGCTTACCACCTAGAAGTCCCCCCAGGCTCCTCTCACTCTGTCATCCTCCATATCCAAGATGCCACCAAGGGCTGCCAAGTTTACTTTTTCAGCCTCTCTCAAATATATCCCTTTCTTCTCCTAGATGGTGCCCCCCTGCCATGGAGACCCCATTGCCTCACCCTGCACTATGGCAATAGCTGCTTGGTGGTGGTGGGGGGGTCCTTCCTGCCTCAGTCTCTCCTCACTCCAGTCCATCCTCCATTCAGCCACCAAAGGCATTTCCCTAAAGAATGAGGCCAATTGTTTCACCCTGCCTCTCCCAATAAATGCCAGGGGCTCCCTGTTACCTCCAGGAGCACTCTGGTTGGTGTTTGAAGCCCTTCATCACTTGGCCTCTCCCACCAGACTTCGAACCCCTCACTCCCCGCATGTCTTTGATCCCATGACGCCAGCCTCGAGGCTGCACCAGGAGCAAGAACCTCCCCAGGCACTTCCCCCAGCCATTGACTCTGCTTGAAGCTCCTCTGACCGCTGAGCTCCTCAGCTTCCTTTAGGTCCCACTAACATTCCGATGTCTGCAGGAAGCCTTGCCCAGCCCCTCGTCCTTCCAGTGCCTTCCTTGTTAGCCCTCTCTGCCCTGCACAGGGTTTGTCCCTAAGGGCGTGTTGGCGTCTTCTCTCCCCTTAGCTGTGAGCTGCTGGAGGGCAGAGGCTGTCTTCTGCTCTTTTTGGATCCCTAGGGCTTAGCACAGTGTCAGGCATACAGCAGGCATTTAATAAAGGCTGCCTGCCTGTCTGACTGGAGACAGAGGATTTTAGTTGTCACCTGGGATTTGACGCCCAGCCCACCAGAGGTCTTGGGCCACCCTCTGCATCACTGAGGGTGTTGTCTACACTGTAAGGGTTGCTGGCTCAAGAGGGAGGGAAGATGGCTGGACTTATGACCATGAACACCTGGGTTCCCGTCCTTTCTCAGACGCTTGCTGTGTGGTCCTGGGCAGTTTCCTTAACCTCTCTGTTCTGTAAAATGGCTTTATGGTCTCAAGGTGCCTTGTGGCTTTAAGTCTGTGATTTTGTTTTTCTGATGCTAAAGCAGAGAAGCAGACTGACCCCATTTCTCCCTTCCTGATGGAAGGACCAGGAGCAGTGGGAGGCCTGGATGATGCACCACATCCTGGGAACGATCCAACTGGAACCCAGCTTTGGCTGACGTGGAGGGGAGGGAGCATGGTCAGAGGTGCTACTGAGAGGGAGAGACTGAAGGCTCCCAGTGATGGGGCCAGAAGCTCCAGGAGATGCTTGAGCAGGTGTGCTGGAGCATAGGGTCTCGAGCTCTTGGCTGGACCTGAAGGCGTCTCCCAGTGACATCATGCCCACCTGGCCCACTGTGAAGGCATATTTCTTGTGACCGCCAGAGCAGAAATGGATGCATTTACAGAGCTGCCTTCCCAGTGAGTCAGTGGGCTTGAAAATGAGCTGCATTATGAATGCCCAGAAATCAATAATGATGCCAGAAATAGCAAGCAGACACAGAGAAGCCAGCCCAGACCCCCATTACTGCAGCTGGAAGTCTGTGTCCAGCAGGAGCCCCTCCCAAGCCAGGGAGCCAGGGGCTGCCTTCAGGAGCAGAATCTGATTCACATGATTCCTAGAAAATAACATATTATTTCAAATAGAAAGGAAAAAATGCCATCAAGGAGAGCCTAATTGTGCACTTCTCCCAAAGCTGCTTGTTGTCAGGGACCTGGGCACTTCCCACCCCCACTGGTTGCCAGCTTCTCCTTCCTTGCTCCTCCTCTTCTCCAGAACCAGATAAAAATGGTTCCCAGAACCCCCTTGTCCTTCTTGGCTTTCCAGGCTCACACCTTGTCCCCTCTCGGGACTTGCCTGTCCTTGTAAGACCTTATTCCTGACAGAATCTGCAGACTTTGTGACAGGGTCCTTTTGTTGGGAATGCTTCCCTTTTCACTTCTTCTGGGAATTCCTGGTTTTCTTCAGGATAACTCACATCCTGCCTTTCTTGGTCCCTTCAGCTGCTAGAACCTTTCCTTCTAAGGTTATTTTGTATTGACTCTGTATGAACCACGTAAAGACCTATGTATCTCCACATTGTATCCCCATTAGAATGTGAGCTTCCAGAGTCCAGGGACTTTTATCTGTGTACAGTTCCTGGCACATAGTAGGCCTTATAGAAATACTTGTTGATTAATTAATCATTTAATTGGCCACAACAACTCCGGAAGGCCATCACTTGAGTGGTAGAAGGGCTACTATCAGTCAATGGAGAGGGGGTATTCACACTGTCCAATACACAGAGCTCTGGGGTATGAAAGTGCATCAGTATGTCCCCTAGTGGTCCTCCCATGTTCCCCACCCAAAATGTGCCCAATACTGCTCTCCCCTATTCTCCTCTGTTATCCCAATAATGGAGTTGTCCTTGGGCTCCACCCCAGGAGAACAGAATCTACTCGTGTAAAAGGCTGGTGGTTTCCCTTTTATCCCTGGGCCCCCAGCTGCCAGTGCAGGATCTGGCACTTAGTAGGTGCTCTCTGAATGACTGTTGGATTGAAAGAAATTGGAAGCAGAAGATGAGAAGGAGCCTGAGGTGGGCAGGGGCAAAGGAGGCACATGATGGGGCAGGCATGGGGGACTCTCTCCTCCTGAAACCTGGAGTCTTCTTTCTCATCAGGCAGGGAGAGGAGCTCAGACAGCCTGAGCTTGCCTTTTTCTTAAAAGAAATCACATTATATTTATTTTGTTAGATATTTTCCAATTACATTTGACATTTTTCATACTCATTCTTAAATTTTGAATTCCAAATTTTCCTTCCAGCCCCTCCCCCACCCATCGAGCAGGGAATAGGACACCCACTAGACAGGGGAAGTCCCACAGAACAGCTTTTCAGATTAGCCATGTTGCAAGAAAGCAGGAAAAATGAAGTGAAAAAATATGCTTTGGTCTCAGAGTTGAGCAGCCTCGGCTTGTGCTGGAGACACATTCACTCTTCACAAGGTGGAGCCTGCGCTGAAGGGTCTGAGTGAGCCAGACTGTAAGGAGGGAGGAATGCTGGCTGAGGCTGGAATGACAGGAACCTCTGGGGGAAGACGTTGGCCACTAAAGCAGCTCCATGAGATAAGGGAATGAAAGCCAGCTGGGGTCTAACACCTAGTAATTATCTGCCGCTGATGCCCAGAGGGTGTGGAACCACCCAAAGTCCATGGGCATGGGACTCTCCTTCCGAGTGGAAATGAAGGTGAGAAGTGAGAGTTTCATGTGTCAGCCAGTCCCCGCTTTGGGGACTCCCAAAGCAGGAGCCCTCTTTGGGACAGTGTAGTGTTAAGGTGGCTTCCAGCTTTAAGAGAGAAGCTGGAAGAGGCCAACCCAACTCAGGTGGCTGAAGGCATAGACTCTGGGAAGATGTGAGGGGAATGGGCAGTCTCCATTATGTCTCTATTTCCAGCCTGCTGTTCTAGAGACTTTGGGGAGTTCCATCTTGAGTGAGGTCTGGGACTCCCTTGGTCCCCTGAGCTCCCTCCTAAGTGTAAAAAAATTGGTGATTCTGATATCTATCTATCTATCTATCTATCTATCTATCTATCTATCTATCTATCTATCTATCATCTATCTTGTCTGTCTATCTGTCTATCTTGTCTGTCTATCCATCCATCTGCATCTTATCAATCTCCTCATTTCTCTCCTCTCTACCTCTATCAACCATTTGTCTCGTCTATCTATTAATCTATTTCTATCTCTCTGCTTCTCTATAGCTCTATCATCTCTATTTCTAAATGGATAGATAGGTACCATAGACGGGTGGATAGGCAGGTAGATATTCCAATGGTGAGAATACCAAAACCTCTAAAATCATGGGTTTTTGAAGAAGTATTAGAATGTTCTTCCTTCCTCTTTTGTCCCCAGTAACATTTTCTGTTTCAAAAGATGGCATTCCATGAAGGGGTCCAGCAAACCAACCTGGACCCAGGTGCTCAGACATGCTGAACTAAGAAGTGACTCAGATAATGAAAGGCCAGTGCTCTTCCCCACCTGGTGATCTTTTTGGCAACAGCCAATAAGACATTTTGTGTGCCAAAGTGTATGGAAAAAAGCAAAATTTATGAAAGAAAGAAAGGAAGGAAGGAGGATAAAGAGTGAAGAAGAAAAATGTAAGTGCAAATTATTGAGTGTGTGGACTGTCAGGAAAATTTCTGCCTCCAAAGCTCAAACAACCGCATAACAAATAGTTAACATGTATGAGACATAATCAGCTGGTCAGAGAAGTCTTAACAGAGCCCCACAACCACAACAATTACACACATATTCATGAAAGGAGGGTAACGAGGAATTGCTTCTGGTTGAGTCTGGCTTTCTTAGGCACAAAGCTATGAAGACTTGCTCAATCCCAGGTGTATTAACAAAAAGTATGTCCACAAAAGTATGATAATTTGAAGTGCTTTCTCTTGGCAATCCAAGAAGGCAGCTCCTTCTTAGCCATTATTCACCCAGTAAGAAAAGAGAGGAGAAATTAGGGCTCCCAGAACCTCTCCCTACGTCTTAGCCAGATGCCATGCTCCCAGTGGTGTTCCTTTGTGCTAGGGCTAGGCCTGTTTAGCACATCCCACTTTGGAATGAAAGGCAATATCCTCCCTTCCTATCCACCTCATTCAAGGCTCTGCCATACCTGAAGGTCAGTAAATGTGTTTCTTAAAACTACCTCCTCAGTTCAGTTAACATGACCTCTCCAGGACTGCTGTGATACTAACTGGAACTGAGTATACGAGGGGAGAATGGTGGTCCCAACCCCCCAAACACTAAGCAACTGGAAGGTGACTGCATCATGCACGATCATAGAATTACCAAGGATTCCTGAAGAGGCGAATGGAGCACTGAGAGGAGAAAGCAAGCATCTGTGGGGTGCTAGGACGGACTGCTGGCAGGGTTTAGTGTCCAAGGGGGAGAAGGCCTGAGATCCGGAGCTGGCACAGACCTGAAGGCCATCTGCTCCAATCCATTCCTTTTACTGAGGAGTAAACTGAGGCTCAGAGAGCAGAAGTGCCTTCTGTTTGGTTGTGTCAAGTTCAAGTTTCCTGTTTTAGTCAGCTCTTCGGAAGCCCCCATTGGAGGAGTTCCACACCGGGAGCTTCTTAACTTTGCCACGGTGTCAGTTCAGCTCCCTCAGTCTCAGTTTCCTCTTCTATGGAATGAGAATGATAATACACACCCTGACTCACAGGGTTGTTGTGAGGAATGTTTTGTAAACCCTAAAATGCTACGTGAATGAGAATTATTATTATGAACATGCTGTGCCACCTCCCAAAGAACTTATACTTAGCAGGAAACGAAGAAAGGCATCTGAGAAGAGAAGGGGAGTGCTCAGGAGAAGTCTGTAAAATCCAAGGAGGGACCTCTTTTACCTGGGAGGGCCAGCACAAGCCTGGAGAGAAAGTGGAGCCTTGAAGCATGAGGGGAGTCAGCAGACATACAGAAGGACCTCAGGTGGGGAGCTGGGAGAAGCCAGGAGGTTGCTGTTAGGGAAGAGCACACAGTCAGGCTTGGCATGGCATGTGTGCTGGGAAGTGTCATGACACTGGGTTTGAAAGGTGGTTAGAGCTGGCTTGTGAAAGGCCTTGGATGCCCATTTCCCTAGTTGTTTGTAAGGCTACCTTGTTTTTTATCCAGCAGGCAATGGAGTGACCAGGATGGTTTTTGAACAAGGAAGTGTGGTGACCAGACCTTTGCATACTTCAGTGGTCATGTGAAGGATGGAGGTCAAGAGGTCAATTAGGAGCGCATCCCAATAGTCTGGCCAGGGGTTAGTGAGGTTCACCGCTGAGGTAGTAATAACAGTGAAGCTGGGGAAAGGAAACAGATAAAAGAGGGATGGGAAATCTGGGTCATGCTTGGGGACTGGGGGGGGGCGCTGAGGAACATGGAAGGTTCAAGGATGTCTACAAGACTTTCAGGTAGCTGAGAGTATAATGGTGCCAGCCAGAGAAATGGAAAAATGGGAGGAGGGGTAGGTTTTGGAGAAAAGACGATTTGTTTCATTTTGCTCAAGTCATATTAGAGATGCTGATGAGAATCAGGCTGAGACATCCAACTGGGAGGTAGAGAAGCAGGTCTTGACACTGAAAGAAAGGGAGTATCTGTAGATATGAATTTAAGAACCATATTCATGTAGTGACAATTGGAATCATAGGTGTGAATGGGACAGCCATGAGACAAAGGATAGATAGAGAAGCTGAAATAACTAGTCACCTGGAGAGAAGTTGGCTGGCCATGGACATTTTCCTGTGTGTGTGTGTGTGTGTGTGTGTGTGTGTGTGTGTGTGTGTGTGTGTGTGTGTAGGGGGGCAGGGTGTGGGGGATTAGAGGAGGAGGATGGGCCAGCTGAGGACAAAGAAGGGTCAACTAGATGGAGAGCCAGGAACAGGCAGCATCAGGGAAGCTGAAGGGAAAGAGAAAACAAGGAGAGATGTGGCCAATCCTGAAGAGAGGTCAATGAAGAGAAGTGAGAACAGTCCATTGGATGGGCATTATGGGCTATTATGATGATTGTCATCATCATAATAGTGGGCATTTATAGAGAGCTGACTCTCTGCCCGGCACTGAGTTAAGCAGTTTTACAATTATTTCCTGTTTGATCCTCACAACAATGTTGGGAGGTAGATGCTATTGTTAGCCCATTTTACAGATGAGGAAACTGAGGCAAACAAGTTCAGTGACTCGCTTAGGGTTGCATAGCTGGCATCTGAGGCCATATTTGAATGCAGCTCTTCCTTCCTGACTCTATTCCTGGCTTTCTATCTGTGGTGCTGACAGTGTCCCCAGATTAGAATGAGATAAGGAATAAACAGATGCTAAGAAAGTGAAACCATGGTATGGAGAACTATTTCTTGAAATTTAGCAGTGAAGCGAAGGAGAGAGATTGGACAATGGCTCAAGGGCCAAGTAGGGCTAAAGAAAGAGGGTTTTTAAAAAAATATTTTTTGGTGACTTTGCAGTCAGAAGGGAAAGACCGAGTAGGAAAGGAGAGATTAAAAACTAGAGAGCACCGAGTGACAGGACAAGTTGGCACTGGAGGACGGGATGGGGTCCAAAGCATGACTTACAGCCATTGGCTTGGACAAAGGGGAGGGGCACCTCATCTTTGAAGACTGGAAAGCAGGTGAGAAGGTATTTGAGGCTAGGGAAACTGAGGTCACAGTTACCTCCATCCACAGATGCCTGGGAGGTCAGGGAAGGGTGTGTATGCAACTGAGAGCTTGAGGAGCAAAGATAAAGGGCCATGTGGGGAACATAATAGAAATGAGCCCTGGGTAGGAGAGGGCTTTCTATGCAGCAGGGAGGTCTCTGTGGTGCTAGAGAAGATCCCTCCTCTGGCCAAGCTTGGGGATGTAGTCACTGTCTTCAAAGATTTAAAAGATTTTTAGGTGGAAGCGCAATCGAACTTGACCTGCTTGGTTCCAGAAGGCAGAATTAAGAACAACAGAGGCAGAAAAATTCAATCATAAGCTGTAATGAGGCTAACTTCAGCTCAATGAAAGAGAGCAACCCATTAGAAATGAAATGCACTCTGGAGCCAACTATCCACTACATGTCTGCAGAACAGTGGCAGCCTGGCCACCCTGGTTGGTACCAATGGCGTGGCCAGAGAACTTCAGTGCTGGCAGCTGGGCACCCCCACTCATATCAAGCCTTATCCCTGACCTTTCTTAAACACTGGCTCAGGGCAACCTGACCAAAGATGTGAAATAGCAGGCAGAGCCCTGGATTTGTGACTAAGTCTCAACTAAGAAATCAGATGTAGGGAAGATGCCCTATGGAAAGGAAATTTTGGCATCTTCTGCTTTCACCAGCCCAGCATGCTATCACTCAGGGCACCAGGAGAGTAATTTTCAGGAACTCATTTGCCTTCTGGTTTCTTGGGGTTGCTGGTGCCAGGCTCTCTTGTTCACCTGCAGAAAACTGAGTCAGACTGCTGCCAACCCATTATCTGCCCGTGAAAGTCTCCCCTTTGGGCTGAACTTCTGCAGGTGTTTGCACAGAGCTCCTAGAGCCCAAGTTTGTTTTGTGATGACTGTAGACCCTTCTGAGAGCTTCCTTTACCCCTGAAGACAAGTGGAAACAAAGAAAAATGCCATCCATCACAATAAATACCAGGGACTTCAACCCTCATGGCTGAGGTGGCTGTGAAAGAGTACTGGACCTATGTGGGATTTGCCATAAAACCAGTGAAATGGAATTATTGTAAAATTAATTTTTAAATACATATTGTTTAAGGACTCTGTTGGGAACTCATTTGGTTGTTAAGATTATTGCTTGCCTTGAAGCTGAGATCCTCACGTCTATTAACAATTTCCTATTAAAATGCACATTAAATTCTTCCTAATGATAGGGATTCATCACAGTGTGGAGGAGATTAGGAAAGCTGAACAAAAGACCAGGAACCTGCCTTCAGGGAGTCTAGATGACAGGTACTCTGTGAGAGACCCATCCAAGGCTTAGCTGCAGGCAATCAGAGGACCTGGTTTGGAATTCCAACTCTTTCCTCCATGACACTGGACAGCTCCAGTCAACTCCCTGGCTCTCAGTTCTCTCTTCCATAAATGAAGAGTGTAACATCGATGTCTTCTTAGGTCTCTTCCAGCTGTAACTCTGTGGTCCTCTGGCCCCAAGTGTATCACATATCATACCTTCTCCCTTGATCTGAAGGACTCAGACACACTTTAGGTGATTTCCCATGCCATCCCATCATTACCAAAATGAGAGATGAAAAGGAACAAAAAGTAAAGACCAAAGATTGTTCATTTTCTTGAAGGCAGGGACTGGGTCTATTGGTGTTTATAATCGCAGGCCCTGGCACAGTGCATGGCACTGTCCTTTCTGAACTGGACCCACAATTTTATTGATAAAGGGAACTATCAGGGAAGAGAAATTTCCTATCAGCCTCGACTGGCACTTGTTCTGTACCCGCAGCCTTAGGGAGCTACCAAAGCCTTGGGAAACTTACCCAGCCAGTGTCACTGGTAGGACTCCAACCCATGCTTATTTTGGTTGATGTCAATTGGCTTTAATCTTCATGATTTCCACCATCTTCCTCTCCTCCTCCCAGAGAATTAGCCCACACAACAAATGACATTTTCTTTAGAGAAAAATAAGAAAGAAGAAAAATTCTGGACAATTAAGTAAGGAGCATCAGAGCCATGCATGTCATTTTGCATGGCTTGTTTTAAGGATCTTCTTAAAGGATGTGCAGGGAATAAGATGGAGCCAGAACTAAGCCAGGCCAGGTATATATAAGCTCAAGGATGTAGCTTCCAGTGCTCCTGGGCTGGGAACAGAGCAGGAAGCCACAGTCTCACATCTCTGGGACTCTTTCCTCATTAAGAACCTTCAAAGAGACCCTGGATAACAGAGATGTAAACTAGCCAGGACCCAGCTATGATGGGGAGGCATTTGGCTACCTTGCCTACACCTGAGCACTTCTGATACTGGGATTATTTTTCCTAAGGCAAGCTCCATAGAATGCACCCAAGCAAGAAGTACAGGAAGTGGCCTTGAATCAGCTTTTTAAAACTAATGCAGTCTGAGAAAGGAAACAGAGGCCCCAGAGCTCCTCCCCCAAGTCTCAAGAGGGCCAGGATGAAGCCCATCTGTCTGCCCCCTCCATCATGGCTACCCAGAAGGAGAAGCCTAGATCTTCTGGGAACTGTCCAACATTCTTTTTGCTAGCAGGCACTAAGCTCGGCTGTGTCTGAGTGCTGCCCATCTTCCCTAAGGTTAGAATCTGAGATAAAAATGTGCTGCTCCTGCCCTGATTATTGCTCTGACAGTGAGAAGGGGACCTGTTACAGGCAGTGACAAATGCAGGGCTGTCTGTCTCCTTGAGGCCTCTGACAGATGGCAAGGATGTTGGCTTAAGGGAGATTGTGGCAAATAAGACAGAGCTTAAGATTAAATATTCCTTGGCACTAGGGAAACTGTTCCTCAAATCAGGAAAACAGAGTGCTACATTCACTCATTCAGTGAGTCATTGCTTTTTTAAACAAGCATTAATTGTGCTAATTATAGATAACAGTATCTAATTATATGTAACATTATTAATTATGTTTATTATGCTAATAATTAATTAGCACTGGGCCAGGTGCTGGGACACAAAGTTAAAAGAAAATAGTCCTTGACTTGGAAGAGCTGATATTTTGGGGGTTGGGGGTGGGGTTGGCAATATATACACAGAAATGAAATGCCATATTTCACAAAGTAATTTTGGTGGTGAGAGGTGGGGAAGGCACCCCCAATGTAGGTCCCAGCCTTGGGTCTACACTAACGAGATGCTGTTGCATTGAGGTGGCCCCTCTCCTGCTCAGGGGCAGGGGGTGGTCTACTGCTTCCACTGTGGAATGAACATGTGGGACTCTCTAGGCAGATCTGAAGGTCCCTTCCCATTCTTACCTTTTATGACCCATTAGTTCTGATCACATTAGCATACCAGTGAAGGTCACGAGTACTGCTGCATTGCTCCATAACTTAGGCCTTCCTTCATAGAATCTCAAGATGTTTACGAAGGAAGGGGACTCAGAGACTAGCTGGTATTACCCCACCCTGAAAAAGAACCTTCTGTACAACACACTAGGCACATGTCCTCCCAGTTCCTGCTTGAGCACATCTCAGTTGGGAGAAGCCCATTTCCCACCAAGACTGTCCCTTTGTAGTCATGCCCTAGGAAGAGGGGAGGATCATGGGAATGCAGGGCTAGAGCTGGTCTTGAGGCCCTGGAGTTCATTTTCCCATGGTCAGCCTGTGGTGTCTGTGTCCTCCTCCCTCTGTGGCTGCTGCAGCAAGAACATAGCTAGTTCTGAAATCTGTGCCATTTCTCTGGCTCTAGCCTGTGGCTCCTAGTTGGTTCTGGGAGGTGACTGGCTGACTCTGGTCACTCTAGGTCTCTAATGATCCCTACCTACCCATCCTTTCCTCCTGGTGCTCTCCTTTGAGCATGGTTATGAAATGTCTATTGAATTTTGCTCTGGTGATGTAATCCACATGATAACCAAATGCAGGCTGAAGGCAGAAGCCATGGGTCACTCTATGGGCACACTTCCTTTCACAGCATGAGCAGGAATGACAAGTATTTCCCTAAAAATGTGCATGAATGGAGGGAGCAAGTTAATCAAGAGAATGGCCCTCAGGGATCAGCTCTGGTTTAGAAGATAAAGTGATTTTTCACTAGATTAATGTGCTTGGGAGAAGGAGAGAATAGACAGCCAAGGTCAGACATTCTGTGTCAAAATATAGGTCTTGGGTATCCCTGCCTAGCTCCAGTGCTGCTGTTAAAGAAGGAAATGATCAGAGATGGGTCAAAGCAGAGACATCTCTTATTCTATGGAAGCAAAATTCAGTCCAGATGTCTCTTCAGTCAACATGTCTTTCATTCATTCATTCATGGCAGCTTTATGGTCCAGTGTCCAGAGCACTGGACCTCTGTGGCTGCTGCTGGGCAGCTTAGTGCTGACTGAACAGCAGCCCGGTTGCTCTTTCCTGCCAGCTACTGCCCTGTGTCCTTTTTCTTCATTCTGTGGCTACCATAGGCAAGGAGAAGGAGCTTCAGATATGCAGAGGTAGAGCCCTCTGCACACAGAAGCTGAATCATTGGAAAGCTCTATTGCATGGAGCTATTTTGCCAGCAAAACCATTTCTGAAGGCAGAAGAATACCTTGCTGCTAAGATCTGAAATGAATGTTTTGGGGGCAATGCCAAAGATCTCCCTGCTTTCTACCATCCTTCTCATCCTCTATCCTCCTCTCTTCTTTGGCAAATTGGATTTTCCAGTTTTCAGTGAACGTATCTTCCACGTGTCTGCACTAACGTCCTCCCTGCCTTTGACTCAGGTCAGCAGAGAACTTGCTGCCCTCCTCTGACACACAGCCATAAATTATCCTGAAGCAATTTCCCTTTTTTAGGCATGTTTTTCCACTTCAAAAAGGGAGAAATCATTCTTAGTACTGTACTTTCTAGACGAATACTTTGTACAGACAACATTAATGCATCTAGGATATGAAGAGGAGTGGTGGCAAAAAATCTTCGTATCAACTTTTTCTGGCAAGGGTTTAGTGCCCAAGATATATAAATTATATGTGTGTGTATGTATATATATGTATATGTATAGTATACACACATATGTATATACACACATATGCCTATGCATATGTATCTACATACCTACATATCTCTATCTCTATCTATCTATCTATCTATCTATCTATCTATCTATCTATCTATCCATATGTGAAATTCCCCAGTTGAGACATGATCAAAGCGTTTGAGCAAACAGTTCTCAAAAGAATAGCAAAGCATTTACAACCATGTGAAAAATGCTCTAAGCCCCTCATAATAAGAGCAATGTAAATTAAAATGACCCTGAGGTTTCATCTCACACCCTACAAATTGGCAAAATGGCAAAAATGGCACCAATGTTGTAGGGTATGTCAAAGGGTAGGCACACTAATACATTGTTAGTGGAACTGTGAAATGGCAAACCATTAAAAAACAATTTGGAATTATTCAAATAAAGTGACTATACTGTCCATACCCTTTGAATCCAGAAACTCCATTGTTGGGTTTATGACCCAACTGGATCAATAAGAAAAAAGTCACTATCTATTCAGAAAAATCTTCAGAAGCATTTTTTGGGTGATTGCTAAGAATTGCATATAAAGTAGATGCACTCTGATTGGGGAATGGCTAAAATATTGTGGTACATGGAATGTTATGGAATATTACTGTGTTGCAGGAAATGATGTATGTGATAAATACAGAGAAGTGCTGAAAGATCTCTGTGAACTGATGCAGAGTGAAGGCAGCAGAGTCAAGAAAACAAGATACACAATAACCGAAAGAACAACCCCACACCAAAAACAGGTAAATGTAACAAAATTATAAAGACCAAATAAGTTTCACATGAAGAGATATGAGAAGACACTTGCAACCAACACCTTTGTGGAATTGGGAAGTTCATGAGTGTTACACATTGCACAGGTTTTGAGACTGCAATTTATCAATTAGTTGTATTGACTTTTTTCCCCTCTCTAAACAAACAAACAAACAAACAAACAAACAAACAAAAACCCAATTGTCATGTGGAATGTCTCTCTGGGAGTGGGAGGAAGAAGGATACATGGGATACTATGACAATGTAAGAAACAGAAACTATCAATGAAGACTTATTAAAAACATGAATACAGTAGTGGGACTCTGATTTAATAAATGTCGGCTCTCCTTCCAGTGGAGCAGATCATAGGTCATTTCCACAGTCCATATGGGAGTGAGGTAATTTTCTATTTATCTTTGATTCAGGGCTTGACATTGTCAAAGGCTTTGTTGGTGATAGTCTTCTCCAGCTTAGCTGGGCTAGTCTTTGGAAAGCAGACCCAATCTTTTGTCAGATCCACCCTGAAAAGCCCTTCTAGCATGAGACAGTCTGTCAGCTTTCTTCTCCATTGGTTTAGTTTCTGAAACACTGAGTCACTACCACATCACAATGACGCCCGAGAGAGGACCTTGTGACTGTCAGGCTTAATGTCACTCAGTGTTAAATGGCACATTTGAAAAACCTTTAGTTAATATTTTATTTTTACCCAATTTCATGTTAAGACATTTTTTTTAGCATTTAAAACAAGTTTTGAGTTTCAACTTCCCTCCCTCTGACCCTCTCTCTCTTCCCTTGCCCTCCATGACATAGTAAGCAATCTGCCATAGGTTATACTTGTGCAATCTCCATATTAGTCATTTTGTACAAGAAGAAAAAAATGGAAAAATAAAGTGAGGGGTATCTAGGTGGCACAGTGGATAGAACATTGGCCCTGGAGTCAGGAGGACCTGAGCTCAAATCCAACCTCAGACATTTAACAGTCACTAGCCATGTGACCTTGGGCAAGTCACTTAACCCCAACTGCCCTGCCTTTCCCCCACCAAAAAGAAGCAAAACAAAAACAAAACCAAAAGAGAGTGAAACGTAGCCTGCATCAGTCTTGTTTTTCTGTGGAGACAGGCGTCACACTTCATCATGAACTCTGGGATTGTCTGGATCGAATTGCTGAGAAGAGCTAAGTCATTCACAGCTCTTTGTTGTACAACCTTGCTGTTACTGTGTACAGTGTTCTCTTGGTTCTGCTCACTTCACTTTGCATCATTTCAAGTCTTTCCAGGTTTTCCTGAAATCATCCTGTTTGCCATTTCTTATTGAGCAACAATATTATATCACAATCACATACCACAGCTTGTTCAATCATTCCCCAAATGATGGGCAATTTCCTATCCTCAATTTCTAGTTCTTTGCCACCACAGAAAGAGCTGCTATGAAAATTTTTGTACAAATAAGCCTTTTTCCCTTTTTTAAAAATCTCTTTGGAATATAGACCTAGCAGTGGTATTGCTGAATCAAAGGGTATGCACAATTTTATTGCCCTTTGGGCATATTTAATGGTACATTAGAAATATTTTTAACTTCTACAGAGAAACTGTTTCTGAAGAGTGGAGGTTTCAATTGAACTCTGTGAAGAAACAGGAGCATCTGCCAAACACTGGACTTTTTCTTCTCCTTTTCCCGTATTAGAAATTTCTGTGGAGGCAGAAAACTATGACAAGTCATTGAACTCTGTGGAGGTGTAGTGCCATAGAAGAAGGCAGCCCCTACACCATGGTTTAGAGATAGGGGTCAGAGCTCAAAATGCACATGGTGAGGAGATTTTCCATGGCAGTGTGGACACAGGGAGGAGGGGATGAGTCTGGGAAGGCTAATGCCTCTTAGCAGTTGCACTTCAGAGAACTGGACATTGCTATAGAAGGAAGCTTTGGGTGGTAAGGCTCTGAGGATGGGACATAAATGAATATCTTGGGAATGACTGCTGGTGGACCCAGCATTTGGAGCTGGGTCCCATTCAATTCTACTTGGGAGCAGAGTAGGGCTACCTGGCCCCAATGAGAACATAAGACTGGGTAATGTTGGAGAAAAGAGCTCTGTTAGGCAGACATTGGGGCATTTGCCTTGTTCCTGTGGACAGTTCATTTTCCCAGGACAGTGACTCCTCCTGGCTCTGTCTCCTTAGTTTAATTTTCAACTAAAAATGTAAAAAAAAAGATTGTGAGCTCCTCAAGGGCAAGGTCTGTCTTTTGCCTTTTTTTGGTACCCTCCACCCAATACTTAGCACAGTCTATGGCATAGCAGAAACTTAGTATTTATTGAGTGACTTACTGACCATTTCCTTATGCAAGAAGGGATGAGGGGTCAGGCAGAAAAAGGCATTCATTCGTGTTGCCATCTCTGTCCTCCTTGGTTGGTTGGCTTTGAATTGGACATCACATCAGGGGCTGGCTCAACCTCCTGGCAGGAGTGATGGGACACAGGTAGCCCAGCACCTGAGGGTCCCGGTGACCTGGAATTCACATTTGGAATTTGCAAAAAGGCAGCAGATTAATAATAGTAATAGTAACACCAATGAGGAAACTGAGGTACCTAGAAGTTAAAGGTTTTGCTGGGGTCATGTAGCTAGAAAACGTCTAAAGCCAGGTTTAAACCCAGTTTTATTATGACTTTAAATTAAATGCTCAATCCACTGGGCTATGAGAGCTGTGATCCTTTGTTGGAGCCACAGAAAAGGGACTTGAGGACCTCTCTGACAATGACTCATATGAGCCTCAGTTTCCTTGTCTGTAAAGTGAGGACAGTAAGAACATCCATCCCAAGGGCGACTGCTAAATTAAATGAGATTATGTCCGTAAAGCATTTTGCAGACTTTGCTGTTCCCGACCTGCTTTCCTTCCCTTTCTCTTCTGCGCTCTGCTCTTTGCTCTCTCCCTCTGTTTACTTGTCCTGTAGTAACAGAGCAGCCCCGTCCCACTGGCCCTGTGTACTTGGGCATCTGAGATGCTCCTGAGCTGGTATCCTGGGGCCCTTGCTGTGTCTGCTCAATGCCCTTCATCACCACAGAACAATTAGTAGTGAATGTGCTTGTTTCTTATTTTGTAATTGACAAGAAGCTCCTTAATTGAAAATATGCTAATTCCAAACCCAGGGTTATTTTTAGCTCCATCAATGCATTCAGATCTGCCAATTCATTAAAGCAAATTGTCTGACTTGGAGGACGAGGAGGAAAGCTGCTTGCTTTGACTCCGGGATGCACTTCCTAACATCTTCTGGGGAACTGGGGTCTGGGCTAGTCTTTCTCCCCAGGCCCGAAGGCCCACATGGCCTACTGCCTACCCTGCCCAGAAGGATCTTTGTTTTTTTCCATGGCTCTCCAATGAGAAGTCGGACCAGCGCCAGGTCTAGGCTTTCTTCTCTAAGGAGAAGGTTTTCCTAGAGATGAGACTCGAGGGACAAGCTAGGGGAATGATGTCTCGTGCATTGTCTGAAGGCCTCAGAAGAAGCTGGTGGGCAGC
>WOXC01005401.1:0-203647 GCA_011680675.1 Gymnobelideus leadbeateri | reverse complement strand
CATGTTTCCTTCTGTGTTCTCTGGTGTGGGCAGAGAGTTTATATTGTCCTGTGTGTTTTGTTGTTCTTGCCCTGCATAGTATGCTCGAATAGACTTTCTTGCCTTCCCCTTCTCCTTTTCAGCTTCCTTCCTTCCCATTGTGACTTCCTGTTTCTTAGTATCTCAGGCTATGAGTTTGGGGCCTGATCCTTGACTTTGAATACCTCTGGGTGGCTAGTTTATGGCTAAGTCAGGGAAGTCAGTGAGGAATGTAGATGTGTAGGTGGGGATGAGTCTGACCACTTCAGATTTCTGCCTCTATACCCCTAGGCTATAAGTAGGCTTTTGTTGGTGAGGTGAGGTGGGGCTTGTTGGGTCCCCTCCCTCTCTTCTCTTCAGATTCCTGGCTGACTCAGTTACACCCTTTCTTGGAGATTCTCAAGCCTGAGGCTATTTCCATTAACTTGGGATTTCAATCTGGGTGGGAGACTTATCTTTGGGTTTTCTGCTTCGTGAAGGAGGGATGGGAGGATCGGAGCAGCTAGAATTTACTTTGCCATTCCAGCCCCTGTATTATACAGGCAGGCAGTTTCTAAACTTCCAGGCTGGGGGCTGAATGCAGCCTGCGAAGCCACTCTCTCCACTGGGGACCCGACTCTCCTACCTGGCTCCAATGATCCGTTCCCTCTGCGAGATGACTGCGATTCGTCCTTGGTAAGTCTGCAGGCTGGGGTTTTTTCTCTCTCTGGTGTAGTCTGCTTGCCTGCTCTTAGGTCTGAGCTGTGCAGACCCCACGCGCTCTGCGCTCGACCTCTGCGGACACTCTGGGCAACCTCCTGGGCTGGATTCTCTCACACTCTGTCTTCCAGGCTCCGTCACTCCGGAATCCGCTCAGATTTACCCTTTTGGACTTAGTGACAGAGGAGCTCAGCGAGGTTACTGCTTCCTTTCCGCCATCTTGGCTCCGCCCCCTCTCTCTGACTTCAATTCTAATATTATTTATACCTTTTGTTTTTAGATTAGACCAATGATTTTGTTCAGCCTCTCACCTCCCCACTTAGATGAAGAAGCCTTAACTTGTGCTTACAACTGATTTACCTAGGAGGAAAAGCACTCCATTTTCAAGGTATTCTTTGTGTCCATATTTCTGAAACTATAGCTCATGAGCCCCCACCAGTGAGGATCAAGTGAGATAATAATTGTAAAGCACTTAGTGCCTGACACACAGTAAATGTTATACAAATGTTTTTTTATTATTATTAATATTAGCTGGGTTACACAATTATATCAGAGCAAATTCATTTGATGAGATGACAGTATAAGAACAAAAGCAACAAAATATTTCCCCTTATAAACCAGGGGTTTATCCTACAATAACTATATATATCACTAGTGGGAATAGTAGACATCAACAGCAAGCCCACTTGTGTGAATATGGAGGCATAAGTAACTCATGTTTCCAGTATGGTTAGGCCCCATTTATCTTGTCTTTTAACATTGTCCTAACACTTGCTTCCCTCTGGAGGCAGGGTTTCTTCTGGGTCTATTCTTCACACAACTTGACCCCTTATTGCCAGGGTAATTCTTTCTTGAACCCATAGCTCTCTCTCTTCTCTGATTCCAGGAGTTATACTCACTTAACAGAATTCTCTTGCTTCTACTGACCCTCAAGAGAATATGTCTGAGCACCCCAGTTCTTAGCACAGTGTCTGGCACTTAGTAAGCTCTTAATAAATATTGATTGATTCCTCAATTTTTGAAAGGGACCTCTCAATTGTCCCTTGGGGACCAAGGGGCATTATGAATCCTTCCTGGCCACCCTCTAATTCCATTACAATTTGTAAAGGTATAATACCTTATTTCTAATCCTATTTAAGTTTTTCTTTTTTTTTCCCAATTCATTGAAAACCTTAACCCCGTATTGTCTCTGTTACTTGCCTTTTGATTTTGATAATCAAGTGGAATGGTGGGAAATCCATTGATCCAAGGGTATTCTTATCAACTCTCCACCACTATACTAGTTTAAAGAACTCCCAATAAGGAAATATTCTACCAATATAAATCCACAAGTCCTCTGCAAAGAGATTTGCCTTGTTTCCCTGAGAAGTTCAATGCTTACTAGTGTATGTCAGAGGTGACTTTGAGGGGAGTTCTCTCTATGTTATTATGCTTCTTGAGATTATATCTCTATAAGGGACAAATAAAAATCCCTGATGACACTTCGGTGGGGGGGATTCTGGAATTTTATGCTTGATAATCTTTCTGTGTTCTTTCCCCCTTTTACCACAATGAAAAACCAAGCATACAAGAATATGAGAAGCCAAAGAAGACTTTATATTATTAAAGGTTTGCCATCTAGTTCATTTTGTGGTAATTTTTTTTAGGGAGGGCACTTTGTCATCTATTAAAAGTGTAAAAATATAAAACATTTTCCATAGTATATTATAACTAGTTTATTAACAGATGGACATCCTTTTAAAGCCAAGCTGCTGAGGAGTTGTTTTTTTTTAAACCAATTTCCTTTGGATGAAAACCAGCTTCTTACCTTCTGGTGTTCTTTTGGGTTTCTTCAATGTGAGGGCTTCTCATTGTCACAAATACCACTAAATTGTTTAACACATTTGGTTTAGATTGACAGGTGTTTTCCTTTAGCATTCTGATAAGAATACATTACTTAGTTTCAGCTCCTCATTTCATCTGTTCTTTTCTCTGGCAGTTTTGGAGCAATAATTAAAGTTTTAAAAAAAATGTGAGGGTGGGGAACATAAGTTTTCTATGCAGTAGCTGGTGACATAATAATATACCTGTAGTTAAAAATCCTCTCTCCACTCATACCAACTCTGATATTTACTATTTAGTGAATCACTGAACTTCTCTGAGACTCAGTTTACTCATCTGTAAAATGGGCAAATGGGTTAAAAAACATATACTATATACTTTATAGGAATGCTGTTGAGTATCAAAAGAGAGAATGCAATGTAAAGCATTTTATAAAAGTTGAATGAGATGTATTGATATTAGCTATTATAAAAATTAGAATTATAACTGGAAAGGACTTTAGAGATCATCTTGTTCAAATGTCTTATTTATGGATGAGGAAACTAATGTTCAGAAAGGGATTCCCTGAGGTCATCTAGTTAGTCAGTAGAATAGGGATTTTAACTCATGTCCTCTGACTCCAAATCTAGTGGCTCTTCTATAATATCACTCTCTGGTTTTGTGAGAATACTAATAATTTAGTTTGGTTTTATGGTAAGTATTGAATATGAAAGTTTAGCATGTGAAATTTGATTATGACCATTGTATATGTGTATATATGTGTATATACATATATATATATGTGTGTGTGCACATATATGAGGTTGCTAATAATAAGGCTTTAAGGTTCATAAAGGCTGTGAGATGGCAAAGTGGATAGAACCCTGGGTCTGGAGTCAGAAAGACTTATCTTCAGGAGTTCAGATATAACTTCATATACTTACTAACTGTGTGACCCTGGGCAAGTCACTTAACACAAGTCACTTACATTTGCTTAAGTTTCTTCATCTGTAAAATAAGCTGGAGAAGGAAGTGGCAAACCGTTCCAGTATCTCTGCCAAGAAAATCCTAAATGGGATCACAAAGAGTTGGACATGCCTTAAAATGACTGAGCAACAAAGATTCACAAAACTCCATATTCCTAAATATGTGAGGTATTAAAGAATTGAAAGAAAGGAGAAGGTGACTCACTCACTTAATCAAACATTTATTCAGCATCTATTATGTGCCAGGCACAGTGCTAGGTGCTAGAGATAAAAAGACAAAAATGAAAGTCTCAGTTTTCAGACTTTTATATTCTAAGAGGTGAAATCATTCAGGTATTTAAGTGGTGGCCAGAGAAGTGTTTCTTGGTCTGAGAAGTGACAGAAATGGCGAATATAACAATAAGTCAATTGGCAATGATGATGGTTCTGATTTGATTACTGTTTCCATAGCAAGAGGTGGAAAATGTGGTGGTGAGACGTGTGTAAGAGCATGGTGTTTATGTAGCATGGTTAGATCTAGGACTAGCTAGATATAATTCACCTATCAGGACAACACAGTCTCATGGTGGGAGTTCCAAAGCTGAATGATGAGGATAACCTCCTCATCTCCAATTTGAAAGATGAGGAAACCCAAGCTCAAAGTAAGGTGACTTGGAATATAGAATCTAAGTTTTGGACGGGAATTTAGAGGTTGTCTGGTCCAATGTGTACCTGAATAGGACAATACAACGAGTATATTAACAAATGGACATCCTGACTAATTACCATCTAGCTTCCACTTTTAATGTTCCACTTTGAGAGTACTGACTAGTTAGTTAATAATATAGCTGGGATAGCCAGAATCATTAGATTTTGAGCTAGAAGGGAGCTTAGAGATTATATTATTCTGCTTCCTGTTTTAGAGATGGAGAAACTGAGACCTAAAGAGGTAAGTCAATTAGTGGCAGAACCAGGAGACTAATTCAGGTTTCCTCAAACACTTCCCACTATACCACACTGAAAAAAAAAATACTTTTGTACTTTTGATCTTTCACTGTGACTAAAAAACAAGGGAGAGAGGGAGAGAGGGCAAGAGGGCGAGAGAGAGAGAGAGAGAGAGAGAGAGAGAGAGAGAGAGAGAGAGAGAGAGAGAGAAGCTTCACAGGGACCAATCTTGCAAATCAATAGCTGTTTTATTTGGCACACTTAACTCAGAATGGAAGGCTATGGGGCTAAATGGGAGGCACCAAAAGGCCTGAAGAAGATGGAGGGTTAGTTATGCATTAGATGTGTATAGTTGGTCAAATTCAAATGGCCCAATCACAGAAACAAGCAGGACTGACATACAGTCAGAATAAAAAGGGGACATGATTATAGAGTCTGTTCATCATTAATGGCAAGACAAGGATAAAACAAGTTTAGAGGAGTTGTTAGATTCCAGGGCAATAATTCTCCCATAAGAACTTCACACAGCAATGTTACTTAAGGATGTAGAGGGAACTAGGTGTTTTATAGAGAAGGGTAGAGTTTTACTCAAACATTTCAGATTTCCTGTCTTTGATGTCAGAGTCAGAGAGGTGCCAATTAGTAAGAGTAGATGGGAGATGAATGTTTCTAGCATGAAAGTTTGATGGCACATTCCAGAAAAGAGATGTATCTTCAAACTTTCATTCTAGAAACATTTACCTCCCATCCAGCCTTACACAGAAGAATAAGTGGATCCCAATTTCCCTCACCCTCTTTTTTTGCTAGACCATGAAAATACTGTACAAAAAATAGCAAATGACTTCTAAGACTACAAGGCAATGAAAGTTTGAATTAAATAAGGTACGGTTTTGAAGCCAGAAACCACTTTTGTCAGTTATTTGACTCCCTTATTAATAAAAGGAAATTTTTCTATGTTTACATCTTTTGGTTCATTTCTTTATTCATATTCATCTTTTCCCCTTGAAGTATGAGTAGAATTCATCAAACATTTATAAAACCTTGTGAACAATATATTTGTAGAATAAAATAAAATGTTATCCTTACATGTAGATTCTACTAGTTTACTAATTAACTTTTTTGTTTCTAAATATTCAGAATTTATAGTTTGGTTATCATAATAATATAGGTTTGCTTACATTCTTTTGGATAAAATGTCAGAGGGACTCTGATGAACAGATTTTAGAACAAAAGAAATATCTGATTCACCCATGGTGAACTTTCAGATTGTGCATTTGATGACGTAAAGGCCACCATTGCTTTGTGTGAAGTAGAAAAAGTATTCTTTATTTGATTCTGGTGATAATGAGTCTATCAGTGAAGTTCTTTCTATGGTTGATAATCTAAAAGGTAATGAGTAAATGAGAGGTGCTGATCTTGTCTGATCCATATTCAAGACAAAAGAAATGAAGAGCTACAATGCCTGAAAGGTAAAAGTGGTTCTTGTGCCCGTGATAGCTGCATCTTAGACAGCATGAAGATGTTAAAAATAGCTAAATATTATTACACTCCAAACTTGCTCTACTACATACTCTCAACTCGTGTCTTTGAGAAACGTCCTGTTTTTTTCTTTTTGAATTTTATTTATTGATCTAATGTTTAAAAATGGTCACAATTTCTTATGCTGATGTGGAACAGATAATATTAACTCATCTATTACATTCGACAAATAAGAAAAATTCCTTGGTTTTATTGCCATTTATGGCTTTATCAGTGGAAGAAACCTACCCATGAAAAAACCATAACTATGTGAAATAGTTCAAAGGAGTGTTCTTTGTTCAATAAAATTATGTCATGTAAAAGATTCTGAGATATAATGAGATACTTTGGGTTTAACCTGAAAACTGAAAAGATATTTGTCTCAGGACAAATATTGCTTAGTATCCTCACTGTGGAATGTTTTTTTTTTTAATTGAGAATTGTCGGAAGACGTTTATTCTTAATGTCTATGTAACAAGTCAATGAGCAAATGCGGCCTTGCAAGGGCATGCTTTAAATTTGTTCAGTATATGGCAAACAAGCCAGACAAATTTGACCGAAATTCTCATTGTCGGTAGACACCAAAAACAAGTACTTTTTCACTGTATTCTATTACTTGAGAAAAAACAACACCAGAAGCAGTGAAACCAGTTTACCTTCAGGTATAGTGTTGATTCTCATGAAACCACTATTCAACAAAGGATACAATGTAGCCTGGCACTTATTTTCATGTTATCGTTCCTTGATACTTGTACTATTCTTCAGAGAGTAGCTAGGTGGCGCAATGAACAGAGTGTCAAACTTGGAGTCAAGAAGACTCCTCGCCGTGAGTTTAAATCTGGCCACAGACATTTAACTGCTTCA
Source organism: Gymnobelideus leadbeateri (assembly GCA_011680675.1). Lineage (NCBI taxonomy): Eukaryota > Metazoa > Chordata > Mammalia > Diprotodontia > Petauridae > Gymnobelideus > Gymnobelideus leadbeateri. The sequence goes on along the minus strand of WOXC01005401.1, from coordinate 196,838 downwards.
GTTCCTCACCTGCAAAATGAATTAGAGAAGGACATGGCAAACCACTCTAGTGTCTTTGCCAAGAAAAGTCCAAATGGGATCATGAAGAGTTAGACACGACTGAAAAGAGTCAACAACAAAATTCATCAGAATTGAAGAGAACTTCCAGAAATAATGAAGACATTTAGGCCACTGCATGTAACTCTGACTTTGAAATCTATGGAGAAATCTACGGTGACAACGACTTCATACCAATATAGGACATCCAAGGTTATAACTGTTAGGGATACCTTCCATCTAGAAGTTCAGATTCTAGCAGAGACTAACCCAAAGCAAAAGTTGATACTATCCCGTTTTACAAGAATAAGATAGATATTCTTGACCAAGTGGCAAGATAGTAAAGACAGCAAGCAGGATATGGCCTATAAGTGTTTTCTACAATGTTCTAGGTATGTCCCTCATGAACAGCTGGATAAAACACAAAATGTTTGTAATTCAAATATTAACTATATAGAACACATCTAAAACTGAGTGAAAAACTTGCTAAAGTTTCTCCCAGTAGCAGATCAGAAGATACAGCAACCATATTTGAGGAAATGGATGCTCCTGTATCCCAAATTGAATGTATTTGTGAATCTACAAAATAGGAGATATACATTTACTTTGAAAAATACCTGTTTGCAACAAATACAAAGCAAGAATGTGTATAAAATGTGGATTCTAAATAAGTGATATGAGGAAATATATTTTATAACTATTTTTCCTATATGTGCAAATATACTTTAAATAAAAATAATTACAAACAGATATAATTTTACTTTGAAATCAAATTTTTTATTCTACCATTTCTATTTTCATTGTCTTATGGTTGATAAAAAAATGCTTGGTATCAATGCAGCTTGTTTCTTTGAAGCTCTCTCAAATTCTGATCCTTCTTGGTGCAACAAAAAAAATAACCTTTGGGAAGTCTTGCTCCCTTGCCTTCACATACTAGCATGAAATAGTTTGAGATTAAATGGTACTTCTTTGTTCTACTAGACAACCGGAGAAAATGAGATATTGAGAAGCCCATAGACAAAGTTATAAAGGGGCTTAGATCATGTAGCTTTCCAGAACTAAACCTCACTCTGTCAAAAAGTTTAGTTGACTTCAGGGTACTACAATTAACCGTCATTCTCAATATCCTTGGGGTCTCTTAACAGTGGGGATTTTGCCACTTGTATTGCTACCAGCACCGGTCTGTCTGGCTTTTCCTTGGTGGTCTTTCACTAAAGTCTTACCTCAACTGAGCCTTGCTGGATTGGATTCAAAATGACTTCCCTTATTGACCTTTAGAAACCAAATGCTAGATCTTTCCAATTCTTAATGACTTGCTTTTTATAATTCATTTGAGTATTCCATTTTTGAAAACTTATAACAGACTAAATAGTTTTCAGTTTGTTTTCCAGAGTCTTATGTCCAATGCTAGTGTTTGCCATGTTTTCTTTGGATTCGGAATGCCTATAAACCAGTTATTTTTCCTCTTGTTCATTAAAACTGCTGAAATAGTGGAAGTCAAGTTTCAAGGATTTTTTTTCTTTTTACAGCTGTGTTAAAAAAAAAAAACAAAACAACAAATAAATACAGTTCTAGCAAATGGAAATGCTGATGCAGGCTTACCTCTGGTGGCATGTACCTGCTACTATAATAAATTATGGGTATTAATTCATAAAGAATTAGGAAAGTTTAGAAAATAGAAAGCATTTAATTTACTGGGGGGTGCAAGGGGCAGTTGGTGGTAATAAGTTATTCAGTATAAAGAATGTGGGTTGGGTGGGGGGGCAGTGAGGGAAGAGGGAGATTCCAGAGAAGCTATTTAATATAAGTTCTCTACCAGAATGTATGTATCATTTCACAAGCTAAAATGTACCTTTTAGAGTGTGTTTTTTTTTAAATTATGATTTCCCATTGATCATGTTATTTCATTTGGAAATTTAACCCCACAAAAATATGCTGAATTGTAAATATAATCCACATGTAGTAAACAATGGGTAGCCATTGCCAAGGAAAATCTAAGCAGATTAGTGTATAAAGGGATTTTTACCATTTTCTGTATGTGTGCTTTTATATCTGTGTCCTCCTTGAGTAGAATCTACTTCCTCCTCATTGTATCTCTGATTCTGAGAAGCTTTACTTTTCTTCAAAGTTCTACTTAAATACCATTTTCAGGTGACTTTCCTAATTTTCCTAGAAGCTACTGCCTCTCTATCCCCGAAATTAGTTTGCATTTACCTTGTATATATATTTCACATTAGCTGTACATTTCTGGAGTTTCATTGTGCCTTTCAGAATCTTATCATCTGCAGGATTCCATTAATTCTGAAATTGCCAGTTCCTCAGTACCTCCTACTCCAGGAGCTCTCAATGGAGAGGGTAAAGAGTGGGTTCCTCCCAAATTCTCCATTTCTGGAGGTTGTCCAAGGCAGCCATGGCATCATTTCCTCATTCTTCTAATTTCATCATTCCCCTAGCTGGATAACCACCTCCTGCCCCTCTTTTTTAGCTTCTTTATATGTTTTCTCTCAGTAGCTTGTGAGCTCCCTGATGTCATAGACTGTCATTTGCCTTTCTTGTATCCATAGGACTTAGTACAGTGCTTCGTACATGGTAGGTACTTAATAAATGTTTATTGACTGATGAATTGACTGATGTACTTGTAGTTTCCTCCAGTAGAATGTAAGCTCCTTGATGGCAGGGACTGCATCTTTCTGGTCAAATGAGATAATATCTGTAAAGTTTTTAGCACTCACTAGCACATAAAGTACCTGGCACATAAAGTTGGTGCCATATGAATGTTTATTCCCTTCTGTCTTTCCTAAGTCTATCTTTGTATTCCATAGTTTCTGGTACCCAACTTTAATAAATGCTTATTGATAGATTGCCTTGATTTGTAGAAGAATGGTCATTCTGTATGTATGTGTGTAACATACATCATGGTGATACTTTTATTGTTAGTTGTTTTAGTCCCATCTGACTCCTTGTGGTCCCATTTGAGGCTTTCTTGGCAAAGTGTTTTGCCATTTCTTTCCCCAGCTCATTTTTATATATGAAGAAACTGAGACAAAGATGGTAAAGTGACTTGTCCAGGGTGACATAGCTAGTAAGTGTTTGAGGCCAAATTTGAATTCGTGAAAGGGAGTCTTCCTGATTCCAAGCCCTGTGCTCTACTAACTGTACCACCTAGCTGCCGTCACAGTGGTAACAAATAGGCAAATATTTTTTACTGGAAAATATTTAATGAAATAGCTATGAAGTTACTTTGGTTTATAGAAGCCTTTAAAATTTTTTAGGCTTTAACCATAAAGATCTTTACTTCCTTGCTAAACAATTGTCCTAAAGCAGCAGTTCTCAAAGTGGGGTCTGGCAACCCTTGGGGTCCTGAGGCCTTTATGGGAGTCTTTGAGGTCAAAACTATTTTCATAATAATACCAAGATTCTTTGATTTACAGTTTGGAAAATATTGGTAGATATAATCCACATGAACATAAGCTCTTGGGGGATCTTTAATAATTTTTAAAAGTATAAAGATGTATGGAGAACAAAAAGTTTGAGAACCATCAAACTAAGGTGATCGGTAACATTGTTTTTAATAATAAATAAGTTAGCAGTTCCACTAGATATCCCCTCATCCAATCTGCTCTCTCCCATATCTTCTCCCATACCCCCTTCAAATTTGCCATTAGGGCAAGGTGAATCTCTGAGCCCCAATGCCTGGACATCTTATGAAACATTTAATTTTAAAACTTCGATTTTCAGATCCATTCCCTTCCTCCCTTGTCACCCACTCCCTCTGAGAAGGTAAGCAATTCAGTATGTGTTGTACATGCATAGCTATGCAAAACATTACCATAGTAGATATATTGTAAAAGACTGCTTATATTTCCCTCCCATCCATCTCACCTCCCACCTGGTCCATTCCCTACTTTGATCCTGTCCCTCTTCGAAAGTGGGTACTTCCAACCTCCCCTCCCCCTAGAATACCCTTCCCTCCATCCTTCCCCCTCTCATCCCCGTTTCCCCTACTCTCCTGCAGGGTGAGATATCTATTCTGGGGTGGTGGGTAGGGAAAAAATTGTAACTCAAAATCTGGTGGAAATGAATGATATAAACCAGAAGTTAATAAAGCATTTGTAAAAAAAAATAATAAAGTGCAACAGCTGTAAGTTTAAAAAAAAGAAATAATTTAGTTAAGCATTATATCTAAGGCGGCGCTTGCAAAAGAAGTAATCATAATTTCATTGTGATACTATAAAATCTTCATCATTCTAAAAAGTTATTTAGCATAAAAATACTCTATAAGTTAATTAAAAATATTTTGAATCAGGCCTAATTTTTAAAACTCTAGGAGACAATACCCTAAGTAACCCATCTGACTTAAACCAGCAGGGGAGGCATTCTAGTAAGGGACCATCCAGATATAAAGAGATTTCAACTATGTCTCTGGTCAGGAGATACAGCATGAATTAAAAAAAAATGTAAATATTTTATTCATAAGTTCAAGGATGTCATCAATGTGGAAATTCTCTTCCTCAAGACAGATTGTAAGCCCTCTATCAGTATTCAAGAATGAGCGCTCAGAAAAATTCATTACCTTTTGCTGGGCCCATCCAAATTTACTTTGTTTAATTCTTAGATATAAAGTTCCTCTCTGGACTATCTTGGAAGCCCTTTCAGCTTGTCAAGCTCACTAGAACTTGCTTTACTTTGACATTGTCTTTGAGAACTCAAGAACTGAGAACTTCCAAACCATAATGAGCATTGCAGGGGACTTCAGTATAGGTATTCATTAATGTGCTTAAAAATTATGAAAGTTTGACATGAGTGGGAAGGCGGGAAGCCTTTAAAATGTTTAAGAAAGTGGAATTTGTAGTTTGTATGGTATCATGAGCCCCATTCCCATCCCAAGATGAAGTTGATTTGTGAAAGACAGTTCTTTATTAAATGCCTTTTTAGGGCTCACTTTAAAGATTGTCCATTGTTTAGGCCCCATATGTTCTTTATTTTTCTTTGATCATAAGATCTTTGAGGCCAGGGGCTTGTGTCCTTTGACACAGCCCTTAGACCCTGACTCATAAACAAAAAAATAATATGAAAGTCCCAATCCCTTGGTTTCCAGGATTTCTCTTAATTTTATTTTTATTGTTAAATTAACAATTATCAACAAACATTTCAGTATACAAAAAACAGGAAAGAGAATTGTATAAGAAACTGTGAACTTTATTTTCATGACTGTATCAGGGCCTAGAGTAGAACATACCAGGATCAGTAGAAAAAATAATAAATATTGGTAGTGGAAAAGAGAAGTCTTAAAGAAGACCACATGATTGATGTGGTTAACTATTTAAAGTGCTCCTAAAGTCTTAAGTGTGAATATCCCCCTCAAATTTTATAATTGCCCCTTTTTTCTTCTTTATCATCAGACAACTATGGGTTCCTGGACCTGGAGTCAAAGACCTGAATTAAAATCTAGTCTCAAAGACTTTACTAGCTATGTGCCCTTGGTCAAGTCCCTTGATCTCTCAGCCTCAGTTGCCTCATCTATCAAATGGGGATAATAATAGCACCTGTGATCTAGGACTGTTGTTAGAATCAAATGGGATAATATTTATAAAGGGCTTAGTATGGTGCCTGGTACATAGTAGGTGCTATATGTTAACTGTTATTGTCACTATTTCTATAATCGTTGTAAATGTAAATGTCATTCATTCTCATAACTTCTTTAATGATCATCGCTTTGCAAATGACTCTCAAATCTAGAGCCTAGGCCTATATTTCCAGTTTTTGGCTGATGATCTCCACAGACCCAACTTGTACAAACTCAATTCATTACCTTTTTCCCAAACGTTGGCTCTCTCTCAAACTTCCTCATTTCTTCTAGTCTTCTAAATGTCAACACTTGGGTATCGTTCTTGACATTTTTTTCTCCTTCACCCCATTACCTTCACAATACCTTTGATTGCCAAGTCCTGTCAGTTCCATTGCCAAAACAGCTATCATATGCTACTGCTCTGATTCAATTTCTCTCATTTAGAGTTCAGAGGTGTCAGACTCAGGGCTGTGGGCTTCAAAGAGCCTTACAAAACTCCTTTATACAGCCTGAACCTGATTGAAATGTAATTAAAAATGCTTCACAAAATAAATACAAATACAATACAACATGGACAATATGAATTTGTGGTTTTCTAGGTCTGTACCTGGGCTACAGGAATCCCTTTCTATTTGAGTTGGACACCAGTGATTTAGACTATTATAATAAGCTCCTTACTCTGACTCCAAGTTTTTCCTGGATTCTGCAAATCTTTAACAAAACTAAGAAAGCCTTCACCCCAATATACAGGTTTGATCATATCACTTCCCTACTCAAAGACCTTCAGTAGATCCCTATTTCCTTCTAGATAAAATACAAACTCTTTGGTCTGTCATTGAAGATGCTCTATGGTTATTTACTTTTAGATTCCTATTTTATGATACTCTCTGTAATATTTCCTATACACCAGTCAAATTGAACAGTTTTCTGTTCTAGAGCTCATCTGGTCATCTCCACCTCTATGACTTTGTGTGTACTGTTTTCAATACTTGATAGACTACTTTACCCCACTCTCATAGTTGAAGAATTTATTTAAAATATAAGACACAAAATATTTTCTTTTTGTTATTATGAACACGACACATCAACAAACATGAATATTTTCATATACAAAGAACAGAAAAAGAAGATTGCATATGAAACCATGAGTCTCAACTATGTATAGCTTCTTAAAAAGTATATTTGGACTTTAATATAATAGTTCCAATGCCCCTGTGCTTCTCCATATCCCCCTTTAGACTTTTTCCTGCTTGCTTCTGTGTACTTTTAAAAGATTTTATTTGTTGATTCTTTTTTCTTTGTTTTTAATATTTTAAAATATCACTACCATTACCTTTAATCACTCCACCAAAATGCTCAATGTGTAATAAACCAACATAGTTCACAAAATAAATTCATAAACATTGGCCATGTCTGAAAATGTATGTCTTATTCCGTGCCAAAAAAGTCAATCTCTTCTCTGGCAAGAAGTGGGAAATGTTCATCTCATCAGCTTCCTTGGGTTTTGTTGGATCAGAGTTCCTAAATAGAACTAAAGATTGGAAAGACATGGATGCCTAAAGGACAATGATGCAAAGGATTTCATGGTAGTGGTCAGTATATGGTGAATTGGCTAACTCTGGGTCCAAGATTGGAAAGAGAAGAAGGTGAGGTCAGACTATGGGTAGTAAAATGAGAGAATAGGGACATATGAAGAGCCTGAAAGTCACGTAAAGCATCAAAATAGGTTTTTTTTTAAATGAGGCATATTGAGAGCTGGAATGACAAGAGGTTGTGATCAGTTCAGAGCTGAGGATCTTGAAGATGGCACAGTGATGGTTGATGGTCTGATGTAATATATGACCATCCCTATGGCTAACTTAAGTGGAGTGAAGATATGAATCAAGAATTTAGGAAGCTGATAAATTGAGAAGCCAAGATGTTTGAAAGCATTTTAATATGCATATTAAAATCTCCAAGCAGGAGGGCAGGAGGTTGTGAAGGACAGAAATATGTGTCACTCACCAAATTCATTTTTTAGGGGGGGAGGGCAGTTGGGGTTAAGTGACTTGCCCAAGGTCACAGGCTAGTTTTTTGTTAAGTGTCTGAGGCTGGATTTGAACTCAGGTCCTCCTGACTCCAGTGCCAGTGCTCTATTCACTGCACTACCTAGCTGCCCCACTCATTGAATTCCTTAAGAAGATGAAGAAAGTGATCTGGAGTTTCAAAGACCACAATACAATGTAATAGAGCTCAAAGAAGAGACTGGAGGTTGATAGAAGTAGAGGGGACTTTTAGGATTGATGAAGAGTATGCCTATGCTTCTCCCTGATCCATTATATCAAGGACATGTGACAAAGAACAAGCAACAGTGGAAAGAGTAGTAAGAAATATGTTATCTTTGAGAAGATTTCTGTGAGTGCCAGAAGACAGGAAAAAGTCCCAGAAGATAACTAGTATGAAAGGGAGTTTGTAACAATGGATCAGGAATTGCAGAAGACCCTATAGAAAGGGTAGAGGAGGAAAGAGAATGGGGAGAAGTATGGTGGAGCTTCATAGGAAGTCTCATTGGAAGATGGAAGATGGTGACTACATCAAAGAAATGTAGTATCTTATCCTGTGTTCCCTAGTGGATAGGGTCCTGGAGTTGTAGTCAAGAAGACCTGGATTCAAATTTGCCCTCAGATACTTAGCTGCATGATCTGTGACAAATTCCCTGACTTCTCTATGTCTCAGGATCCTCATCTATAAAAAGAGGAGTCGAGAATCAATGTCATCATTGGTAACACATACATAGCTTGTATGTAGGTATGTGCATACATTTATACATATACATACATACACATATAATATACATTTTACATAGAGAAATTATATATGAATATTTATATGTCTATCTACCATAAACCATTCTACTGACCTCTCGGTCACTGGCAATCTTGATTCCTCTTGCCATATAGAATTACCAGAGAAACAGTAACTGGACTTGCTGCCTATTATTGTACTCTGTAGCTAACATCACTTATTTCTATAAGGGTGTAAGGTATCCCATAACACTTTTTGATTTATTTTCTTTATTGAGGCAGGGCATTTTAGTAGTATACTCAAGCAACTGAGTTAGAAGATAAAGTTTTAATTCTGGCTCTACCAGTTACTAGGGGCCTGTGCTTTAGTTTCTCCATCTGCAAAGTGGGGGTAAGGATTTTTTTATTACTTGTTTGTCAGGGTGTTTGTGAATATTGGGCAAGATAATGTAGAAGAATTATTTTGCAACCATAAAAGTGCTACATAGATCTAAGGTTTTATTATTTATTTTCAAAAAGTAAAACAACTTGTGTGACTTGTCAAGCTACAAAAGTTCTTTGATCTTGGTTTGTGATTTCCTTGATGATGCTTCAGGGGAAGAGTCCTAGGAGGTCAGGACAAACATTTGGTCAAATTTTATTTCTGTTCCTTTAAGAAAACTCTAAACCCACATTGCCATAAATGAAATATGTGATATGGACAAGTCACTTAATAACTCTCTCTGGGTCTCAGTTTCTAGAATATATGAGGGGTGTGTGTGTGTGTGTGTGTGTGTGTGTGTGTGTGTGTGTGTGTGTGTGTGTGTGTGTGTGTGTGTGTATTTTACACCAGATGAGCTGTAAAGCTCTTTCCTGGATCTATACTAGAATAATTCACTCAGTGAGTTATTAACCAGTTATTTTCTGGGTAATCGGTTTGGCACAATTAAAGTCTTTAAAAAAAATCTTTTCCCTCCAAATCAATTAAGATCTGTAGCCCTAGTGCTTAGCATAATGATACATGGTAGGTGCTAAATAAATGCTTGTTCATTAAAAAAAAAAAGAAAACCCCACTTGGATTGATAGGCATAGCTTTCCCCTACAAAGCAAGAATGCAGAGATAAGAGAAACTCTGAAGTGACTTGGGAATAACTTAACCTTGTAAATCTGATTCAACTGAATAGACTTTGAAAACATTAAACAAACAGAATACTTTCTACTGGAGCTTTGCCTGAAATAAAGAGCATAAGAAGTATTGACTTTAGAGAACTCAATAGAACTATTATTTGTGATTGAATACCAGATTAAATATCTGGAGAACAGCCAAATACCAGGTTGTAAATATATAAAGATCAGGAGTTATAGCAAACTCCCTTCTAATCATCTACTTTTTCATGCAGTTTCCAGCAGAATATCTGAATTTCTTCCTCCCCCCTATTTCTTATCTGTTTTGCTATGATTAGAACTAGACTTCTCTGCCTGACTTCTGTAAAAGAGATATTCGGTAGTCAACATTCTTCATTTAACAGATGAAATCAATTATGAATCAACTAAGACTGATCTTACAGTTTTCTCTTTATCTGATTCCCCAGTCTCATTATGGTCTTATAAGGAACACATCAAACTGCGATATCTCCATAGCTGGGTGATCCTTCATTCTCAGAAGGGAAGTGCATTCTAGTCATGAAATACTGGAAAAAATGCATCAATATTTCAGGACTCTATGCTTCTATCGTGGTGGGTGTTTACTTGGTTGACTCATGTCTCAACTCCTTTATGCGTTAGTCAACAGTCATCATGAATTTCTGGGGCTGAAAAAAAATTCTCATCAGGTGGCCACTGCTTTGGGGACGAGCTTCTTGTTGCTTCATCTCTTTGGGCCTTATGTCTCATCTGTAAAATTGGACTAGATGACTTATAAATCTTTTTCCAGCTTTAAATTTATGTTCCTAGGATTTCTATACTTAAATACACTAGACTGCTCTCTGCTCTTGCAATTCTTATTACAGCATGCTCTGCTTTGTTTTAATGTTTATTTATGTTCCTTTGCTAAATGAAATTGCTATTAATTTTCAGTTTCCTCATCTGTAAAATCATGAAACTGCCCCCTAAGGCTCATTCCAGCTTTATATTGTATGATGACAGTTGCTACAATGGTCCAATTCTCTGAGAAAGTTGATGGAGTAACTTTGCATATTCAGACTCACTCTCTTTCTGTCTCTGTTGCTCTCTGCCTCTCTCTCCCTGAACATATATATCAACCTATATGTGTTTCTATATCTATATCTGTACGTGTATAGATAGATGTGTGCACACACATATACATATGTAATGGAGTAATCGTAGGAGTTCCCTGATCAATTTGATGAACTTATGCAAAGGTAAACCTTTTGTCTGGGGTCTTTGATTGCCCTTACCCCTCCCATCTAAGTTTCAGTGACTGGGGATGCTCCAAGATCAATGATTAAATTTGTATCCATCCCCTGACACCTCCGAAGAGTTTAAATTCAGTGCCTCCAAGATGAATGGGTTAGCTTGGACTTTTAGGAGGATGGGTTCTATTGGGAGGAACCACTCTTTGTTATGACCTTTGAAGTGAGTCAGCAGACCTGCTCAAGCCTTTTCAGATTCTTTTTTGCCTTTTCCCTCTTTTCTTTCTTATGAGAGAGCATATCAAAGCATAGGGGAATGAGTTTCTTTCTTCTCCCCAATCTACATTAATCCTAATTCAACTTTTGCATAATATTATTTATATATTCTTCAGGTTGAGCAGAAATAATTTTCACATCCACCCAGGTGATAATCGAATTTACAAAAGCTTCTGGAGAAGGACTTCCTGACCTACATCCCTAGGGAAAGAGACATCCTTTTGGAAAGGCTCATCATATTGATAACATTCTAACATGGGTTGAGATGCCTCATCCAATGCTTTTCATTGTGGTGTTGCACAAATGTTAAGCAATGTTGGAGATGAGAAATCTTTGGGATGTTCTGCACATCAAATTCCTTGATGATAACAACCACATAATTGATGTTTGTAAAGTGTTTTGAAGATAGAAAGGGCTTTTGGTGTAAGTGTCAAATAATATTCTTAAAAGCTGTGAGGAATTTTGCCAGAATTTCTTACTATGACTAATATACTTTTAATGAAAATATAGTTGCCCTCCCCCACCTTCAAAATAAAGAAACTATTTTTTATTACTTAGCAACAACAGGGAAAAATCCCTTTAAAGCCAATGTAATGAATTAATCCTCCATCTTGCACAAAGTAAAAGTTTATTTTATAGATCAATGTATAACCCTGGCTGGGTCATAATCTGATCAAGGAAAGTTGTGCTTTGCAAAATTCAAAAATTTACTTTCAAAGTTGCCTCATGCCCTAAATTTTAATTACAAATTTTGTATTTTGTCTGTTTAGTCAGCAAGAATTTAGTAAGGCACTGAGCTAAAAGAAAGGGAGGGAAGAATCCCTGCCCTCAAAGTGTGTACAGAGATAAATATTTTTACATGGAGGAACCTAACTGATTCCAGCTTTGTTATTACTTGTTATCTATATGATATTGGGAAAGATTCTTCATTCCTCTGTGTTTCAGTTTTCTCATTTCAAGTGAACTCTAGGTCTATGATACAAGGATTTTATGACATTTCTATTGGTCAACTGGACATTTTGCATTTGTCTATTTCTTTCATAACCCTTTGCTCCAAAGGCCATTTCATTTGTATGGGACTAGCTTTACTGGTGGAAGTTGAGTGCTCAGTGCTCTGAGCCTGCCTGTATGAGGGGTGGAGTTGGTGAGAGAAGAAAAAGCCTAGTTTTCTGGTTTACCACAGTGTGGTATATGTGTGTTTTAGATTTTCTTTGGATCCCTGAAGGAAGAGAAAAGATGCTGGGAAAAAGCCAGCATATTGCAGAACTGGCATTTGGATCATGATTTTATTTCCAGCTTACTTTAATAGAGACTTTGGGGAATTTCCCCTTATGTGATATCTGAGATTGTCCCTTGTTTGAACTGAGTTATCTTGCTCCCAGTGGGAGACCTCATTTACTTTGTGTATTATCTGGAATATATTATTTTATATATACTTTCTCTGATTTCTATTTTACTATCAATTTGGTTAAATGGATTTATTCTCTATTCACTATGTGTATTCATTGTGGAACTGGCATTTGGTGGGAAAGGAGTCAAGCCTTGGATACATAGAATGTGGTACTCTTTCTAAATTAAGATAGCAATCTGGAACAGATCTTGAACCTAAAAAATGTTTCCCCTAAATTGACAACATTTAAGAAAGCACGGATGTAATTCTAGCCCAGTCCTCTGCCACACACCCTTAAATTTTATTCTAACATCTGAAAGAGTTGAGTATGACTTTGACCAAATTAGGCAAACTGATAAAAGGTACATTCATACACCTTATGTTTGACCTGTCTTGAAACAGGATGGTAGGGATGAACATTCTTAAAGTAGGCATAGCTTTTGCAAATCTTGAACAGATTTCAGTGAAAGCTAGATTGTGTGTAGAGGTTAGAGATATCATAAGCATACACAGAAAGTGTGTTACATATATCCCGGTATACTTAGGGGTGAATATTATTGGTGGAACTGAGAGGAAGGTGAAGAATCAGTGGCAATGTTTGCCCCAGTGTATGCTGGCACACTGTGGGATACCCAGAGAACATTCTCTGCACACTGATGAAAGATATAATACTAGTGCTGGTACTAGTGAATTGCCTAATGATTCTGTATTATAGATTTTAATAAGTAAATAGAGGAAGGGAAAAGAGGCAGCTTGCTCATTTGAGACTTCCCCAAATTGAATGATGTCAGTGTGGAGCCTATGCAAAAGTAGTAGACAAAGTTTACCATGGCAGAAAACAAAACAAAACAAAACAAAAAACTAGTGTATTAGAATATCTTAATTCAAATAATTTTGATTTTTTTGAACAAAATAAAAATGTGTAAAAATTCAGACCATTTCTCTATAGAGGGAATCTATTATTGTCACCAAAGTGATTTTCCTTAAAGCATAGGTCTGACCACATCACTCTCTCTAATCAGTATGCTCCTGTAGTTCTCTGTTGTCTCCACAATCAAGTACAAAAGCCTTCATAACCTAGGCCCTCCTACCTTTTTAGTCTTCTTACTCCTTACTCCCCTCCACATATTCTTTAAATTGAGTAATACTGGGCTCCATGCTGTTTCATGAACAAGATACTCTATCTCTAGCTTCAAGGCATTCTCTGGCTTTCCCTCATGCCTGGAATGCTTTCCCTCCTCAACTCCCCCTACTGACTTCCTTTAAGTTCCAACTAAAGTCCCATCTTTTACAGGTAGTGTTTCCCAATCCCTTTTAATTCTAGTGCCTTCCTTCTTACTCCTTATTTGTCCCGTATATAGCTTTTTTGTATATATTTGTTGTATACATTCGTTTACATCTTGTCCCCTCTATTACAACATGAGTATTGTGAGTTTCTTGAGGACAGGGATTTATCTACTGCCTCTTCTTGTATCCCCACCACTTAGCACAGTGCTAGGCACATAATAAGTGCTTAATACATGTTTATTGCTTCATTGATTGAATGGACACATGGACAATTGCTTGAGGTTCAAATTAAATAATAGAGTGGAGCAAATTTGCCTTTGAGAAATCATCCTATCTTTTTAATGACCCCAGTCTTCTAGAAAAAAAATGAAGATCTATCTTTTTAGTATCTACATTGTGTTGTTGAATGACTTTGTAGAAACAATGACCCATCTTTTTAATAACCATATTCTACTACTATTGCTGAATACCTCTGAAGAATTAAAAATTAGTATAATGCAGAGGAAAATGGAAAGGCATATGTTGGGCATGAGTAGACTGCAACATATTATAAATATAGAAATATGAAGGAGAAACTGTATAAGGAATGACATTAGAAGAAATGCATGTTCAAAAAAGAATTATTTGGTTATAAAAATCAGGGATAAATAATGAAAAGACTATGTGCTTCACTGATATCCTTTACATGTCAAGAGAAAGTGAGGAAAGTTCTCCGAACACTCATTGGATCCCCAATGGAGAACTTCTGGAAAATTTTGGCAAGAAACGGGTAAGAGGCCCAGAATAGGCAGGCAAGGAAGAGTTGGATCTGTATCAATACAGGGGATATCCACATATATGAAATCACATATTGATTTGAGTAATAAAGGTACAAAAATCTTATAAACCCTTTGCTCACAATAACTCTGTGACATATGCAACACATGTAAAATTACTCAAATTTTACAGATAAGGAAAATTAGAGTCAGAGAGGTTAAATGCCATCTCATGATCGTATAAATATTAAATCAGAACTAGAACTCAGAATGAGGCTTTGACTGCAAGACTAGAGATGCCACTTTTATCTTGTTCTTCACTTTAATGTTGGAGCTTTCTTTTGGCTGGCTCCCTTAAAGGGTAGTCATACATTGTCACTGGATAAACCAAAATATGTCAGTTTCTGTCTAGGAGTAGACATTGAAATAGTGAGGGATGGTAGAATTGTGTAATAGAAAGACTATTAGATTAGTCAGAGGTCATGTGTTCAAATCCCAGTTCTCCTACTTAGTGCCCATAAGACTTGAGAAAAATACTTAATGTCCTTGGTCTTAGTTTCTTCATATGCAAAATGAGGGCATTGAGATAGGTGACATCTACGTCCCTTCTTTAAATTTATTATGATACAGAGACCTCACTATTTTATGGGTGAATGTACTGTGTATCTTTCCCTTGTGAAAATAAGTAATCCAAACAATTTTCTGTTGCGCCAAATGACATATTTAACACTTCTTCCCTCCCAAATATTTTATTCATCCATTTTCAAAGGAGTCTGAGTTAAAAATAGAATATATAGAATGTAAGATCCTTGAAGACAAGGATTGTCTGATTTTTGACTTTGAATTGGCAGCATTTAGCACACTCAATAAATTCATGTTGATTGACATATGTGCTGATGTCTGCTTTTCTTTTTTTGATGTATTGAGTTTAAAGATGTATAATTTCTTACAAAGACATAAAGTTGGCTTGATACTGCCTGTCATTGGGATTTTGCATAATAGTGATATCAAGAGAAAGACATCTTAGAAAGCATTGCCCAAAGGTAGTGAATATCGATACCAACCTTCGTCTCTGCCTACTCTTTCCACATGCTGTCAGTCATTTTATGAAAGTAGATCATTTTTCACAGTATTTTTTCTCTCCATACTATTTCACTTTGCATTTTTGCTATAACTGTGCTCCAAGACTGTCTTGGTAGTGAATGTAAGCCAAGAAATGACATGTAGTATCTTAGAGAATGAGTTCTGCCATATAGGCATATTAGAACACCTTTTCTGGGTATTCCACTTTCTTTCTAGCCTCCATATTGCAGTAGAAAATTTTCTTTGTTGCATTTATATGTATGTACATATGTGTGTATATAATATATACAGGTATATGTATATTTGCGTGATTGTATAAGTATGCATATACAGGTGGTACAGTGAACAGAGCATTAGACCTGAAGTTAGGAAGACCTGAATTCAAATCCAATCCTAGGCACTTATTAGCTGTGAGATCTTGGGTGAGTAACTTAACTTTTGTTTGCCTTATTGTCCTCATCTGCAAAATGGGAATAATAATAGCGCCTTTTTTCCCCAGGGTTCTTATAAAGATCACTTGAGATATCTTTAAAATACTCGCCTTGTTCTGTTGTGTTTCATTATTCATGACCCCATTTTGGTTTTTCTTGGTGAAGGGACTGGAGTGGTTTGCCATTTCCTTCTCCAGATCATTTTATAAATAAGAAAACTAAGGCAGGGGCGGCTAGGTGGCACAGTGAATAGAACACTGGTCCTGGAGTCAGGAGGACCTGAGTTCAAATCTGGACTCAGATACATAACACAAAAAATAGCCATGTGACCTTGGGCAAGTCACTTAACCCCAACTGCCCTCCAAAAAGCAAAAAAAGAAAAAAAAGAAAAGAAAAGAAAACTAAGGCAAACAGGGTTGAGTGACTTGCTCAGAATCACACAACTAGTAAGTGTCTAAGGCCAAATTTGAACTTTGATCTTCCTGACTTCAAGCCCAGGACTCTATTCACTATGTCATCTAGCTGCCCTGGAAAATGCTTTATAAACTTGAAACATCTACATAAATGGTAGCTGTTCCTATCATTAATATGGGAATGTTTTTTGTTTTGTTTTGTTTTGTTTTGTTTTTGGTTAGGAAGTCCAACCTGGGTTATTCTTAAAATGGGTACTAGGCAAATGCTATGCCTCCTTACCTCTACCTCTTGGAATCCTTGATTTCATTCAAAGCATAGCTCAAAAGTCACTTTATACATAAGCTATTTACTGATTCTCCCAGTTGTGAGGGCATCTCCCCAGAATATAGACTTTTGTAAATTTTGTCTGTATTTTTTTGTGTGTGGTATGAGTGTGTGTAAATTTATATATATATATATATATATATATATATATATATATATATATATATATATATATAATCTCTTAATAGTAATAATAATAATCTCTAAAGTGCCTTAAAGGAAATATATATAGGCACTTTAGAGATCATTGATTTGAGTCATCTCATTTTAGTTAAAATTAGAGGCTAACTGACTTGCCCAGGGTTACATAGTTAGTAGGTCTCTGAAGTGGTATTTGAACCCAGGTTTTCTTGACTCTCCAGATCTAAACACTATGCCATATAATGTCTCCCTCAATTCAGTATAATTTACTTGAGCTCAGGAATGGTTTTGTTTTTCTCTTTTCTCCCCAGTGACTAACTAGGACAACATCTGGCACACAGTGAGTCTTTACTAAATTATTTTTCATTGAGTTGGTCTAAACTTAATTATAAAAGACCATGTCCTGACAGTAGTGGATGGATTAGGAGGAGGCTTGTTGAATCTCAACCATGGCCATTCTGGATGAGAGTGGGGAATACAAACAGTTGCAATAAAAAGTCTGAAGATTTGGGAGAATCAAGTTGATGTGGAGAAATGGCTAATTCATTTGACACTTCCCACAATTTGACTCCCTGATTTAGGATGGACTTGCCTAGCTGTGAGAGCTCTTTCAACAGCCAGTCTCTTTGCTAATCTCACCCTCTTGAATTTTGATATTCTACATTTCCCTTGATTACAACTCAGAGTTGCAGGTTATATTTGTTCTTCTTTTGAATTAGAACCATAGGATAGATTTAAGCTAGAAGAGAGCTTAGAAGCCTTATTTTATAGCTGAAAAAAATTGAGTAATTGATCAAATTACTGGATCAGTGGCACATAGGTCATAAGTGACAGATTTAGGATTTGAATACAAGTCCTCCAACTCTAAACTCAGAATTCTTTCTGTTATATTATGACGTCTTCCCTGGATTCCGCTGTCTTGGCCTTAAGTCAGAATTTCCTTCCCTACCACCTGCAGTTTTATTTTATATTGGTGTGGGTTGACCCTGCCTTACATGGGCTCATCAGGAGTGATCCTTACTCAGTTTATTTATCTTTTTATGCTTGGCACATTACTATGGACCTTAATAAATCCTTGATGGCTAATTGATTTTTCCCACAGGTCCCTTCCAATATTTTTGGTGTCTGATCAGTGAGATGGGAAGGGATTCTTTAGTTTAAAGAGAATCAGACTTGAACAAGATAAGTTAAGTTTCACTTTGAATTTTGAAATTCACTGACCTTTATATTCAACAAGCATTCAGTATGTGCAAGCCTCCAGCTCCATATAAAATCTCATTTCATGCAAAAAATCCCCATTCACTGTAATGTAGGGGTGGAACCCAACCATTATTCCAACCCCCTAAGGAATTCTATTTGACTTTCAGCTGTTCAACAAGACCCCACACAGGATAACGCACTTTCAGGATGAGCGGTAGATGGTGACTATTCCCCAGTAAAATGGGCTGTTTACAGCTGAGCTCACCCTAGCACAGCCAGAAAATTCTCAGAACACTTGAGTTGTGCCTTGATGAGGTGTTCTGTGCAGGCTGCAAAGCTAGCTGTGATCAGTACATTTTGTAAAATGAGGTTTTCATTTTTCAGCCACATTAATGCAATAATATCTTCACAAAGGAGTTATACACTTAGGAGTTATAGCATTCTACGTTGTTAAAAGGGAACATATTCTGTCACTTAAGCACTATGTTATCCTAGGCTGGAAAAAAAAAATCAATACGTTTTGTGCTTAGGCTAGAGGATCTCTCCATGTTGTCATGGCTACACTTTAAGGTATTGATTCATCCATAGGGATTCCAGGCTTGGAAGGGGCCCAGTGAGAGGCAGAAATACTTTGTTCAGCAGAAATTAAGCAAAGCCCAGGCAAGACCTGTGCCAGTCTTACAATGTAGCAAATTCCCCTGTATGTACAGGGTCCCACAGGGAATCACATTAGGACACTTCCTCAGGACCTGACGCTAGAACAGCCTGGCTCATGAACCACTTCTGTTGTCAAAGATTTGGGGAGAGATGTGTGATGAATGCTGCTGTACTGAGCTACCGAGCTGGGCAGGGAAGAGATGAAATGTTTCTGAACGTTTGTAAAAATAAATTAGCAATTAAAAAATATCACAGGAATGTAATGTAAGCCCACCATGAGTCATAAAGTCCGAGGATATCATAACATCCTCTTAGTCAAGGGAAAATAGCCATTATCTTAAAAATAGTTTCACTGCTGGAAGATTTTTTAGATTTGTGCATTTCTTTATTCAGTTCTTTTTATGATTTATAGTCTTTTGGGTTAGGAATTTTTTTTCCTTTTTTTTTGACACAAGTGTGCTCTTGGAGATACTTTTGATAAACACTCTGTTTTCTGAGATAGAGCTAAGGACACTAACATGCCTAGTTCATTCCATCAGATAGCTCCTATGGATTAAGAAAAGTGTGGTATGTTAGAGTTAGATCTGAAAGGGACTTTTATAGTTACTGAGTTTAAACTTCAATTTATAGATGAAGAAATGGAGCTTTAGAGAGTAAGTGCCTTGCCCTAGACCACATGAGTAGTAAGTGACTGAGGCAGGATTCAAACCCATGTCTTTGGCTCCTAATCCATTGTTCTTTCCAGTAGATTACAGTGTCATTTCTTTTGTAGCAAAATCCTATCTTGGTTTTGACCTATTCCCGAAAGAAATATTCTGGACGCAATAGTTTTTCAAGAAATAGAGTAATTGCCTGATGGGAATCAAGCTAGGTCCTAGTAAGCAAATGAATCATAATAATTCATGTTTATGACACATATAATGGTTTTCAAAACCCTATTTTCAACTTAATAAACATATGAGGTAGAGTCTGTTTTTTGACCAGAATCTGTCTTTGATTTTATTGGGGTAGAGAACTCTCTGGTGAGGAAATTTTTTTAACCAGTGGAGACTGGTGCTGGATTCGTCACTTCCATACTGTTAGAGAATTTCTTGGGGAGCTGAGAGATTAAGTGATTTACCCATGGTCATATACCCACTAAGGGTTAAAACTGGTATATTTGAACCCTGGGCTACCTGATTCCAAGTTCAGTGACCTGTCAGAGAGTTCAACAAGAAAGATAGAAAAGAGTCCAAAATATAGTGGAGCCCAGAGAAAGTGGGACCAGGCAGAGCCACAAGAAGGAACTTTGGAGAGACACTTGCCTCTCTCCCCTTGCCCTTCTCCACCAATTGTCTTCCTTGCTGGGTACTACCACAATGCAAACAATGGGCAATTTTAAAATTATTATATCTGGCAGTCTTTAGAACTTGTATGTCAGTATGTTTATCTGAGACAGGTAGTCCAGACAGACCAGACCCAGATTTGAACAGCAGGGGAGTGGGCTGGATTACTTTCAGGAAATTGCAAAACTCCTTTAATGACCCCCAACTTTTCATGAAAGCAAAAGCCCATCTTTTTAATATCAGCATTCTATTGGAATTGTTGTGTGGCAATGAGATACTACTGCCTCTAAAGAATTAAAATTGATTATCAGTATGGGGACATTGGAGAGGTTCATGATGCATCTGAGCAGGCTGTATCAAATAACAAATGAGGAACTCTAGAGTGGAACAGAAGTAAAAGATGTTATCACAAAGATAGGAAGATGGGTGGTCATGTGACAAGGAAGATGGATGACAAATAGGCAGCCAGAGTATTCTTCTGATAAGCTTGGGACAAAGCAAGGGAGGCCCCTAGCATGCTGGATGAATTTATGGGAAGACATATATGAATCTTTCAGGATAGGTAAGGCTAGATGGGTTTCAGGACAGTGAAATTTTTGACCCCAGAACTCTCAAAGGGCGTATCCACATCTCCCCCTCTCAAATCATCTCCAACTCCTCCTCCTTCAGTTTGGTCTCAAGTAAAGAAGTAATCCTTCCCTTCGCCAAGGCCCATCCTTCTTTAAGTACCTTTGATTTCATCCCCCTCCCTCTTCTCCAGCAGAATCACTCTCTTTCTAATTTTCAATCTCTCCTTATATACTGGTTTCTTCTCTGTTTTCCTACAGACAGGCCAGTGTTCCCCTCATCCTTAAATATCATTATATCTTATCTTCTCTAATAGGTGTTGTCCTATATTTCTTCCTTTTGTCAGCTAAACTCCTTGAAAAAGACATTAGACACATCATGTGCCTTTACGTGGCATTATGGTTATTCCATCGGAGTATAAAAACTAATATGTCCAAAAAAGAACTCATTATCTTTACCCTACCCCCACCAACATATCCCTCTTTTGTATTTCCCTATTAGTGTCAGTAACCTTTGTATCATTCTTGACTCCTTACCAATAAACTGCCAATTTTTGTCATTTCTACTTCTACAATATCTTTCAGATAGCCACTCTTCTTTCTACTTTCCAGACACCTCCTGAATTTAGCACCTCATCACTTTTTGCTTGGGACTATTGTAATAGCATTCTAATTGGTCCTCATGACTCAAGTCTCTCCTTATTCTAAACTATCCTTCATTTAGCTGATCTAATCATGTCATCCCCTCTCCCTACTCCAGTGGCTCTCAATTCCTTCTAAGATTAAATATAAACTCCTTTATTGGGCACTTAAAGCTCTTCCCAACCTGGTTTCTTCCTGTATTCCAGTGTTCTTGTATATTACTCTATGGAGCAGTCATATTGTCCTACTTAATGGTCCTCACAGTCCTCCATGTTGTGCATTTTTGCATAGTCTCATCAAGTTTTCACACCTCATCACCACCATCTGCCCCTCTGACTGGAGGACTGAGCCATGAATTCCAAAGCCCGCATTTAAAGAGGGGGCTCAGGACAGACTTCTCATTCCACTCCCGCCAAACACATTACTTTCCCAACTAAGATTAATTTCCATTTTCTTTGTAGCTTGCAGAGTACCTACTTATATACAAGTTGTCTAACCAATGAGAATGTAAGCTCCTTGAGGGCAGGGACTGTTTTTGCTTTTTATTTGTAACCTCAGTGATTTACAATGTCTGCAGGTTACACAGTAAGCACACAATAAATGATTGTTGATTGATTGATGATAGCCAACATTTACCTATTTTTTTCAAAGTGTTTGACAATATATTATCTCATTGGAATCTTCACAACATCCCTGTGAAGTAGGTGTTATCATTATCCAGTAAGGAGAGGAAGACTGAAAGACATTTAATGATCTGCTCAGGCCCACAAAGCTACTAAGCATCTGAAGAAAGATTCAAACTCAGGTCTTCATTAGAAATTCTTCATTCTATCCACTTAAGAAGAGTAGCAATCTGTTTACAGTGAAGGAATTACACACCAATGAAGTAATAAGTCTTTAAATTATTAATGTAATAGGCATAATGGCAATGGTAATTTGAAGATTTTCCCTGCCTCTTAATAGGCTGAATATAATCTCATGGAGCCTGTGGTGGGAGGAGTTTTTGGAACATTTAGAGTAGTAGGGAGTGGAGTAGGAAATGAGTCAGAGCAGTTAGAGTTGAGGGAGAGAGAAGAAGTAGGCAGAGGGCTGTAAGTGTTCTTTGTGGGAAGGCCCTAGCAGGGGAAAGATGGGAATGGCAGTGCCATCTATGTATAGATTTTCTTATTGCCATGCTGAATTTGGCTTTCTCGTGTTGGGATTTGGCTTTCTGGTGTTTAAATAAATGTTTTGGATCTGTCTTCCATGTGGAGAGTCTGTTAAATTTTGTGATTTGGAATTATGCCAGCAGATTCATAGCCACCATAGGTGCTGGGCATATTGTGTTGGTGCTACAACAAGGCAAGTTACTAGATTTTTATGGGGGTGGGGTCTATAAAGAAAAAAATTGTACCATCTGTCCTCATGGACATATGTAATTGTTGGCAGTCAGTACTCAATCAATACTTTAAAAAAATTAATTCATGCTATCTACTGGAAGGTCAAATACTGAAGCTGAAGCTTAAATACTTTGGCCACAGAGTGAGAAGATGGGACTGATTGGAAAATACCCTGATATTGGGAAAGATTGAAAGCAAAAGGGGAAAGGGATGAGTGAAGGATGAGATGGACAGATAGTATCATGGAAACAATGAAAATGAACTTGGACAAATTTCAAGATGGTGTAAATTCCTATACATAACCAACTAAAGAACTTTTCCATGTACACATATCTGTAAAAATTTTTTTAATGAAGCTTCTTTTATTATAACAGAAAATAGAGATAATGCAAAATAGAATAACCTTGTATGTTATGGTCCACAGGGTCATGAAGAGTTGGACATAACTGAACAATAACTGTCCTCATGGACAGAGGCAGCTGGTGGCATGGTGGATATTGGGGAACCTGTGGCCTTGAGGTCACATGTGGCCCTCTAGGTCCTCAAGTACAGCCCTTTAACTGAATAGGGATAGAGTATGGGATCTGGAGTTAGAAAAGTCTGAGTTAGAATCTTGCCTCAGACACTTACTATCTGTGTGACCCTGGGCAAGCCACTTAACCTTTGTTTGCCTCAGTTTCCTTAACTTAATATAGGGTAATAATGGCCTCTATTCCCAATGGTTGTTGTGAGTACTGAATGAGATAATATATATAAAGTACTTAACATGTGCCTGATACATAGATGCTTTATAAGTATTATTATTATTATTACTGTCTCTGAAGAAAGATAAAGATCTACAATGAAACAACTATAATACAAAATAGAAATATGTGTACAAGGGAGGGAAGCACTGTTAATCATTCAACCAATATTTATTAAGAACCTATTAAATTCCAGGTTCTGAAGTAGGTTCTAGGAACACAAAGACAAAATGAAACAGTCTCTGCCCTCAGAGAATTTGCATTCTATTGGGGGAGACAACATGTACATATATAAATATATAAATACAGATGCAAAATAAGTACAAGATAACAAGATGCTCTATCCTTTGTGAAGCCTTGACAGCTGACAGACAACTCAGCCATTGATTATTCTGTTATTAATAGTTAGTCTCTTAGGAGCAATGTTAAAATCTCTTTTGAAACCCAACACCAGAAAGAAGCACTAGGGTTTCTACCAATACTTAGTAGCCATTCACAATGAGAGCTAGAGGGACTTCTGAGAGTATAGTTGGAAAAATGAACTGGACATAAACTACTGGGTCTCCATCCAGATAATAATAGTAATAATTATAGCTAGCATTTGCATAGTACTTTAAGGTTTACAAAGTGCTTTCCAAAAGGTATCTGATTTTATTCTCAGAATAACTCTGGGAGGTAGGTACTAATATGATCCTCATTTTACAGATGAGAAAATTGGGGCAGAAAGCATTTTTAGTGACTTGCCCAGGGTCACACAGCTAGCTGGTAAGTGTGAGCTGAGTTTAAATTCTGATCTTCCTGACTCTAGGTCCTGAGCATTATCCAATGCATCATCTATCTGTCTCATATGGAATAGGGAGTGAGTTGATATTCAAAGAGGCTCTGCATTACTTTCACACTGGTGTATTCTAGTCAAGTCAGCCCCATTCTTTATAAGAATCACAGTATTATGGTTTGTAAGTAAAGAAACTGAGAGCATGGGGTGGCTAGGTGGCGCAGTGAGTAAGAGCACCAGCCTCGGAGTTTGGATGACCCGAGATCAGATCCGGCCTCAGAAAATGAGCACCCACACATAAATAATGACTAGCCGTGTAACCTTGAGCAAGTTACTTAACCCCAATTGCTTTAAAAAAAAAAAAAAGAAACTGAGAGCAGAGAAGGCACCGCAAAATTTGTAATGCCTTTTTTTTATGATAGACCTGGGTTATTCCCTCCATTTCCCTCCATGTTGCTGTATGTGGCCCTCTGTTCCTTTAGGGACTTTAGCCATTCAGCAGCTGATAAGAGCGCAAATGTGTTTCTTTAGCATTTTATGATTAGACTATAAATGTCCTGGAAGCCTGGACAGAGATTGCATCAAACAGGTACTTGAAGGAAGATGATCAAATGAGATTTCATATATACATATACACAATGCATACATACATGTGTATATCTATATGTACATATATATCATATATATTTCCTTGCAAACTGGCAAATGCTGTCAAAATAGCTATATTAGTAATGATGATAATAAAAGCAGATTCATTAGATTTGGTTGAGAACTCATATCTGATCCTTTGTGATTGATCACAGTAACATATTATGGGGAAGATTATCCAATGGGGGCTATTTCTAGTTGCCAACCCAAGTTACCCCCAAATTCCATTAGCATGTCTATTTCACCCTCTATAGGATTGCTTGGGAATAGGTAGGATTGCACAAAGCAGGGGAAATTCATTTCAAATGCTTAGTACAAGATACCTTTGGCTACATCCAAGTCAAATGCAGTTACTATTATTAATATTAATCATCATCATAATAATTAACTATGCAAATGATGCCTAGATGATTGTTAGAGTATTTAATAAGGGTAGTAATAGAGCTAAGTGTTAGGATTAGCAGCTCACATTTATATAACATTTTATGTTTTACAAAGTGCAATTTCTTTTTCCTTCCAGGGAACCTGCAGTCTGTTGGCATGTTTCTTGTTGCATTTTCCTTTCTTCTGCCTGTGCTCAGGACAATTGCATAAATCCATTGCAGGACTGCAGAAATATCACAATTTGTAATTGTACTGCAAAGATCATTCTCCCCCCCCAGTCTTTGAATCAACAAGGTAGATAAATAAATAGGAGTGGATAGAAGTCTACATTTATTTCTCTGTGTTTTAAGAGAGCAGGGAGGCATCATAAATCTCTACAAATTGCCCCTGTGGCTGAGTAGTCTGTGCTACTTGAATGATACTAGCAATTGGAATTTTCCCAATCACTGAGATTCCCAGAGAAATGTATCACTTTGGTATCACTGAGGCCATATGTACCCTGGCTATGAAAGCAGTACCCCAGGACATGCTGCATTCCAGAGAAATCTAAATGGATCTTAGAATATTAATGTGACTGCTATGACCAAAGAACTGTTTGTTGATGGACGAGGTGTAGGCAGATATTATTTGTTTTTGTCCATGCATAGAAATAAAAATCACTTTAGGGAAGCAAATGGCAAAAGCAATCTGCCTTCTCCAAACAGGCTGTTTTCTTTTGTGATTCCAACAGCCTACTTGTAGGAAGTAAATATTTTATATTTAGTTTTGCTTATAAAAAATGCCATTGGTACCCTTACTGGGACATGCAGCTTTAAAATTCAAATTGTAGACAGTACTTGAACCAGAATGCCTTTTGTGTGTTTGGGATGTGAAACGGGTCTCCTGTATCTTATGGGAGCATAATGGGGGGAGGGGACACAAAAATATGATTTTAGTACATTGGAGGTTACAATATGGACAGACCCCTTCGAGAGCTAAAACCAAAGATCAGAATGTGTGGCATAAAACCTTACTACCTGAAGAGATTGCATTTCACCTTGTTTTCTTTTCCCTTCCCCGTGCATCTCATTGTTTTCATCTCCCTGAGTCTCCTACAGGGATATTGTGCCTCTTCTTGTCACAGCGACACACTGAGATGCTATTTCAGTCTCTCTCAGGCAAGGTAATCATTGTGGTACATTTGTAGGACATTTTGCAGTTTTCAAAGTACTTTCAAAATCCATTATCTCATTTGATCCTCACAGCAGCCCTAGGAGGGAGGTAGGATGTGGAGTATTATTCCCATTTTATCGATAGGAGACCTCAGCACAAGGGAGTGGGGGTTGGGGGAAAGGGAGTGAAGTAAGTAACTTTGTCTAAGACCCGGCAACTAATTAGTGGTTAGAACCAGGACTTTCTGTCCAGGTCTTCTGATTTCTAGTCTAGATGCTAATATGGGATATTTGGAGTTCTAAATTTTTCTCCATTAAACTAGGGATAATTTGTACAAAGCCTATCTGGGACATACTGGGGTGACTTTTGAGGGAGGGAGTAGGATTAGGAGCCCAGTTAAAATGGAGGCTGGCTGCTAGGTCCTGGAAGTCAGGATAATCAAGGGTCAAATCCAGAGCAGGGGGAGGGATTGTAGAAATATAATGATTTCTACTGTAACTCATATGTACTGAATAAAATGAGCCCCTTTATCTGAGTTCCAATTATCGAGCTATCCAATGACATCTCTATGCCCTAGACCCCCTACTCTAGAGTCTTTTGCCCATTTGCAACACATGTACATATGGAGGGCATATTTTAGATTCAAACATCTCTTTTCCATGTAAATTGTGGGATGATATTTTACAGCCTCAGGAATTTGATGAATTAAGTTGTCCATCTGTCAGGTGAAGGGGATATAGCTAAAATGTACTGGATTTAGGTACATTTCTTAACAAGTGCTAAAGAAAAGTGAAAAAAATCTCCCATATTATGTTAAGTAATAAAATCTACTGGTTGGATTCCCACTGGGAAACTTTGAAAATCTCTATTGCAAATGTCGTCCTAATTAAACTTTTCTCCTGAAGTTGGGTGCTTTCCCCCCAATATTATCAGAATGAATGGATAAAATGTAGAGATTCTAATTAGCACTTTTTTCATATATTAAAGAAACCATTTTCCCAGTTATTAAAAAATAGATCTGAGAAGAGTTCTTTGGAATCATTTTTCTTTGTAAATACTAGTGATAATTCTTAGCTATTGTCAAAAAAGCTGTATTTTTGGCATAGTGTGAATTATGAAGGAAATGCTTAAAGGATACCATGGTGTGAAAGAAGAAGAAAAAATAAAATATTTCTCTTGCACAAACATTATACTCTACAAAGAGGACAGATGTTAAATCATGTTAAATAAGTATATGCTTGGAAAAAGAAGATTTGGAGCAAAGGGAATTTCATTTCAGGACCTAGCATTCTCTCTACATCTGCTGCATGATTTAGTCCTATGACACTAACCAAGTCTTATGGAAAAAAAACAAAAAAAATCCCAAAAAACAAAAAACAAAAAAACAGTTTGACCTCAGGCAAGCTGGTGTGAGACATAAGCTTGTTCCAGGTTGAATTTTCCTTCTTAAATTTTTCATGAAATTCTCCCAGCAGGGTCACAGTTTAGCTATGAAAAGATTTTGAACCTAAGAATTGCAACGACCAAGATGTTAAAAAAAAAAAAAAGCATTTATTTCATTGGAATCCCCTCCCCCTTTCATTTTAATACCCCATAATAACATGGAATAAGTTTAAGGCACATCAATTGTAAAATTATCATTTTTCACCAAAGCAACATTATATTAAATGCTTAATTATTCATTACTAATGCTTGTCATGGTGAAATATTGGCCCGACTAATTTTGAAAGCACCAAGCCTAGCTTTTCTTCCTTGAAGGTTAATGGCTGAGCCCTCAGTTTCATTAGCCTTCCTAAATGTAGCACACCTCATATGTCATTGCTCGGCTTCCTTTTGGCCCCCACACCTTTTAGCAAGTAAAATCTACACTGTGCATAATGGCCTTTCAGGTCTGTTGCCTACAGACTGCAATCCATGAGGATGTGTACCACTTTTTAATGGGGATGGTAGCAAGATAGATTTGGGGTCAGGTAGTTTTCTGAACTGTTGATATATTTTGGACAAAGGGAATAGTTTCTTAAGGGATGCCTTTTAAAAAATAGTGATAGCTCCTTGAATTAAATAAAGCATACAATTTATTTTTTTAAAGCATTTACTGATTTGAAATCACAGCACTGACATTGTGGGTGTGAGTGTGCCTGGGTGTGCTACAACCAATTTGTTGATATGTTCTTTAACTAATTTTTTGATGTTCTTCCACTGTCCCCTATGACATTAGGCAAATCACTACCTCTGGACTCCCAATTTTCCTCACTTTCTGTTTCTCAAACTCTAAATCCTATCACATCATGAAGTTCAACTTCAATAAGTGGGGTAATAGGGTTATAGATCTGGAACTGAAAAGGTAGAGAAGTAGTTGAAAAATCATGGACTGGGCCAGGTTGGAAGTGAGAATGATTGGCCCGGTGCTTCTTCCAGTGGAAGTTCCTGGATGCAACTCACCAAATAAAGGAGGTAGAGGAGGCCATTAGATGGGGCTTGGGGAGGGGGCTGGGCTTGGGGTGGGAGGGGTGGAGGAGTTGCCACTGTGAGAAGGCTGCTGAGGCAGGGGTGAAGAATTCCAACAAGGAATAGGGCTGTCATGGACTAGGTTTGAAAGGATGATATTTATATAATACTTAAAGGTATTGCAAAGGTGCCAGGGTCATACTCTTAGTATTCTGGCGACTGTCCATCTTCCATCCTTTATTCTTTCCCTCCATTCTTCTGCTCTCCAGCAAAGATCTTTTGCAGCACAGAAAGCTGCTGTCACACTGGCAGTTTTGGCCCCAGAAAAGTCCCACTGCCTGCAATCTGGATCTCCATGGACCTGGAAAGAGCAAGGAGAGACTACGGTGTAGACTTGGACTTTGTTTCAAATCCATGAGTTGAGTCTTTGCGTCAGCAAGTGGAGCTTTTCTGTGGGTACTGTGGTAGTGTGCTGAGTGGTGATGTAGGATTGGGTCTTGAGTGAGTTCAAGGCAGATTTCAGTTCATGTTTTTTTTTTTTTTTTGGTGGGGTACTGGGTATTTTATACCATGGAGAGAGCTGAAGTTGCTTTAAAGTTGGTGCATGATTTATGTTTTGGAGAGGTTTGAGAGATAATGGGGATTAGGAAAAAATGTTTCGTCCTACATCTTGTTGGGATTGTGACCATTCTCATTTTTAATTCTTCATAAGCAGTTGTCTTTCCTATTTCACTCTATCACAGTATCTAAATTAGAAACTTGGGGCTTATAAATAAGCTTTGTAATTTCCTGAAAAATTTCTATATTTTTCTTTCCTTTTCCTGTTCAATTCTGTGCCTGATTCATTATCTATCTTTTTGTCTGTCCAAACTATATGCACAAATAACTTGATAGGGCATTTAACCAAAAATGCATTGAAATCTAGGCAATAGACGTTCTTCATCCACTTCATCTTTCCTGAATAATCTACATAACGTCATCCACAAACAGGACTATCTGGAGGCCTTCATCATCCACAAGGAATACTCTCAATTTGGAATCTGTGATGAATCTTTTCCATCACAGTGAAGAATATTTTCAGCTAGCAAATATCTCCTGGTTGTATGCCTTCTTGATTTTTGTTGTTGGAGAATTATTTATTTATAATGTTATATCATTTAATGAAACTCAAATGATTTTGCTTTATGGATAGGGAGCTCTATGTTGTAAAGGAACTTATTAGATGGCTATTGTTCTGCCAAATCAAATTTTTAATGGTAATAAATAAAAAGCATAACATGTTGTCATATACTCTCTTTCACTTAATTCTGAAATGTTATTTATGTTTTACTTTTTTTTTTTTTGCTTTTTGGAGGGCGATTGGGGTTAAGTGACTTGCCCAAGGTCACATGGCTAATAAGTGTTAAGTGTTTGAGGCTGGATTTGAACTCAGGTCCTCCTGACTCCAGGGCCAGTGCTCGGTTCACTGTGCCATAGCCACCCTTTGATGGTTTACTTTTAAATATTATTTGCAAACACTGACTTGTTCCTAACTAATGCCCTCAATTAATGTATAGATGACATAAAATTTTTGTATAGATAGGAAAGTAGGCAAAGAATTCAGTAGTTATAATTCTCTGCTGTCTTTTTTTTTTTCATATTAGTAAGGTCTGAAATTTACCTATACCTTTGTTGTTGTTTTTTTCCTCTAAATATCTTGTATAATGATCCCTCATGGACCTCAAAATTGTGTTGCTGGCACAAATATTCTCTGAATTCACTTGGTCCAATCTGAATGCCTTTTTGATTTTTAGTTCCTTTTGTGCCTTTCCTAGCCCCTATATGAACACATTAGGGAATGGGATGTTATAATTATGAAAAGAAATTAATCTCCTACTTATAAATATGTGTGTTCTCCAAATCTCTGCTTTCTTCTCTCTCTACTCTTCTGGGAATTAAAATTGTCCAATCTATAATAAAAGAGACTGAGGCAAAGCCCTGGGCCAATGGCACATTATTGAAGGGTCCATGGTCACCTTTAATGAAGTGGACCTCAGATCTTCCTCACAGTTGGTGATGCTTCCTTCTTTCAGGGTCTTATTCTTCTAAGATTTGAACACTCTAAAGGGGCTACACAAAATTCAGAATTCCATTTGCTGATAGAACTTGCTTCACTAAATAATGTATCAAGCTAGAAATGATATGTTGCAGGGGGGTCTTGGATTGGGTGAAGCATGAGGCATCTAGACTGCCTAAGTGGTCAAAAGATGATCACCTGCTTATGCTGGAAAAGAGAAAGTGGTCTGGAAGTATAAAAACAAGTTGGGGACTTTCCATGTAATTGAATTACCCCGTCATGCGGGGTTTGGTCACCAAAACAAAGAAAAACAAGGGTGGAAAGCCTCTAGTTAGCTTACTATGATGAAAAAAGTGAACATAAAATTTGCAGTTCATAGCTCTGGGGCCTAATATACCTATAATCACTACCCCTATGAAATCATAGCGAACTGATTAATACTGAGGGTAGGGGTCCAAATGAATTATTTCTCAAGCTCTCTCTTAATATCCTTATCTCCTTCTCTGGCTTCAAATCTTTAGATGTAAGATTTGCAGTCCTGTATATTTAGTTGTAAGTTTTCTATTTCATTAGACTCCTATATCATTAACCACCTGCTTGATATATCTCTATATATGAGTTATTATTACTTCAAGCTCAGTACACATAAACTGGAATTAATCTTCATCTCCCTAAAACCTTATTTTTAACACAGGAATATTTTTTTGCATCCTTCTATTATTGCACATCGAATCTCCTAGTCATGTTGGTTCATAGCTTCAGAATCATCAGTGATTTGCACAATCAAAGATTTTGTAGGCTCTACTCTCTTCTGTTTCAAATCAAGACATTCTTCATTCTCCAATGTTGTGATACCTTTCCTGTTTTGCACAATTTTCCAAATATTATCAACAATGACTCAGGAATCCCATTTGCTTCTTCTTTTAGCCTCTTAGGATATGACTTGTCTGGATAAGGTGACTTGAATTCTTCAGAGTAACAAGGTTCTCTCTCACTTATCTTGGGTATCAATTCCCTGTTAGTAATTTTTTTTTCTGTTAGTTCTAGTGTAACAGTTATTTCCTTGACAGAGAAAACAAAAGAAAAATATGAATTGAGCTTTTCTATCTTCTCTTATTTTTGTTAGCTATTATCCCATGTGCCCAAAGTAGTAGTCTTTAATTTTACTTTCTTTCCTGAAATAATTAAACTACCTTTCTGTTTTATTCACTATTCTTCTTCTTCATAGTCATAGTCAATTGACAAATCCAAAACTCAACTTACATTTGTCTCCTTCATCAGCTTGCCTGGACTATTTCGATAACTTTCTAATTTATTTCACTGCTTACAGTCTATTGTCTTTCAAATGCATTTTCCGAGGTAGAGCCAAGATGGCAGAGTAGTAACAGCATGTCCAAGCCACTCTGCCCCCAGATTACCTCCAAACTATGTAAAAGGGGACTCTGAACAACTTCTGGAGCCCCAGCACCCATAGAACGACACAGAGAAGCTAACCTCCCGCTGAGGACAGCCCAGCAGCCCTGCAGGAAGGACCAGCGCAGTGCTCTGGGAGCCTGCAGCTCAGCGCGCAGAGCCACAGGGAGCTGGGAGCCCAGCGGGGAGCCGAGCACTGCCGAGTGCCTGAGTCTTGGTTTTAGCCCCAGGGCGGCAGGGCCAGCAGCCGCTGGAGGGACCCCAGAACACCAGCAGCTGTGGCAATTCCAGAATTATCAATATAGACATGCCTAGGACAAAGTGAGAGGTTAGTGCCCTATGGACTTTGGGACCAGTATTTGGGGAACGTGTCGGCTTCCTCCCCTGGGGGCTAGAAGCCGCTGAGGAGACATGCCATTTTGTAGTTTTCAGAGGCAGCTCCAGCTCCTGGCCTGCGAACTTTAGGGAGATCCAGCGACCAGTCTTGGGGGGGTAATTGCTCTTGCTTTGACCTCCCTGGATCTGGATTGTGATCTGGGGTGGAGGTCGTCGGTGGGTTTCCAGCTTGCCAGAAACGGAAGTTGCCCCCCACATGTTCCGGAAGAAAATTCCTCTATCTGGCCTTAAAGCCATAGTGTGGCAACAAGCCCAAAAGTCAGGTAATTAAGTGGCAACATGCCAAGACAAAGGAAACAAATTAAACAGAAAAATGCAACATTAGACTCCTACTTTGGGGGCAAAGAGGGTCGAAGCATAGGGGAAGAGGACTGTGAGGTCAGAAATCCTGCTCCAAAAGCCCCAGGGGAAAACATGAGTGGGTTGCAGGCCATAGAGGACCTTAAGAAGGACTTTAAAAATCAAATAAGAGAAGTGGAGGAAAAATTAGAAAGAGAAATGAGAAGGATGCAGGAAAAGTATGAAATGAGGGTCAACAGCCTGCCTGAAGAAAACAACACCTTAAAAAATAGACTAACTCAAATGGCAAAGGAGGCCCAAAAGGGCAATGAGGAGAAGAATGCCTTAAAAAGTCGAATTTGCCAGATCAAAAAAGAATCTCAAAAGTTCACTGAGGAGATTCATTCCTTCAGAGTTAGACTGGAGCAAATGGAAGCGAATGACTTTATGAGAAATCAAGATGCTGTTAAGCAGATCCAAACAAATGAAAGATTAGAAGGCAATGTGACATACCTCATAGGAAAAACCACTGACCTAGAAAATAGATCCAAGAGAGACAATTCAAATACATTTTCCACCAAGGAGCCAGAATAGCATTCTTGGGCATGTCAGGTAACAGGAATAAGAAAGTGAACTTATCACATCCTAGTACAATAATTTTTAGTGACTCTCTATTACCTTTAGAACAAAATGCAAACTTCTTGGCCTGGTGTTTATTGTACTTCATAATTTCACTCCAGTATACCTTTTTATTTCCCTTTACATATTCTGTTTTACC
This sequence comes from Gymnobelideus leadbeateri, assembly GCA_011680675.1. Lineage (NCBI taxonomy): Eukaryota > Metazoa > Chordata > Mammalia > Diprotodontia > Petauridae > Gymnobelideus > Gymnobelideus leadbeateri. Next base: position 163,157 of record WOXC01005401.1, on the reverse strand, counting down.
CAGAACTTGCTTCACTACCCCTGTACTGGCATACTAGACGTTTCCTGAACTTGTTATTCTGTCTATTAGCTATATACTATTGCACCCTCCTGTCCACATGTGAAATGCAAAGTTTTTTGAAGGTAAGGACATTTTCCCCCTTTGAAACTTAGGTACTTTGTGCAAAAAATGTTTTATTTAGTTGAGTTGAATTGATTTGATATATCCATAAATCATTTTTGGGAGCTTTTATAGAGATAAGAAAGTAAGCATAAAGGTCAGTAATTGTCAATATGTTTTCAACCATGGTTTTCAAAGGGGTAGTAATACCATCCATAATTTTTTCAATTGTTCTTTCCTTATCTTGAATATCCAAACTACTCTATTTCCAAAGTAGCATTTTTTTCCAATACGGATTCCTCTCTGGTACATTTTCCCTCCTTTCCCTACTATTGCCATTTCCATCTTCTTTAGTGCCATTTTCACTTTCTTATATAGCATCTCATGGCCTGAAGTGTAAGAGGTCAAAATTGGTGGTGCCACTATCACAGTTAATGAAAATAACTTATTACTGAAACACTCTCATATGTTTCAGTTTTTGTGTTTGCTGTCCTCTGTCCCCTTTCACCTATAAAATTTCAAGGCATGATCTGCCTTAGTTCATAATCCAAACTTTATTTAGACTATTTTTTACCTCAATTGTTTTTTGCTGTTTTATCTTCTATTTGCTTTGTACAACCCCATACTTAATGAATTTGTTATGGCATTGAGATGCATACTCCTTCCAATGATAGAAATCACAGGCCATTTATGTGTCTCATCATGTGGAATCTTATTCATCTCTCTAAATATGTATTCTTCATAGAGTCTACCCAGTGCTCTGAGTGACTTATTCTGATTCTCTTGACTTTATGTATGAGAAAACCTGCGGTTATTCCTCACACTCAATATTTATCATCAGTTCACATTTCCCCAGTTATGCATCACTTTTCTTACATAGTCCAAGCTTGGTAATGTGTTGAAGTCTTCTCATGCCTACCTTACAAATTGTTCCCTCCTCTTTATTTCAGATGAGTCTTTGTTCTAAATTGATGTTGGTCTTGAAGGCCATATCTCTCTAAGTATTAAGGAGTGCTTATTGGAGATATTTAAGAGGCTCTTATGTTTCTCTTGATGTGGCAATTTGATATCAAACTTCAGTAAGAAAGGATGATCATGTCAAACTTCCCTTCCCTTCCCTTTTTTCTTATTTCTAAACTTGTTCAACAAAAGTTTGTTTTTGCTTGTCAAGTTGGATAAGATGCGATTACATGAAGGGTCATTGTTTCATCTTAACCTGTCTTCTAATTGTGTGTTTTGTTTTCACAAATAGACTGTCTGGCTCTACACAGGGAGATTATCCTGAAATAATTCCCAAATCAGGTCACTTGTTACTTGTTGCTTGAGATAATGTTGGTTTCATTTTTTTTACAATGCTATTTATACTAACTATATCCATTTCTTTGTACCTCTCTTCTTGAAGAAAATATTCATGATACTTTCTGTAGATAATTTTCATCAATTCATCAATTTCTTCAACAAATATTTATTCAATATTTACTATGTGCTTAGCCTTGATATAGGTCCTGTAGAGACTACAAAGAAATATAATAATCCTTTTTAGAATACACAAAGAAATGTAATAATAAATTCCTGCCCTTGAGGGAGCCCATAAGATAGTTAGAGAGACAAGACTAAAACTCATGAAAATAATGAAACAAGACAAAATAGAAACCATTCCAAAAGATGTCACATTATCAAGTGGCCTTGGGTAAGTCATTTAACGTCTCTAGGTCTCAGTTTCCTCATATATAAAATAAGGGAGTTGAAATAGATTATCTCTCTTGTCCTTTACAAAAGTACAGACTTCCAAGTAGTTTACAAGTTGTCATCTTTTATTTCTTAATCATAAACAGTTAATATCAACTAATGATCTAATGATAAGTGTCTGCAGCTAGGTGGCAACAGTGGCAGGAAGACTCATTTTCTTGAGTGCAAATCTGAAGTGAGGCACTTACTAGCTGTGTGATTTTGAGCAAGTCATTTAACTTTGCCTGAGTTTCCTCATCTGTAAAATGAACTGGAGAAGGAAATAGCAAACCCTTCTAGTATTTTTGCCAAAAAACAAAACAAAGCAAAACCCAAATGGGGTCAGAAAGATTAGGATATGATTGAAATCAGTTGAACAACAACATTCCTAATACTAAATCATATATTCTAACAATTTTCTGCCTTTTTGCATACCTACCTTCTGATAAACTACCTCGAATCAACATATATATTAACCTGTTTTGGAGAATGAGACTGAGTTTTCTCTTGAATTTCTCTACCTCTTAATCTTCTTCAGCTTGTCTCATATTTTCATTTTTAGTGCTCTTCATGAAGTTCCTTTGCTTAGTTACTGAGCCCTGGAAAGTAAAGTGACAAGATGTCCCATGAGATAATATTTTTTGTTGCCTTTGGATACATAATAAAACGATCTCTTCCAATTCTCTCATTTTGTTTTTTCTCCAAGGAAAACATGCATGCCACCCCTTTTCTGAGCTACAATGTTGTTATACCTTCTAATTTATTTTGTAGTGAGTATGAAGAGTTAAATTAATGTTGACAGACAGTCTAACATTTGTACTATTCTTTGTGTCTCCTGACAACCTCTTTTCTTCTTTCACTGCAGAAACAGAGGTCACTCTGGACTGAAGGTCATTTTGTATTCTTCTTTGTTTCAAGGTTGCCATGACCAAACATTTCACCAAATGTGGCCAATTTATTATTGATAAGCTTTCCTTTTCTTAAATGCTGGTCTTGGACAGTCAAACTTTGTTAATGGATGTACTATAAAAACTTTGGCAAGAGATGGGAACTATTGGCTTGCACCAGGTTTTGGCTTCTGTTGTCAATGGTCAATTTCAGGTATTCACACTTTGCCTCTTTCCATTGCCGCCAGTAAATTAAATCTGAATCAACATGGTCCATGGATAGATTTGTTTCCAATGTCTTATAAAAGACTGCTTTTCAGAATGTCTGTGTTGGCATATTGTTGCTGAGTAAATTATTTTTATAATTCTCCAAGTCACACGTAGAGAAAAGTTTCCTCTTTTACGCAGGAAAGCAAAACTAAGTAAGAAATATTAACTATACATTAGGAAGAAAAAAAAGAAATGACTATCCATTAAAGTCAACAATTCATAAATTAATGGAAGAAATAAATTAACAGGAAAAGAAGGGGGAGGAAATCATTATCTCTACACATCCTAGAAAGTGCTGTTTAATTAACCACAATTAATGAGAGTACAGTCATGTGCCACTCCACATTTATAAATTCTTGGGTATTTTCATTGCAAAGACTCAGAGAAAGGGTATATGTGTGGGAGTTGGGGGGTGATGATGGGTTTGTGTGGGGGATGATAGTCTAGCAGAAACACACACAAACCAACTTCATGGCTATAATAACTTTGCTCCACCTATTTCTTGATTAAATTCAAAGTATGTAAGTAAGGTCCTATGATATGCAGGCATGAAAAATAGAAAGGTGAAAAATGACTCAATCTCTGCCCTAGCAAGGGGATATAATACGCCCATAAATGTAACATAGAGAAGATTGGGAAAGGGACAAAAGAGAAGTCCAGTTAATATTATTAGAAATATGAGGAGAGACAGAAAGTATTCATTTAAAGGAACTGAGGTAGGCTTATGGGGAATCTCTGAACGAAATGGACAAAAATCACATCTGAGCTATGTTTTGAAGAGCTCGAAGGAGAAGAGATCATTTTAATCAATTCATTACTTTGTTCAGAAAATATTTATTGAATACCTACTATGTTCTATGAAGAAATATAGTAAACAGTTCCTGCACTTGAAAGCCTTACTATCTTGTCAGAGAAAGAATACTAACAGCCATGAATACTTAAAAAATGATACAAGGCAAAAATATAAATTGAATCCAAAAGATGTCACTTATGATCCAATGAACTTGGACAATTCACTTCATAACCTATAAAGTGTGTTTGGTGGTGGTGATAGGGAAATTATGATTGAAGTGCCTTTCAAAGCTCTTGATTTATTATCTTATGACTACTGTGTGATTAATCAATCAACTCATAGATTTGTTAAGTACCTATTATGTACCAGGCACTTGAATAAAAATACAAAGGATGAAATAATTCCCACAACACACACCCCTCTCAAGGAATTGCTATTCTGTTAAAGGAGGCATATGTACTTATATAAATACATACAGAATAAATATAAAATAAATACAAAGTAATTAGGGCTGAGGTCATTAGATGTTGTGATCAAAAAGGTTTGATGTAAAATATATGATTCTTAAACTCTATCTTGAAGGAAGAGAGGGATGTAGGAAGTATGAAAGATGATGTGAGCACTCTCTAAGGATCATAAAAATATAGAGATAGAATCATTTGTGAGGAATAATGAAGCCAGTTAAACTTGTAAGCTAATTAATTCACACTGAGTAGTAAATGACTGATTGAGGCAGCTCAGTGGCACATTAGATAGAATACTGAGCCTAGAGTCAGGAAGAACTGAGTTCAAATCTGACCTCACATGCTTACTAGCTATGTAACCCTCACCTAACTTGTTTGACTTGGTTTCTTCATCTATAAAATAGGCAAAATCATAGCAACTACCTCTCAAGGTTGTTATAAGGACCAACTGAGATAATAATTGTAAAGTACTTGACACAGTACCTGTCACAGAGTAAGTGCCGTATATATTTTAACTAGAATTATTATTATTTAGTTATTGGTGGTTATTTTTAATTTTAGCAGGGGACAGTTTTTACTCAAAATCATTTTAAATATGTTGGAGTAATCAGGCTCTGAAATCTGTAGGCTTTTTCTACCTATTAGTGTAAGGTTGACCCTATCTAGGTCTGCCACAGTGATAGGAGTCTCTAATTTGGAGTTATTTCACTTTAGCTTTGGACATGCAGAAGCCTTGCCAAGGGATGGATTCTAAGACCTGAGGAAGGGGAGAAAAAAAGGGATTTACCAGTAGGTGTTTATCTTCTTAGTGTTGCCAAGACACGTGTCTCCCCCCCTCCCAATTCTGTTTTCCTCCCCTAGTTTCGTTATGCCCTCTTGATATCTTCTTTCATATCCAAGCATACTTTTGATGTGTTCCCAAACCTGGTTTTATTTTTTGTATTTTCAGTTTTATTGATGTGTTTTGCTTTTGCCTTAGAAACATTTATAGATTACTTCTGTGTCATGAGAGTTCTGCTAGGCAGCACAAGTGGATAGTGTGGCAAGCCTGGAATTAGGAAAACTCATCTTTCTGAGTTCTAATCTGGCCTCAGACATTTACTAACTGTGTAACTCTGGGCAAGTAATTTAACTTTACCTCAATTTGCTTATCTATAAAATGAACTGGAGAAGGAAATGGAAAACCATTCTAGTATTTTTGCTAAGAAAACCCCTAATGGGGTCATGAAGAATTAGACACAACTAAAAGGACCCATCAACACCCCAAACACCAAAAACTAATGATAATGCCTCATCTAAAAGCTCATGTAGCAATTCATATCTGCATCCATCCCTGCTCCCCCCGCCCAATTCTCTATTTAAAAAAACTCTATATTCTCATTTCCCTTCCCCTATGCTGGGCATGAAAAAGAAGCAGCACAGTGTGATCTTCCCTAGACTGGCACTTTTTCTAGAGATTTCCTTCCATATAGAAAAGTTTAAAGAGTCTCTTATTAGTAATAATACATACATTTTCAATGTACTTTAAGATTTACAAAGCAATTGTCTTTGAGGTAAGTAGTGCTGATATTATTAGCCTCATTTTATAAAGGAGGATGTTAAAGTTCAAATAGGTAAAATTGCTTGCCCATGATCAATTAAATCTAAGTCCAAATAAGAAGCATTTGTATAGGCATATAATGCACAATAGTAAACAACTATAGTAACCTTGTGTTTGATAAATGAAGAGATCTAAGCTTTTGGGAAAAGATCTCTCTGATAAAAATTGCTGGGACTATTGGAAAGCACTCTGGCAGAAATGAGGTATAGACCAATATCTTACACTGTTTACCAAGATAAGGCTAAAGTGGATACATGACTTAGACATAAAGGGAGACAAAACAATTAAATTAGAGGACCATGGAACATGTTACCTATCAGATTTATGGGTAAGAGAAGAAACTATGAATAAACAAGAGATAAGAAGCATTGTGGGATGTAAAATGGATAATTTTGATTATATTAAGTTAAAACGTTTTTGTACAAATAAAACCAATGTAGCCAAGCTTAGAAGGAAAGCAGAAAGTTGGGGAATTTTTTTTATAGACAGTTTCTTAAATAAAAGCCTTATATCTGAGGTTCATAGAGAACTGAGTCAAATTTATAAGGATATGAGTCATAGGGGCGGCTAGGTGGTGCAGTGAGTAGAGCGTCGGCCCTGGAGTCAAAAGGACCTGAGTTTGGATCTGGCCTCAGACACTTAATGCACACACAAACAAAAACCGAGCCATGTGACCTTAGGCAAGTTACTTAACCCCAATTGCGCTCCAAAAAGCAAAAAAAAAAAAAAAAAAAAAAAAGAATACGAGTCATTCTCCAGTTTCTAAATGATCAAAGGATATGAACAGGCAATTTTTCAGTGAAATTATCAAAGCTATCTATAGTCATATAAAAACGCTCTAAATTATTATTGATTAGAGAATTGCAAATTAAAACAACTCTGAGGACCCATCTCATACCTATCAGACTGGGTAGTATAATAGAAGGGGAAAATGACAAATGCCAGAGGTGATGTGGAAAAATTGGAACATGAATGCACTGTTGGTAGAATTGTGAACTCATTCAACTAGTTTGGATATCAGTTTGGAATTATGCCCAATAAGTTATAAAACTGTGTATAACTTTTGACCAAACAGTACCACTAGTAGATCTGTTTCCCAAGGTGATCAGGGAAAGAGGAAAAAACTTATATGTTCTAAAATATTTATAACAGCTTTCTTTGTGATGGCAAAGAATTTGAAATCAAGATAGCACCCATAAATTGGGGAATGACTGAATAAGTTGTGGTATATGATTGTGATGGAATAGTACTATATTCTAAGAAATAACGAGCATATTGTTTTTAGAAAAATGTGGAAAGACTTTCATGAAATAATGCAGAATGAAACGAGCAGGTCCAAAAGAACATTATATACTGTAACAATATTACTATTTGAAAAGTAACCGTGAATGGCTAAGCTATTTCGAGTAATATGATCATTCAAATCAACTATGAAGGACTTAGGAAGGAAAATGTTGTCAACTTCCAAAGAACTGATGTGTGGAAGTATGTCTTGTATCATTCTGCATATATAGCTATGCCAACTTTTTTTTTTCCACAATCAGTATTTATTACAATCCACTCTATGCATATCGTGTAAGCAATTAACATCTCAAAAAAAGTTATATACCCAGATACTGAGGCATTTTAATTTAGTTCACTCATTTTTTTTAAACAAATGCTTTATTAACTTCTGTTTTACATCATTCATTTCCGCCAGATTTTGAGTTACAATCATTTTCCCCCCGTTATTCCCCTACCCACCCTCCTAGAATAGCGGTCCCACAAGATATTGCTTCCTCCAATCTGCTCTCTCCCATACCTTCTCCCATACCCCCTTCGACTTTTCCATTGGAGGAAGATGAATCTTGTGTCCCAATGCCTGCACATCTTATCTCCCTATTACAAGCAAAAGATTATTAATAATAGTATTTATATATATTTGAAACATTTAATGTTAAGACCTCAAATTTCAGATCCATTTCCTTCCTCCCTTGTCACCCATTTCCTCTTGGGAGATAAGTAATTCAGTATATGTTGTACATGTCTAGCTATGCAAAACATTATCATAGTAGATATATTGTACAAGGCTGCTTATAATTCCCTCCCACTCATCCCACCCCCACCTGGTCCATTCCCTACATGATCCTGTCCCTCTTCTATAGTGGATACTTCCAACCTCCCCTCACCCCAAGGATGCCCTCCCATCCATCATCCCTCCTCTCATCCCCCTTCCCCCTATCCTGCTGCAGGTTGAGATATCCCATTTGGTATGTATGTTATTCTCTCCCTGAACTAAATTCAATGTGAATGTGGTTTTGCCTTTTTAGCCTTCCTATTCTCCCCTTCCCTTGCAACCACTTCTCCTTGCTTCTTCTACATGGGATAGTTTACCCTACCTGGTCTCTCCCTATCTCCTCTTGCCACTTTCCTCTCTCACCTCATAATTTCATCCCTTGAGTATTCTCCCTTCCCAACAAATTCAACCTATGCCCTCTATCCATATATAACTGTAACCATATACACACACATTCACATATGTATTCATATGACCACACACCCCCTTCTTCCATTATTTTCATAATGAGAAAGATATCATCAGTCACAGTTATTGCTTTTCCATATAGGAATGTAAATAGTTCAACTTTGATAAGTTCCTTTTGATTTCTTTCCCTGATTACCTTCTCAGGCATCTCTTCCTTCTTGTGTCTGGGTGTCAAATTTTCTATTCAATTCTGGTTTTTTCCTCAAGAATGCTTGAAAGTCCTCTATTCCCCTGAATGACCATATTTTCCCCTGAAACAAAATACTCAGTTTTGCTGGGTAGGTGACCTTTGGGTTCATTCCCAGCTCTTTTGCCCTCTGGAATATCATATTCCATGCCCTTCGATCCCTCAGTGTAGAAGCTGCCAGGTCCTGGGCTATTCTGATTGTGTTTCCACAATATTGAAATTGTTTCTTCCTGGCGCTTGTAGTATTTTCTCCTTGATCTGGGGATTCTGGAACCTGGCTATAATATTTCTGGGAGTTTTCTTTTTGGGATCTTTTTCAGGAGGTGATTGGTGGATTCTTTCAACCTCTATTTTGCCCTCTGGATCTAAACCATCAGGGCAGTTTTCCTTGAGAATTTCTTGAAGGGTGATTTCTAGGTTTTTTCTTTGATCATGGCTTTCGGGTAGTCCAATAATTTTTAAATTGTCTCTTCTGGATCTATTTTCCAGGTCAGTGGTTTTTCCCATGAGATATTTCACATTGCCTTCTAATCTTTCGTTTGTTTGGATCTCTTTAACAGCATCTTGATTTCTCATAAAGTCATTAGCTTCCATTTGCTCCAGTCTAACTCTGAAGGAACGAATCTCCTCAGTGAACTTTTGAGATTCTTTTTCCATCTGGCAAATTTGACTTTTTAAGGCATTCTTCTCCTCATTGCCCTTTTGGGCCTCCTTTGCCATTTGAGTTAGTCTATTTTTTAAGGTGTTATTTTCTTCAGTCAGGCTGTTGACCCTCATTTCATGCTTTTCCTGCATCCTTCTCATTTCTCTTTCTAATTTTTCCTCCACTTCTCTTATTTGATTTTTAAAGTCCTTCTTAAGGTCCTCTATGGCCTGCAACCCGCTCATGTTTTCCCCTGGGGCTTTTGGAGCAGGACTTTTGCCCTTACAGTCCTTTTCCCGCTCTATGCCCCCAAAATTGGAGTCTAGGGTTACATTTTTCTGTTTCCTTTGCCTTGGCATGTTGCCACTTAATTGCTTGACTTTTGGGCTTGTTGCCACACTATGGCTTTAAGGCCAGATAGAGGAATTTTCGTCCAGAACGTGTGGGTGACAACTTCCGTTTCTGGCAAACTGTAAACCCACCCATGACTTCCACCCTAGATCACAATCCAGATCCAGGGAGGTTAAAGCAAGAGCGATTACCCCCCAGACTGATCTCTGCATCTCCCTACAATTAATTCGCAGGCTAGGAGCTGGAGCTGCCTCTGAAAACTACAAAATGGCATTTGTCCTCAGCGGCTTCTAGCCCCCAGGGGAGGGAGCCGACGCATTCCCCAAATACAGGTCCCAAAGTCCATAGGACACTAACCTCTTACTTTGTCCTAGGCATGTCTATGTTGATAATTCTGGAGTCACCATAGCTGCTGGTGTTCTGGGGTTCCTCCAGCTGGCTGCTGGCCCTGCCGCCCTGGGGCTAAAACCTCGGCTCACACGGACCTGGGCTGGGCTTGGCTCCCTGCGCTCTGCACGCTGACAGCTCCCAGACCGCTGTGCTGATCCTTCCTGCAGGGCTGCTGGGCTGTCCTCAGCAGGAGGTTAGCTTCTTTGTGTTGTTCTGTGGGTGCTGGGGCTCCAGGAGTTGTTCAGAGTCCCCTTTTACATAGTTTGGGGGAAATCTGGGGGCAGAGTGGCTTGGACGAGCTGTTTCTACTCCGCCGCTATGTCAACTTTTAATCATCTCTTATGCAGAATTGGGAGAGTGAGGGAGTTAACTTGGAATTCAAAATTTGACAAAAAATAAAAAAGAAGCATAAATAAAATAAATTTTAAAAATAAAAAAGAAACTAGGGTTTATGGTACCATTAGATAGTTTTTAAAATATCTTATTGATTTTTTAATATTGCCTCAATTTTTCCTAGGTGTTGCTACCCAAACCCTCCCAAAGAGACATTCTTTATAAATTAAGGAAAAATCAGTGATCACACTGAAAAATGCTTTGCTCCTCTATGTCTTCTCATAACTCTTCTTCAGGGCTGAACTTTGTAATTTTGTAAAAATCAGTTTTGATTATTTTTGTGATGCTCTTCGCATTTATATTGCTATATTCATGTATCTCATTTTCCAGGTTCTGCTTATTTCACTTTGTATCAGGTCATGCAAATATTTGCATGCTTTTCTGTATTCATTATGCTCATAATTTCTTACATGACAGTAATATTCATTGTGTTAATATATTACACTTTGTTTTTCTTTTCCCCAGTGGATGGTACTCTACTTTGCTTCCAGGTCTTTGTTACCACAAAAAGTGTTACTACACATATTTTTGTGTATACAGAGTTTTTTCCTTTTGTCATTAACCTTTTTTGTATATATGCTTAGCAGTAAAATTTCTGGATCAATGGATATAGGCATTGTACTCACTTTATTTAAATACAGTAATTCCAAATTGTTTTCCAGGGTCGTTGTACTGATTATAGTCAATAAATAAATATAGTCAATAGTCAATCAAACTTTGACTATTCCCACCAATAGATTTCTTACTGTCTTTACACTGTTTGACTAACCAATTTATCTTAAATGAAATTATCATAGAATTTAATAATCACAGAATCTAAGGGTGATGGTAGACCTCAGGGATCATTTAGTTCAGTCTCTTACTTTTAAGGAATCCTTTCTTCAGCATTCCTGACAAGTCTTGAGGTCCTTAATTAAAGCCTTCTAGCAATGGGAAACTTAGTACAAGGCAGTCCATTGCATTTTTGGTCATTGTTTTTCAGTCATTTTAGTTGTGTCCAACTCTTCATAACTCCATTTGGGGTTTTCTTGGCAGAGATACTGGACTGGTTTGCTATTTCCTTCTCCAGCTCATTTTACAAATGAGGAAGCTGAAGTAAATAAGATCACGTGACTTGTCTAGGGTCATGTAGTTAGTGTCTGAGGCTGGTTGTGAACTCAGTTCCTCTTGGCTCTAGGGCTAGTGCTCTATCCACTGTACAACCTAGCTGGACCATTTTTGGTCATTTCTGATTAATAGGAAGTCTCTCCCCCTGGCCACCCAGTCAGGTAAAAAAATCTGCCTCTTTGTAACTTTCATGCATTGCTTCTATTTTTTCCCCTTTGAGACCAATCTGCTTAAGTGCCTTTGGCCAAGTCATTTTCCTTTTGGGGTTTCAGATTCCTCATTTGTAAAATGAGGAGGTTGTACCAGTTGAACTCTATTATCCCTTCTAACTCTAAATCTTGTATTTCTATAATCCTGAATCTAACGTCCTCATTCCTGGGACAGTCATTCTCTCCTCTGCTGCTACATTTTTATAATAAATTGTATATCAAAACAACTCACTGTTGGATTTTATGTTCTGAATCACTAATTCTTCTGCAATTGTCTTAATGAGGCATTTGCTACATAGATTGATGTTATTGATGGTTTTAAATGAGTGTCCCTGACATAATAGTTAATATTTATATAGTGCTTTTCAAAGTGTTAATCACTATCCTAAGTACTTTATAATTATTATCTCACTTTATCCTCACAACAACTTGGGGAGGTAGGTGCTGTGATTGTCCTCATTATAAAGATGAGGAAACTGAGGCGAACAGAGATTAAATAACTTGTTCAAGATACATAGCTAGTGAGTGTCTGAGATTAGATTTGTATTTGTCTTCCCAGCTCCAAGCCTAGCACTATACCCATTCTACCACATGTGTAATAAACACATGAAATTGAGTTTTAGGCCAAAAATGTATCATAATAGGGAACTGATTTTCTTCTACCAGTTCTACCTCTGAGGCTATAGGTTGTGATGATCTTATCTGACATTCCCAAGCACTTTGTTGGTAATAAAACCTTTGGGAGGTAGTTCATTCCACCTCAGTGGAGGTCTCCAAGAAAAGGCTGGATGACTACTTGTCAGCAGTGTTGTGGTAGGGATTCTTGTTTAGGTATGGGTCAAACTTGACGGTCATTGTGATCTCCTCCCACTGTAGCCCTGAGGATATTGGGGGTAGAGCACAAGATGTGGCATTATGTGTCCTTTAAGAATAAGGAAGGGATAAGATCCAGAACACAGAAGGTAGAGTTGTGATCATTGGACAGGCCATTATACTCCAATGATCTGTTAATATCAAAATGTCTTCTAGATGGCACATTAAGTACAGCACTGTATCTGCAATCAAAAAGACCTGAGTTTGAATCTTGCCTTAAATACTATTTGTGTGACCCCAGAAAATTATTTAACCACTGCCTGCCTCAGTTTCCACATTGTAAAATGAGGATAATAATAGCAACTACCTCTCATGGTTGTTGTGCGAGTCGAATGAGATAACACATGCAAAGTGCTTTGTAAATCTTAAATATTCATATAAGCGGGGCGGCCAGGTGGCGCAGTGAGTAGAGCGCCGGCCCTGGAGTCAGAAGGACCTGAGTTTGGATCTGGCCTCAGACACTTAACACACACAAACGAAAACCTAGCCGTGTGACCTTGGGAAAGTTACTTAACCCCAATTGCCCTCCAGAAAGCAAAAAAAAAAATAGAATTCATATAAGCGCTATTAATAATAGCAAATACTACTGCTACTAATTATTACTATTATTAAAGCCATGGCATTCTAGGTAGATCCCTCATGGGAGATTTATGAGAAGAAATTGAAGAGTAACAAAGAACAAAAATGTCTGGTGGGTTGGGGTGTATTTTGTGTCATTGGAAGACAGACCTTTGATTGAGCAGAGATAAAAATCACTTTAAATAAACTGGGAAAGAAATATAGCATTCTGTTTAAACAATTTAGTCCTAACTATTTAAACAGTAATTGAAAATCAAAACTGGGGAGGGACAATAGAAATGGCATCAATACTGTCTATAATAATTTTATTCAGAAGTTTAACTTAGGTAAATTAATTGCCAGTAAAGGAGTGCAAAAAAACCTTGTAAAGTGCCTTAGTCAGCAAGCATCTGATTTTCTTGATAAATGGAAAAAGATAGGCACCAAAGGCAGCACCGATTAGAATATAGACTTGTTCATAAAACCTTATAAAAAACCATGTTGCTTACTAAAGAGAATATATGCTCAACAAAGATATTTGCCCTTTAAAGCAACCTTAGCGCTCACATAGGAAAGGGTTGATACCCTATTCATATATAGCCTCTTAACAAATCAGACACAGAAATATTGGGAAGGTCTGGGAGTTCAGATCTGGACCTCCACATAGATGTACATTAGACAAAACTCCAACAGACCAGTCGTGTTTTCCAAATAATCCTCATTTTGTCTAGATTTTCAGGGCAGCATGGCACCATTGAAATATCTTCAAGCCCAGCCAGTGATCCCAGTAGCTAGATTTAGAGTCAGAAGGACTGACCTGGGATCCCAGCTGTATATCCCAGATATTCTCCAGCTATATTATTTTTTTTTTTTGCTTTTTGGAGGGGGAAGGGTAGGGCAATTGGAGTTAAGTGACTTGCCCAAGGTCACATGGCTAGTTTTGTGTGTGTGTGTGTGTGTGTGTGTGTGTGTGTGTGTGTGTGTGTGTGTGTGAAATGTCTGAGGCTGGATCCGAACCCAGGTCCTCATGACTTCAGGGCCAGTGCTCTACTCACTCCACCACCTAGCTGCCCCCATCGCCAGCTGTATTCTTAAGCAAAGCTTCTTCATCTCCCTGTGTCTCAGTTTCCTCAGCTATAAAATATAGGTGTTGTGTATGTTGACATCTCAGGTCCCTTCTAGTACTAGATCTATGATCCTATGATCTGTCCTACTGTTAAATGACAACTCAGGTCCCTTCAGTTCTAAATCTATGCTTTTGTTTGTTTTTTGAGGGGGATAAGAAAATTGGGGTTAAGTGACTTGTTCAAGGTCAAATAAGTGTCAAGCATCTGAGGCCGGATTTGAACTCGGTTCACCTGACTCCAGGGCTGGTGCTCTATTCACTGTGCCACCTAGCTGCCCCTAAATCTATGATTTTAAGAGTCTTAAAATAGCCTTTCATCTATTTTCAGGGTTTTTATTATTCTCATTTAAAATGAGGGGGTCAGCCTAGTCAGGGATGGGAAACCTACAACCTCTAGGCCACATTTGACCCTTTAGGTTTTCAAGTGCAGCCCTTCTGTGAAAGTTCGATTCAGTCAATGGGCTGTACTTGAGGACCTAAAGTGCTTCATGTGGCCTTCAGGCCTTATGATCCAGTTGTGTGTGTGTGTGTGTGTGTGTGTGTGTGTGTGTGACACACACACACACACACACACACACAATGTCTCTGCCCATTTTCTTTATTTCTCTCTCTTTCTCCTGTTCCTCTCCCCTCTCCTCCCTTCCCCGACCCTGTCATCCCTTCCTCCCCTTTCCTTCCCCTTCCACCCCCTTCTTCTATTCCCTGTCCTTCCTTCCCCTCCCATTTCCCCTCCTGGCCTTTCCTCTATTTCCCTGTCTTTCCCTCCCATCCCCTCCCCTCCTCTTTTTCCTCCCCCTCTCCTGACCTCTTTTCTCCTTCTCTCCTCCCTTTTCCCCCTCCTCTCCTCTACCTTCCTCTCACTTTCCCTCCTCTTCTTTCTTCCAAAGAGCAGATCAGGCAAATTCAAATGAAATTTCTACTCTGTACTAAGTATCTAGAAGGGATATATAAAATAAACCAATCATTTGATAAGGATTTATCAAGTGCTCACTGTATGCTAAGCAGTATACAATTGAGAGAGAGCATGGTAGAATAGTAAAATAATTTGATTTACAATGAGAATAACTGAGTTCAGATTCTGGTTCTGCTATTCTTTGTGTGGCCACTGTATCTCTTGGCCTCAGTTTCCTTATGTATAAATGGAGTAAACTGAACTGCAAAAAGGTTTTAGAAGTGTAAGAAAGCATAAATAACCTGGGTCAAGCCTCTTCTTTTCCACATGACAGCAGTTAGACCTCAAAAGATAAAGTGAGATGACCCCAGGGTCCCTTATTATGGAGACAACATGGCCCAGGGAGAAGAGTTCCCTTTGGAATCAGGGTACAGGATTGAAGTCCCAGCTCACGCCTTAAATAATTAGTTGACTTTGGGGAAATTATGAAACTTTTCTGGACTTAACTTTGCTGATCAAGGTGGGCAAGATGTTCTCTTTGTCCCTTCTAGACCAAAATCTTGTGATTCCATTATTCCCTTGCTTTGTGCACTTTTATAATCTCTGCATTAAGGTTGCTTGATGGTCACTTGAGAAATGCCAAACCACTGCTTCAGAGGCAGTCCCATTGTAATTTAGGTACATAAGAAAAATAAATTGTGGGAATATCATATAAATAGATGATGATGATGATGATGATGATGATTTGAAACAGGACATTCTACATTAGCTTTCTACTGATTCTTGATGCAAATAATTTAATATATTCATACTAGCATCCATGTATGTAGTTTAAAATTCTAGGACTAGCTCCAACTTGGTTTCTTTTAAATTTGAAATGGAAATACAAATGAATACTAAAAAGCATATGAAAGAAATTATGAATGAAAACAGAACAGTTTCAAATGTCAACAGGACTCTGAGCTATCCATTGTATGCTTTGAAACCTTTTTGTCTGAAGAACTAATGACTTTATAATTATTTCTAATATGTCATTTATCAGAAATTTTATTTGAAGTTAGAAAACTTAGATGTTGTTCTCTTTCTGCCCTAGGACATCCTGGAAAATGAGCCACACTCTCCCAATGCATTTTCCCTGCTGAAATATTTTGAAATAAATACTCATCCAAACAGTTTTATATCATGCCATCTGTGCAAGATGGAGCTTTATACAAGAACTGCTCCCCACTCAGCACAATAGCTTTCAAAGTCTTTATTGTGGACTGAAATAATTGAATGCTGCTTCACAGAATTAAACAATCTAACACATTTGAATTTTCCTTAAATAACCAAAGTGATTTGTTTACATGATGATCTAACTGCTTGTTAATTAGAGGTACATTCCAAAGCTTCCAAAACACTACAATCAATGACTCCCCCCACAACCATGTTCTTTTATTTTCATCATAATACAATTTTTTAGAATCTTAGAGCTGGAAGACATCTAAACAATCACAGTTCAATCCCTTCATTTACTAAATAAGAGGTTCCAAGTGGGGAAGTGACTCGGCCAAGGTCACATTGCCAATTGTCCCATGCCTTTCGACTAAGAATTCATTGATCTCTCCATAAACCACCATGCTGCCTCTTATTACCTGTGATGATTAATCCACAGAAGAATGTTGAAAATCAGAGAGGGTACATTCATGTATAGGGTTGGGAATAACCTAACTGGTCTTTTCTTCTGAATTATATAAATAATAGTTTTGGACTCAGAGAGGAATTGCTGAGACATTGGGTAAACAATTTAAACTTTCTTTTTCCATTCTACACTTCCCTACAATGAGATTAATAATACTTTTGCTAGTTCACTCCCATAGTTTTTGCTAGTGAGTCATAAGGAATTGACTTACTGATGGTCTGCATCAATCTTTTATCTACCTAGTTAATGTCAAACTGTGTTTTGCTTAATAATACTTTTGTTTTTTATTTTCCTCCTGCAGAATTTCATGCAGATAAGAACTGGGAGGGACCTTGAGGGTTATTTAGAGGCAGCTAGATAGCATAATGAATACCATTGGGCCTGGATGACTAAGTTCAAATCCAACCCTGGACCCTTAATTGCTACATGACCCTAGGCAAGTCACTTAACATCTGTCTGCTTCAGTTTCCTCAACTGGGAAATGAAGATTATAACAGAACTTACTTTACAGGGTTGTAAGTTTCAAATGAGGTCATATTTATAAAATGCTTGGCATAGTGACTAGCACATAACAAATACTTAATAAATCCTTGTTCCCTTCCCTCTCTCTATTCCTCCCCCCCTCATTTTATAAATGAGCAAATTGAAGGCCCAAAATGACCTGATTTGCCCAGATCATGCAGATAGTAGATAACAATATGGGGATTGAAGACCTGGTCTTTTGACCCCAAATCCAGTGTTCTATTATGTACATCCTTTTTTGTGTGTGATTTGTCCTTCATTCTGGAAGAAGACTATGACATCAGGAATATGATATCATGACTTGCAAGTAAATTGGGTTTAAGTGAGGAAAGGTTGTGCAGAGTCATCAGTCTCACTTTCTCCCCAGGAGCCATTTGGATCTGGTGACCAGATATAGATCAGGACAACTGAAGATGGCACAGGATGCAATGGGAGACCTTGGCCTTTTAAAACTTAGATCATTCCCAGTTTTCTCTTTTACTGAGGTAACACCCATTCAGTGATTAGGACTTTTTAAGAAGGGGGCAGCTACATGGTGCATTGAATAGAGAGCTGGCCCTGGAGCCAGGAGGACCTGAGCTCAAATCCAACCTCAGACACTTGACACACTTATTAACTGTGTGACCTTGGGCAAGTTACTTAATCCCAATTGCCTTGCATTCTCCCCTCCAAAAAAAAAGGGAGTCAAAGGATGGCCCCTTTAATTATAAATATGAAATTAAACTAGATTTCTAGCCAAAAGAGAAACAATTACTATTTACATTCACTCTGAGCAATCTGGGGCCCAAACATTAACCATTAAGTGGTGTTTGGGTAGGGACCTATTTTTAGCCAATCTATGAGAGCCAGAGTGAATTGAATTTAAGGAGTGGTCTTTAAGAAACAAATCTAGCCACCAAACCCCAAGACATCCCTTTTAGTTCACAGAAAAGAGAACTGAGAACTAGAAAATATTAAATGGCTTTTTTCACATATGAGGAGTGAAGTGACAAATCTTTGACTCATACTCGGAACTTTTGGCTGCAAATTAAATGATTATTCTACTCCACAAACTGTCTTTTTAAGGTGAGAAAACCGTGCATGGGAAGATCTCAGTCCTAACATTAAAGAAAATGAAACCCTGTGAGCAATAGTTCAGGAGACATGGATTCAGTTCCTGACTCTGACACCTAATAATTGTGCTACTCCGGGCAAATCATTATATGGAAAGATAATTATCCAGCATGAGAAAGGTGATATTTTCACTGTGTATTACCCTAGTCAGAGAAAATCTGGACTATTATATGTAATTATGATTGAACTTTTGGGAAAGATGGGTACAAATTGGTATGTGTGCAGAGGAGGACTCCTTAGATTTGAGATGATTGACAACCATATCATATGAAGATCAGTTAAGAGAATTAAGAATCTTTATTTAGCTATAAAGGAGAAGATTTAGAGAAGATATGGATGAGACTTGTTCTATTTGATGGAAGAGGGCAGAACCAATAACAGTGGATAGAAAATACAAAGGCAAAAATTTAAGCTTAATTTAAGGAAAAACAAAACAGAACTCTGCTAACAATGAGAGCTATCCAGAATTGGAATGAGTTGCCTTGGTAGTAGATTTCCCTTCATTAAAGTTTCTCAAGCATAGGCTGGAAGACCATCTGTTCAATATGTTATGTTAGATATTCTTCAGGGGCCATTGGTAGGACTAGATAGCCTCTGAGGTCCTCTTCAACCATCAATTCTGTGATTCTGTCATGGCAGCCGTCATGTATTTGAAGGGGACATTTTGTGGAAAATAAATTGTTCTGCTTTGTCCCAGTGTGGGGAATGGATAGAACTTTCAAAGAAATAGATTAAGGCTCCCTAAAAGGAAAGATGTAGGATTAAAATTCTAAGAACTAGAGTTCTTATATTTTATGAGGTCTCATAATTCTAGGTCTTCAAGAAGAGACTGGATAATTACTTGTTGGAGATATGACAGAAGAGATTCCATTTTAGAGGTTGTTTGGACTAGATAATCTCTGATCCTCCTTACAGTTCTGAGATTCTGTGCCTTTTTCCCTCTGAAACTCAATTTCTTCATTTATTAAATAGTGTAAGACCCTCAGGACTTGGGTGGACCTCTGTAATGAATTAATAAGAAGACATAGATTAGAGTCACAAGATGGGCAAGAAGTGTTGAACTGTAATATACATCATTAGCAGGAATACCCACTTTGATAAGGTCATATGTCTACTGGCTTATTGAAGTTTACTTTGGGGATAATGATTTCTGCCTTATTTACCTCAGACTTGCTGTGATCATTGAATAATGGATGACAAATGCTTTGCAAATGTTAAAGTGATATATAAATAGCATGCCTAGAATAAGGCCTGGCCATTAATAGGTATTCTACAGTATAATGGGGGACGGGATTGAAATCCACCCCATGGAGCATGAATGGGAATAGAGTTGAAATCACCCTTCCCAGCACCAGCCACATAATGTTTTCATAGAATGCCAGATAGTTATATGAAATCCTGTTGAATAAAGAGCTTGTTTGTTTCCATTGCCCAAAGTATTAATCTGATGAGTTTTGTTGTTTTCTTATTAAAGGGAATGCTTTTCACCATAATAGAGAAACACTTTTTCATTTTAAGTGAGATTGTGAAATAAAAGAGCTTGCTATTGTTCTGAAGAGAAAGATTTCTCTACTACTAAGACTCCCTGACAGGTTTCTGTAAGTGAATACCAACTGTCCCTCATGGACACAATATATATTTGTGGGAGAATATGATGTTGTTTTGCATGTGGACTACATTTACTTTATATCTAGTATTTGCAATGTTATGAATATTCTTAAATTTGTCTTTTTGTTGAAAAATGTTTTCATTTTTATTTGTTTTTTTTTTTTTTTTGGTTTTTTTTGGGTTAACAAGTTTACTTTAATCAAACAAACATATATTACCTAGTTCAGGGAAAAAAGGTCAGCACCCCGAACTTCAGAGTTACAGAACTTACGGATCAAACAGACAGGCTTCCAAACTGTCCAACCATTATATCAATACCAAATCACAGTTACCAGAGAGGGAAGCATCAACATCTGGGTTTTCAAAGTTGGGGGGCTCTCAACAACGGCTTCCCAGAGTCTCATCTGGTCAAATCACACAACACTTCTCAAAGTGAGCCCCAAAGCAAAACCTCAAATCAGGGATTATATAATCTTCTTCTGGCTCAGAGAATGTAACCACCCTCTTGACCCACTGCCCAATCACACAGCATCAAAGTGTGGTCATTCCTGAAAACCAAGCCTCCTACCACAGGCTCCATGTGACCACATTCAGCCTATTAGGGGGCAGAGTATATTTTCAAATTAAAGAAGGTTCTCAGAGTCACTTAAGTCAATCAAAGTCTCTTAAGCCAATCAAAGGGCCTAGGGGCAGGGAAGATCTTCAAATCTGCATTTCCATTACATTCAGCCCCAAGATCTTTCATGCCCATAGCATACACAATTTACATTTGAATTAGCACTAAAGCATCTCTTAGGTCACATTTTCCAGGTACATAAGAAAATCACAATATAATCTCAAAGTAAAAAGTCCAAGTCTTCCACTCATGGGGCAAATGTTAACTCAGTCACTTATTGGTAAAATCAAAAAATAGTCACTCTTAAGTTAAGTCAGTCACATCAGTTTTCAAAGTACATGGTCAAAGTCTTCCACTCATGGGGCAAAGTCTTGATTAACTCAATTAGTCTCTTATCAGTAACAATCAAAAAAAATAAGTCACTTTTTCAGTAAAGTCTTACTAAGTGTGTCCATAGCGTAGACAATTTACATTTCAATTAGCACTAACCATCTCTTAAGTCATATTTTCAAGGTACATCTAAACTTAGTGAAGTGGCCACTGGGCCTTAAACACAAAGTACATTATCACATCAATTCAAAACAAGAGTCCAAATAAAGTTCTCTTGGGAGGAGGGGGGTGTCCTTCCCATAACACTGCTCCAGCCCCTGATTTCAAGTCCAGAGAGGGAGCTGGGCAACAAAACCAAAGTGGGGTCCTTGGGGGTCCATGGCACTTCACCCCACCCACCATAGTCACAAGTCCATCCCCCCTGGGTCCCAAACTGTGGGATGCAGCAAGGAAACATTCAGTGCACCTGCTTTGCCTCACAGTCCTTATCTTGTCCTGTGGCTGAATTCTAAACTCCTGGGTTCCTTCTCCCCCAGCAGAAGGCAGCAGCTCCTGGCTCCTTCACAGGTCTCCATGCAGGCAGCTCACCATTCCTGCTCTCAGCTCAGTGAAGTCAGCATGCAGGTCATTCTTCTCTCCTGCTCCATGGCTCCACAGAATCACAGCTACCACAACTGGGAAACAAACAATTATCCCAGCCCCCATACTTTCCTTTTACTCAGCAGATCCCATCCATAGTTGCCATTTTGTAGCAGCAAGCACCCCAGCATTCCCAGAATGGCTGCCAACACAGGTTCTTAGATCTGCTTTTCAAAAGGAAAGCAACTCAAAACAGGTTAACAAGCTTACTTTAATCAAACAAACATATATTACCTAGTTCAGGGGAAAAAGGTCAGCACCCCGAACTTCAGAGTTATAGAACTTACAGATCAAACAGACAGGCTTCCAAACTGTCCAACCATTATATCAATACCAAATCACAGTTACCAGAGAGGGAAGCATCAACATCTGGGTTTTCAAAGCTGGGGGGCTCTCAACAATGGCTTCCCAGAGTCTCATCTGGTCAAATCACACAACACTTCTCAAAGTGAGCCCCCAAAATGTTTTCAATTTTGAGTGAATGGTTACATGGTGATAATTTTGTATAAATGTGAAGAACAACATTGGGGTCTCATGTGCTACAAACATGAGCGGAATGTATTCCTTCCATAACAAGGTCACTCCTAGTGGTCGGAGAGAACTTGTGTTGCAGCCGCCTTGTAGTGGCCCTGTTCTTGGAACACTAGACCTGCTGGTGTTAGTGGAGGTTGGGGTGAGTGTACTAGCCAGAAAAAAAATAAGGTTGTTATATGTTGGATAGTACCCTGTGTGAAGTGAAATCTACAGATGAGGAAACTGAGGCTTAAACATGTTGTGTTTTATCTGAGATCACACAGCTAATTAGTGGCAAATTTGATCCAGGACTACAAACCAAGTCATATGAAAACCCCTGGGTATTATTAAGGTATTAAAGATACATGAACTTTTATATAAAGTGTAGCCTTCATTTGATGTAATTAGAACTAAGAAAGGCAGAGGTTGGAAAGTAATGTTAGAAGCAACAACATCTGACTTATTTGTGGGATGTCTCATATATGACTTTCTTGACCGTACTTCTCAAACCATTCTGATAAAGGCCCTGGGGAATGTAGAGAGATTGCCATGGCAAAATATGTTGAAATGAATTTCATTACAGATATTAGAAGATATAACATGATGAAGCAATGAAATATTCAGTGTAATCCAATCCAATAGGTATTTAGGTTGCAGAACACTCTGCCAGGAACCCAGTATACAAAGACATTAAAAGAGGTGGTTAGATGGGGTGGTGGAGAAAGCCCAGGACTTAGAATCAGGAAGACCTGTGTTCAAATTTGAATTAAGAAAATTTTTAGCTGTGGGACACAGGGCAATTCACTTCACTTCTGCCTGCCTCAATTTTCCAATCTGTAAAATGGGGTTAATAATGGTACCTACTTCACAGGGTTGTTGTGAGGATCGAGTGAGATAATATTTATTAAGAACTTAGGGTAGGGCCAAACAACCCGTCCTACACATACTACGCCTACTACATGTATGCAAACCTCGTGGTGCTCAACAGCTTCCGGAAGTGAGTGGTGATGGGCTGGCTGACTGGTGGCCTTCTTTAACTTTCACGTCTGTGTCCTCTGAAGCCACAGATTGGCCTAGGACATGTCTCCAGGGCCCGAGGGATGAACACGTTTCTGTTCCGGCCTCACTGTGGGGAGGCTGGAGCTCTCACGCACCTCATGACAGCATTCATGACTGCGGATAATATTTCTCATGGCCTAAACCTGAAAAAGAGTCCTGTGCTACAATATCTGTTCATCCTAGCCCAGATTCCCATCGCTATGTCTCCACTAAGTAACAACAGCCTGTTTCTAGAGTATGCCAAGAACCCTTTTCTCGACTTCCTCCAGAAAGGAATGATAGTTTCACTCTCTACGTATGATCCCATGCAGTTTCACTTTACCAAGGAGCCCTTGATGGAGGAATATGCTATTGCTGCCCAGGTCTTCAAACTGAGCACCTGTGATATGTGTGAAGTAGCAAGAAATAGTGTCCTGCAGTGTGGGATGTCCCACGTGGAGAAAGCTAAGTTTCTTGGAGACAATTACCTTGAGGAAGGCCCTCAAGGCAATGACATCCGGAAGACCAATGTGGCTCAAATCCGAATGGCCTATCGCTTTGAAACCTGGTGCTATGAACTTAACCTAATTGCAGAGGGTCTAAAGGCAACAGAGTAAAATAAATACAGCAGATTTTCTTAAAAAAAAAAAAAGAACTTAGGGTAGACTCGTAAAAAAGTCCTTTTTTTCACTAAGGGAGATTGCATTCTATTAGGAGTTAGCAAGCGTATATAACATGTAGACAGAGAAGTATGTACAACATGATCATTTAAAAAGGAGGCAGCACAAATATCAAGGGGCATCAGGAAAGGTTTACTGTGCAGAGTGGAGATTAAATGTAATCTTGAAGGAAGATGGAGATTTTAAAGGGCAAAGGTGAAGAGGGAGTGAATTTGATGTGTGTGGAACAGTCTGTTCATAGAGATAGGAAATGGAATGCCAAATTCTGTGAAGATTCAATAGGATAGTTTAGCTGCAATGCAATATGTGTAAAGGGGAGAAAAATGCAAAAATGTAGTGACCTGCAAAAATGCTGGTAAGATTGTAAAGATCTTTAAATATCAAGTTGAAAAATTCATATTTGACACTAGAGGTGATAGGGAACCATTGAAGGTTCCAGAAGAGGGGGAATAGAATTGTAAGATTTATGTTTTATTTTTTTTTTAATTTTTAATTTTTTTGGAGGGGAGAGGGTAGGACAATTGGGGTTAAATGACTTGCCCGAGGTCACATGGCTAGTTGTTGTGTTAAGTGTCTGAGGCTGGATTTGAATTCAGGTCCTCCTGACTCCAGGATCAGTATTCTAATTCACTGTGCCACCTAGCTGCCCCAAGACTTATGTTTTAGGCAGATTATTATGACTCTTTTTGGAAATATGAATTGAAGATAATTGATATATTGATATAATTGATAATTGAAGATAAGAGATACTGAAATTTGAGAGTTGAATTGATAGGCTATCTTGAAGGGGAAAAATAGTTTGACAGAGAAATGATAAGCCTGTAAACTAGTTTAGTAGCTGTGTGAGTGGATACAAAGAGATGAATTGAAAGGGATGTTGTGACAGTAGAATAGAAGTGATTTGACAACTGATTTGATCAGTTAAGTCCTTCCTATGTGTCAGGAAATTAGGTAACAAAGTAGAGTGCCAGGCCTGATGTCAGGAAGACTCACATTCATGAGTTCAAGTCCTGCCTCAGACACTTGCTAGATGTGTGATCCTGGTCAAGTCATTTTACCCTGTTTGCCTCAGTTTCCGAATCTGTAAAATGATCTGGAGAAGAAAATGGCAAACCATCTTCCAAGAAAATCCCAAATGGGGTTGTGAAGGGTCAGACATGACTGAACAATAACAGCCCTATGCGAACATACAAAGAAAGGTTTTTACCATGGGCCTTGTCCTGGAGGAGCTTGCATTCTAAAGGAAAAGATACTAGAGGTAATAGGGAACCACTGAAAGTTCCAGAAGAGGGGAGCTGCATTGTAAGATTTATGTTTTAGGCAGATTATTGTGACACTTGTTTAAAATATGTTTAAAATATGAATCGGAGATGAGACGTTCCCTAGAGGAACTTGCATTTTGAAGAAAAAGATAAGACACTCGTGCATATAAAATATAGACAGGTTAAATGGAGGGAATCTCACTAGCAATAGGATACTAAGTACTAGCAATAGGATAGGATTGTGTCTTACAAACGATCAGCATTTTTTAATAGTCTTCTATAGCAGGGGATGTAGATACAGAAGATGGTTCCTGTTGCCAAAGAGATTACAATTCTACTGAATGGCTAAGGGGAACTGTAAGTAGAGATGGAAACTAGGGTAAGGTGACTGGGAGATTGGTCATATTGATGGTTATCAATAGAAACAGCAAGTTTGCAGGGGTGCATTTAAGGAAGAAGATACTGTGTTCAAGTCATTTCTTGGGCTTGAAATGCCTATGGAACACATAGCTGGATGTATGCAAGAAATTCAGGAGATGGTAAGGGCTAGATATATAGTTATTGAATTCATCTGCGTAGAGATTATATTTGAACCCAGAGGAATTGATGAGATTGCTGATAGAAAGGGAAAAGAAGAGGGCTCAGGAGAAAACCCTGACAGTTCACTAATAGTGAGGAGTGGAATATATGGATGAAGGTCTAGCAAAGGAGCTAGTCAGACAAGTAGGTAGAAAAAGTAGTGCCAGGAAAACCCAAAGAGGAGACAGTATATAAGATGAGATATTTGTCAACAATGTTAAATGCTTCAGAGAGGTCAAGAAGTATAGTGATTGAAAAGGATGACAGTTTTAGCAATAAAGCATTCATTAGCTCTGCCACTTTTGGCCTGTGACCTTAGACACATCACTTAAATTCCTTGGGCCTGAGTTATTAATTTGTTCTAAATTTAATCTCATCTTATCTAGTTTCAGTTGAAGGTTAAAAGCCAGATTGCAAAACTCTGAGAAATTAATGGGAGGAGAGGGTTGTGTTGGGTTTTCTTGACAAACATTTTGGAATAGTTTGCCATTTCCTTTGCTAGCTCATTTTACAGAGGAGGAAATGAGGTAAACACGGTTAAGTGAATTGTCTAGGTTTGCACAACTAGTAAGTGTTTGAGGCTAGGTTTGAGCTCATTAAGAGGAGTTTTCCTGGTTGTAAGCCCAGTGCTCTCAGCATTGTGCCACCTAGCTGCCCCATAGTGGAAGGAAAGGAAAGGAGGCCAAGTCTTAGCACTAAATGCCAGTGAAGTAGTGTTCTGTCAAGATTTTAGAATGACTCACATCCCTATTCTATTTTCAGTTCATAAAGTGCATTTCCATAACCACATATGCATAATTTCCCTCAATTATGTACATAAGTAACCTGACAGAAAGGACTTAAATGACTGTCCTAGATTCACATGGCCAGTAGCGTTAGAGTTAGGACTTGAACCAAGGTGTTCCAAATTCAAACCTAGTACTATTTTCCATATACCACACTGTAGAGCAGAAGGGTGTAGACTTGCTTGTAGACTCTCTCCAATCCAATTCTATTATAAACAATATTGATTAATTTTCTCTGTCTCTAGCAAAATTCTGGTTAAAGTGTTTTAAGTTGTCTTTGATGATATAATATAAACCATATGCTCTCAGAATTGTTATGTACTTTAGATCACAATACATTATTTTGGGTTGTGATCTTTATGGTATGTCAAAGTTGGTAGCCATGTAGAGTAGAGCATCAATATGGCTATATGTTATTCATTTAATATATAAAATAATCTGTTTAATATGATAGGCCATGAATGGAATCTATTATAAATGTATATTGATTGAACAGTTGAATAACAACAAACTGATTGATTTACTGACTATATTTATTATTTCCTAGAACTTTTTCTAGCATGTTCTTCCTTGGGCTTCAGCAAACACTCATATACACAGCATACTAGTATAGCTGTCAATATCTGTGGTTTGAAAGAAATTCCAAGACTCATGACACAGCTCTAAGTAGTCTAAGCATAAACTGAGCTTTGTCCAGGGATACTGATACCAAGAAAAGTGTGCTTCTTCCATGCAGTGGTCCAAAGCCTTGTATTTCTAGACATGACAGCATTCCACTGGCCTGAATGACTATTCTCCCTTGAATAGCCCCTAGACAACAACCCCAGAATCTATCACCATGAGATTCCCCTTCCAAGGCTTACCTCATCTCCAGGAACCTACTGCAATACAGGATAGACTCCCCGAGAGTCTCCTTTTCCTGGAGTAGTTTTGTTTACAATGAATCTCTCCTCTCAATAGCTGCTACCCACTCCAATTGTACCCCCTTCCCAAAATTTACTATGACCTTCCTTTCAGACCCCTAGCATAATTATTTTTGCTCTAGTTGAAATAATTTATATTCACTACTGTAAAGCCCCACCCAAACAGCTTTCCAGAGGACTGCTGCTGTGAATGGCCTTTAAGGTTCTGATTACACAGGATAGCAAGCTCTCTATTTATTCAATAAAAAATCAGAGCAAAACATCACAGAAAATCAAAATACATCATTCACATGTCACAACTCAACAAAGCACTAAAATGGCCACACAGTTTTCACCAAAGTGGTCACACAGTTCTCAACAAAGTACAGTCATGTAGTAACTCAATCGTTTAGTAACTCAATCATTCAATCATCATTAATTCAATCAGTCTTAAGGAGAAAAACCTCCTTAATCCTTAACTCACTCATCCTTAAAGCCTCCTTTAGGGATACAAAGTACAATAGTAAAAATTCCCCACCCGTGGGGTACAATTATGTTGCAATATCAGTCAATATTCAGTACCCTTTTAAGGGGTAGTTGAAAATACATAGACCATCTACCCCAGGTCACAAGTAAGTTACAGTTTTATCAGTCACTACTCAGTATCCATGGAGAGGATTTTTCATCTTGACTCTTTCAGGCTTTCAGGTTCCTCTTCCTTGGTCCCAGCTCCTGCCCGAATCTAACCATCACCTGGGTTCAAAGGCAGACAGCTCCCTGCTCTTTGTCCAGCTCTCCATGCAGTTCCTGCTCTACATTGAAGCTCACAGTGTCCAGTCCATCTCAAATCCTTCACAGTCTATGTTCCTAGGAAGAGAAAACTTAACAGAGCTACAAAGTACCTACATCACAGTCATGCTTCTTCTGGCAGCTCCAGCTGGCCCTTGGAAGTCTTCAGCAGCTCTGTTCTCAAAATCAAAATCACTTTGTCCCATTCTCAAAATCAAAATCACTTTCTCCATGGAAGTTCCAGTCCAGCAGCTGCAGCCCAGCCTTCAGATACTCCCTGAGAGAAATTCTCCCTCTCTCTCTGGCAGTAGCTGCTCTGCCTCCAGATGCTTGTCCCAAGCAGTTCTGCTTGTCCAGCTTGTGCTCTTCCTTAAATATGGTATTAACTTCTCCCTATTCAGCCCCTTCCTGTCACATCAGCAACAGGGGGTTCCCTGTTCAGCCCCTTCCTGTTAGGTCAGCAACAGGGGTTCATACCTTCTGTTTCTTTAACAGAGGCTTAATTTGAAACTAGGTGCTAAGTACCTCTTAGCTTAGCAATACAAAGGGATGTTCAAATTTTATTACTATGACAACTACTCAGATTTATATACTCTTTGTTGTGTTAATACACAACTGTGGTTAAAAAAAAACAAGGATGATTTGTCATGAATGATGTGGGAGGAATTCTTGTTCAGGTACATTTTTTACTAGGTGCTCAATAGGTCTGTTTCAATGCTAAGATCCGATGATTCTGCTTCCCGATGCCAGAATGAAAAATGCTACCAAATTCCATTACTTAGGGAGAATTATGTTTCTGGAGAGAAAGAAAAGTAGAAATTCTAACTAATGGAATAAGGAGCAGGACATTAATAGTCCATGGGTGTGCAAACTGAGTAATTAGGCAGTTAATGAAATAGCTTTTTTTGGTCTGGATGATAAGTGATTAAAAGGTTAGACAAGTATAACGTGTAACGTGAAACAGTTTTTAAGCAATACCTAAACTAATTGACTAGCAAATTAAGGCCAATGTGGCAGATTGGATAGAAAAACTGGGTTTGGTGTCAGATGTCTTAGGTTGGAGTATTGACTCTGAAACGGTCTCTGTGACTTTGGGCAAGTTATATAACCTTACTTTCCTCATCTGTAAAGTGTGAATAATAGTAATTTTACAATCTGATTCCAAATGTTGTTGTGAAGAAAGTACATGTGTAAACAATATAATGATGTGTAAATATTTTTCTACTATTATGTAGTAGAATAAACTGTAAGTGACTGGTGATTAAAGTATGGAATGTGGTGTCAGAAGGACCTGGATAAAAATTTGGCTTCAGATGTGTTCTGTTAACCTTCTCCAGCTTTAGTTCTCCCTTTGTAACAGCATTTATATCACTGTAAATTAAAAAAAAAAGTATTCACATTTTTTTTGCAAAAATTTTTTTGTCCAGATTTGTGATTTTGTTGGAGGTAGTTACAGTAATTTTTTAATTCTCATTAAAAAAAACCAAAAAACTTTTACATTTCATTAATTTTGTTTGGAACTTAAAGAACACACACACACACACAACACACACACACACACAACCCAACTCTAAGACCCAGAGTATTTCCATATGCAAAGTAGAACTGAAAAAATTTACATATGAAACTATGAATCTCTATTAAATGTGGCTTGTTTTAGAAATATATAATAATTTCAACTGGTAACTTTCTCTTTTTGAATAATATTTCATTATTTTTCCCACTTACATGTCAAACCAATTTTTAACATTAATCTTTTAAAATTTTGAGTTCCAGTTTCTCTTCCTTTCTTCCTCCCTTCACTGCCCCCCTACAGTAAGATATTTGATATATAGATGATACACATGCAATCACACAAAACATATTTACATATTCATCATAACATGTAACTTTTGAAGCAGTCTTCTTTTTTTCTTCTGTGAAAATTTTAAGCCATTTCAATGAATGGATTCTCTTCTTTTTGTGTTGGCAATACTTTTGCTAGGTACCTTTCTCTCCATTCTCCACCCCTCCCATAAAGAGAAAACCATGTCCTTATAACAAATAAGCTAGTGACAAACAAAACAGGTCCTTATATTTGCCATGCCCTCTAATGTATGTTTTATTAAACATCTTGGGTCTATCACCCAAGACATAATAGCTAGGTGGACAAGTGGATAGAACACTTGCCCGGTAGTCAGGCGAAGCTGAGTTCAATACATTTACTAGCTGTGTGGTCCTTGACTTGGGAGCCTCATAAAGCCATTCTTTCAAATAGAGTTTGAGAAACTAGCTCTAATTTTCAAAGTTGGTTATGTTTATTTGTTTTTCATCTTCACTAATCTATCTTACTCAGAATTCAACAATGGATAAATCATCAAAGGAAGTAAATAGGCAACTGTCAAAGGAAGAAATCTTCAAGGTCAACAGCTGTTGGAAGAAAAATGCCCCAAATAAATATCAGTTAGACAAATAAAGACCAAAACAACTTTGAAGTTCTATGTCACATCTGCCAGATTGGCAAAAATGACAAGAGTGTAATATTGTACTTGTTGGAGTAGCTGTGAGAAGACAGGCACTGTGGTTCATTCTTGTTAGAGCCAGGAATTGGTTCAGCTATTCTGGAAAGCACTATAGTCAGAAAGTCACTGAACTGTGTGTATATGTGATATGACTACATACCCAAAAGATACCAAAGAAAGAGGAAAAAGTCCCATATGCCCATTGTTCTTCAGTTGTTTCAGTCATACCTGACCCTTTGGGACTCCAAATCTGTGAGACCAGATTTGAAGAAAATATTTGAAGCAGTTTTTGTTGTTGTTAGAGCAAAGAATTGAAAACAACGGAGGTGCCCATCAATTAAAGAATGGTTAAACCAACAAAGCATACAAATATAATGAACTATTATTATAGCATAAGAAATGACTTGAGGGACAATTTCTGATAAACCTGAGAAGACTTATAAATCAATGCATAGTGAAATGAGCAGAACAGGGAGAACAGTTTATATAGTAATGACAGTAATATAAAGGAAAACAACTTGGAAATATTTAAAAACTCTGTTCAATGTGTTGAACAATCATGACTCCAAAGAATTAATGATGAAGCATATCCACCACCTGACAGAAAGATGATGGATCGAAGGTGCAGAATGAGGCATAGTTTGGACACAGGAGATAAGTGAATGCCTTTTGCTTTCCTCTGCCTATTTGTGAGGGCAGGTAGGTGGTATACTGCATATAATTCCAGGCCTGGAGTCAGGAAGATTCGTTTTCCTGAGTTCATATCCAACCTCAGACACTAGTTGTGTGACCCTGGGTAAATCACTTAACCCGGTTTGCTTCAGTTTCCTCATCTGTAAAATGAGCTAGAGAGGGAAATGGCAAACTAACTGCTCCGGTATCTTCGTCAAGAAAACTTCAAATGGGGTTGCAAAGAGTCAGATATGACTGAAAAATTACTTGCTAGAATTTTTACAAGTTTACTTGCTAGAAAGGATAATGCTTTTCTTTTTTTTATGGGGGGATAGGGGAAGTGTTACCAAATAGTGTTACCAAAATGAAAAGAAGAAAATAAAGGTTCATTGAAACATCTTCAAAAGAGCACAGTCTGTAATTTCAGCTACTGAGAAGGTTGAAACTGGTGGAATGATTTAGGTTGTATGGTCTTGGATGCAGCAGGGCTAAGCTGATTGGGTATCAAGTTTAGCACTAATATGGCAACCCTCAGGCTTCAAGGAGGGGAGAACTGATACAAGTTCTAGAGCAGGCAAAAGCTTCTGTGCTCATTTGTAGTAAATGCAATTGGGCCCTTGAGTAGAGGGTTATAGTTCATTAGAAAAATCTTTCTAACACATGACTTAAGCTTCTCAGAGTCATCATGGGGTCTTAAGAATCACCTCTGTTTCCCATATTCTCAAGTTCTTTTCCAATTGAAAATGCTTTCACTATAATTGCCTTTCTTATTAAAAAAATTCTCCCTCTTATCTTTTACTTCTGTATTTTCCTTTGTCTTTGAATCTTTCTCTTGTCTTGTAGTCACTAAAAGGTACTAGGTCAAGTGCTACTTGGAAACATATAAGCAATTCTTTTATTCTCCCTGGCAATAATAACTTCAAAGGCCTTCTCTAGGTTATCTCAGTGTTGACCTTGCCTGCCTGGCTTCCTTAATCATATCCTGTTCTACCAAGTA
Organism: Gymnobelideus leadbeateri; assembly: GCA_011680675.1. Classification (NCBI taxonomy): domain Eukaryota; kingdom Metazoa; phylum Chordata; class Mammalia; order Diprotodontia; family Petauridae; genus Gymnobelideus; species Gymnobelideus leadbeateri. Next base: position 130,836 of record WOXC01005401.1, on the reverse strand, counting down.
TTCACTTACTACATCCTTTCAGAGAGTTTCCCCAGATTTGACCCACAACTATTGTGAGACTTAGTGGCCTGAAGTTTTTGCCCTTTTTATAAATAATGGAGTTATGTTTCCCTTTCTTCAATCTCTCCTGAATCTGCTAAACTTTTTAAAATGCCAGGGGAAGGTTCACCAATTTCCTTGTTCACTTCCCCTAACATTTGTTGATATATATTATCTGATTCTAGAAATCTGTCTCCTTCAGCTCAAATTTACTTTTAAACCATTTTACTTCTCTGAACATTGCCTTTGCTTTCTTGCGTAATTCTTGACCTTCCCCCTTTTCTTTCTGAAGAGATGGGAATAAAGAGCTCTTATATTTTAATGGGATGAAAGAAGAGAGAAAATAGTGTGGCAGGGCCCCATTATTCTCATTACCTTCAGTTTGTATCTTTCTTTCTGCTGTTTTTATTCATTCACATGATTTAAAGTTGGGAATTAATGTATGAGAACTTATTACATTATTGAAATAAAGTGTCTAAGTTTTGATGTATAGCACGAGAAGAGAAGGCAAAAGTTCTCAGTGTTCTTGGATCATGTCTGAACCTGTGATTCCATTAATGTTGGGGAGTAATTGTTAGGAAACCCCCTTTACAAATGATGTTTGGCAACTATTAGGTGATTTATGGTGACATAGAGTTGCCTGAGGAAGGGGGATGAAGAATAACATTGAGTAACCCTTAAATGATCCTCTTTGGCCTTATTATCTCAATTACATTTTACCTCCTTCTCCTCCTAAGTCATAGGGATGGGTAGATTTACCTTGCTTTACAAGTGATAATTACTGTATAGTATTGTTGTATATTTTCTTTTCAGTTCTTCTTTGGGATATTTTTACAATATAATCACTACCTAATAAATGTTCCTTCCCTATTGTAGCCTTCTTAAAACAAACAAACAAACAAACCCCAATCCAGTGACTGATAGAGCAGGTAATAGTCCTTATCCAAGGTTGACTACCCATCTATAGAATCAATAAATGAACGAGTAAATCAATGAATGAAAAAGCATATAGTAAGAATTGAATCTGTGCTATATGCATGCATAGATAGATAGAGATATATGTGAGGCTATATACACATACATAATATATAGGTATATAGGTATATGTAGATTATATACCTCTATATTGGGATATATAGGTATATATGTATATATACATATGAATGTATATATATATATGTATGTGTATAAGTATGTGAGTGTGTGTATATCTATATATCTATATCTGTCTGTGGAGAGAGAGAGAGAGAAAAAGAGAGAGAGAAGGGGAGAGAGGGGGATGGAGAGAGAGAGAGAGAGAGAGAGAGAGAGAGAAAGAGAAAGTAAGTCCTTACCCTTAGGTAGTTCACTCTTAATTGGGGAAGACAAGATGGGTAGGAGGGTTCAGCAACAAAGAGAATGGAAGCATTCACTTTGAATGGCTAATCATGGAGTAACAGTTACTCTGAGCTCACTGCTGGCAGTGAGCTATGCTAGCAGAGCTTATGGTAGCACAGTACAAATTGTGGCAGTGCCTAAGAAGTTAGAAGAGCTATGAGATCAGAAAAAGACTAGGCCTCTTTCATCTGAAGACCAATCCAGAGTCTTCTTTTATTATTTTAGCAGTGACAAATATTTACTTTCTTTTATTTTAACAATGACAAATTTTAAATAGTCACAGAATATACCAAGAATTTTATAATATAATTATTATATTTATATATATGTATATATGTCATGTACATGAATTATGTTATATATAATTCATATAATAATATATTATATTATAGACATATAATACATATTATATACTGCATGGATATACACATATAATGCATATAATATATATAGAAATATACTTACTTTAATACTATTAAGAATTAAGTAATGGATGCACCCATAACTGATTAAAGTCACAAACTCTCTTCACCTTAGTAAATAACCTTTAGAAATTGTTTAGATTAAAAAAAAATCCTTCTGTGGTTGCCGATGCTTTGATTATGAGTCTTTCTGAACTTCTTCAGCTATTTGTTTTTCTATACCTCTTTTCAGTTTTTTTTTTTTTTGGTGGAGGCACTACTGCTCTTAGTATTCTATGTTCATCTTTTTTTGTAAACAAGGTTGTGTTCTTAAATAGTACTGTTCCAGTATTTTATGGCTTTCTTTTTAAGAGATCAAGTGTTTGCTGGCTTTGGGAGCTCTTTCCATCTCTTCATTTTCCTACATTGGCTACACTTCCCTAGGAAATGGTGATAATTAGAGTCAATGTCATTTACTCTTATCTACAGATAATTTAAATAGAGTGGATGTAAGTTTTTATAATTGCTGCTGTATCTTTTCATCTTGAATCCTTTCTTTTAATCTCATAATGATTTTGACCTTTGGTCTAACCAGTGGACGATCTGAATACACAGATAGTTGAATGAATGAATGAACAAATGAACAAAGACTCATTTTACTGCTTACCATGTGCCAAACAATATGCTAAGCACTGGGAATACAAATATGAAAGTGAAGATAGTCACTCTCATTAAGGAACTCACATTTTAATGAGGAAGACAACACATATAAGCAAGAGAGGTCCAAGAATGAGTATTCTGTTTTGAAAAGTTATATAGATTACATGAATGATTTGTGGATCTTGCAGAAGACTGGCATGCCCTTTCCAGAGGCAATGGCAATATAAATTTTATTATGATTACAAAACTGGAAAGTGAGGGCAGGGCAGGGGAAGAGGGAGTATATACACATATGGCAAGACAGATGGCAAAAAGATGGCTGGGGAATAGTAAAGTGAAGCATGGCTAGTTAGGGCCCATTTGATTTAATGGACCACATGAAACACCCACCAATCAGGAAAGGAGGAGATCTAAGGTGGGAATTCTTGAGCTGAGAGTGTTTAGACCTTCATTTCATTCTAATATGACCACTACCTGTTAAAATGTCATCAATTTCATATTTTGGGGATTTTCAGTACTTCCCATGGAGTGCTAGAGATCTTCAAGTAGAGGCTGGGTGACCATCTATATCAGAGGATGAGAGGAATTCTGTTTAGGTAAAGGTTTGACTAGATAACTTTTTTTAAAAGAAAATTTCAATTTATGTAATAAAATAAGCATTCCTATAACATAGTACAATAAAAAGATGATTGAATATGAAACTGCAAATATACTATGCACGTAATATAGCTTCTTAATTTAGTCACTTTCAGTTATAAGATTCTGTGATTTGGTACCCTCAACTAGCTTCTTGAAGAAAATATTGTGGATACATAGATGTGAGGCTACTGAATAATCTGTCCCTTATATACCTTTAATTTCTTAATCTCAGACTACATATGTCCCAATTTATTTTCCCTATATCCACTTTTTTAAAAAAAATTGTTTTTTTTTCTTTTTGGAGGAGGGAAGGCAGGGCAGTTGGGGTTAAGTGACTTGCCCAAGGTCACATGGCTAGTAAGTGTTAAGTGTCTGAGGCTAGATTTGAACTCAGGTCTTCCTGACTCCAGGGCCAGTGCTCTATTCACTGCACCACCTAGCTATCCCCTATGTCCACTTTTGTTAATGACTAAGTATCATGGCTTAGTTTGGAACATTATCTTAAATTCACCATAGAATTTGTATTTTTCATTCTCTACAATTGATATTTGTATATACACTGGGATTATCTTCAGTGAATTTTTTTTGTTTACATTTATCTGCTCTTCAGTGATTTGAGAACCCAGGGTTATCTTTACACTATATTTAGGCACCAGAATAAGATTTTATTTGAGGCACTTACTTTTGTAAATCTTTTTCTGTTCTATACACAGGGGTTTATTTCCATTTACCTTTAAAAAATTTAACATTTTTAATAGTTCAATCTATAATTATGATGATCTTATATACATATTTATGAGACAGTTATCTCTCTACTACCTAAGTATTTTGGCTAATTTATTGTTCTTATTTTGAAAAGGAAGAACTGAGATAACTAACATTTATATAATCCTTTGTAAGGTTTGCAAAGCACTTTAAATATGATAACCTATTTGATCATCACAACAGTCTGGAAAGACAGGTGCTATCACTATTCCAATTTTATAGATGAAGAAACAGACACACAGAGATGATAAATAACTATGTAAAATCAGGTCTTTCTGACTCTAAGTCCCAGGCTCCAACCACTGTGGCACCTCACTGCAGAGAGATCATTTTTTTTTCTGGTGCTGTATTTTCAGCTTTCTTTTGACATTTTAACTAATTTTCTTTGTTAGCTTAGATACAAGCTGAAGTCTGTAAATAACTCAATGTCCCCATTTTAACCTATTTCCTGATTATTCAGACATTTTATGAAGGAGTTAAAATAAATCTCCACATTGTCATTGTTTTTTAGGTTGTTGCTAAACCATATCTGCCATGAGTGAGAGGGACCAATATCTCAAAGGTTATAGAAAGATTCACAGTCATCCCTCCAGTTCTAGAGCTGGAAGAAAAGTAATACACTATAGTTCAAAGAGTACTGAATGAGAAATTAGAAAGGTTCTGAGTTTAAATTCTGGTTCTAACTGTTAGCTTTGTGTCCTGGATCAAATCACGTGACCTCTCTGGACCTAAGTTTCCTTATCTGTAAAATGAAAATAGTAATACTGGTACTGCTTATTTGAATGAGCTATTATGAATAGCAAATGCAATAAAGTATGCAAAACACTATACAAATTATTATTATATGAGACCTTACTGCCACTTTAGAAATGTTGAAGAATTGTAAAAATCCTTGTGGAATAACGTTGGAAAATATATCTAACAAAAACTTTGCCAATTTCCCAATCAATAAAAACAGTAACAAGGTCCTCTTAATGCTGTTGATGAAATGTACTGAAAATTAATGTCACTGTTGATTTCTTTTATTACTGCCAGTCCCATTTCTCTTAAAAATTTGATATGTATTTTCTTCCATGCTGTGCACTTATCATTGACTCCATTTCTTTCAGATTGTTATAATGTGTAACAGCTACTTTGGAAGGACAAAGATATTCCCTACTCTAGTGCCTGCTTTCCATGTGCATTGGGCCTTTTTGATTATCTTCCCTGCTGCTCCTCATCAAACTTTGAGTTATTATTATGAGGCTATTTCCCTTTGGTTAAGAGTGTCCCTTGTGTGTAGGTGTTTCCTTAATTGGCCATTTTATATTGAAAGACTATGGAAGTTGTTTATCCCCACCCTATTTCTTGCTCACTATTGTCACGAATTTGCAAATGTTGCTGACTGGGAGCTGAGTATTTGGTTATTCTGTGTTTCCTTCCCACTTCCCCCCACCCCTCTCCCTTCTCTTCCATCCCTCCTCCCAAACCCCCAACTCCTTTGTCATAGAAAACCTCTTCACAATGCTATTGGAGTTCAACCTTTATTCAGTGACCTTAAAGGGCTTGGCCCACAGAAAATCATTTTCACAGATCGAGATCACTTATATCGTCATCCATTTTATGCTGCCCTAGGCATAGAAACAAACCAAGAAAAATAGATGGCATTATGTATCAAAGTGAGTAGGACATTTGGAAGAACAGATATCTTCTGAAGCTGAGTACAGACAACTTTCTTCAGGAGGACAATTCACTTCAGCCAGTTAGTCTTCAGGCTTTTATTAGGTGCTTTGCTAAGTGCTAGGAATACCAAGAAAGGCCAGAAAAAACAAACAAACTGTAGTGCCTGTCCTCAAGGAGGTTATAGTCTAATGGAGGAGACAACATACATACATACATACATATATGTGTACATATAAGATATACAACATGTAAATAGGAGGTAATTTATAATTGTGTATGGTCTAAATCAATAAACATTTATTAGGCATTTTCAACTTATTATTCTAGGCACACTAAGGGGAGGGAAGAGACACAGCATTGAAATGTTTACCTGATATGCACACTGAAGTGCTATTTTTTAGTGTTTTTATTGAGTACCTCCAAAGAGTTATGCTTTCATTGTTCCCTCCATGAAGCTTGTTAAGTCCTTAACTCCAGTGTTGTACAATGGAAAGAGCAATGGATTTAGTTAGAGGATCCAAGTTCAAATTTTACTTCTTTCATTTATTCACTTGACCCTCTGGGCTTCAGTTTCCTTATCCTTATCAGTAAAATGAGGCCTTGGATTAGATGACCTCTTTGTTCTCTCCCAGCTACAAATCTGTAATCTTTAGATTATAGTTTTTCAAGACTGGAGTAAAACACATTATACCAGAATAAGCTCCTAGTACACACCGAGTCAGGACCATTCATATCTTTTCACCCCTCGTGTTAAATACAGTGTCTTACACAAAATAGGAGTTTTAAATTATTTTTGAGATGAATTAAAAAATGATGATGTAATATTTCACTCCCTTATGGTGATCCTCTTACAATTTTTCCATCCATCCAGGGTGGCCCTTGGATGACATACACATCAGTTCTTAGTGTCAAAGGAACTAGTAGATTCAAAGATCTAAATTGGAAGGGACCGTAGAGTTTATCCATAGATAAACCATAGAGGTCATCTAATTTGACCCTCTTATTTATGGATAAGTAAACTGAGACCCAGAGAGAATAAAGAACTTGTTCAAGGTGACTTTAGTAGTAAATGGCAGCACTGGGATTTGAACTTAGGACTTATTAAGTCCAATTTCAGTGCCCTTTCCACTGTAATATGCTAACTCCTATTAAAGAGACTTTTTGCCTCCTGGTATGAGTGAACTAGATGATCCCTCAGGTCCTTTACAATTCTTAAATTCTGTGACTCTGGCAGTCTAGTCCAGCCTTCTCATTTTACAGAGAAATAAATTAGGTTACCCTCCAGCCTCCTCCATTACTACATATGAATACTCCAACTCCACATTGGCTACCTGACCCTCTGAGGACAATCCCTTGATTGATGAGTTCCTGCCTAGGACCTCTGGATCATGAGAAGTTTAGCCACCTGTACACCAGCTCTTAGTACATTTTTCCCACCCACCCCTCATACCCTTTCCAGGGCCCCTTTATGATTTGTCTTTCTTCTTGGAATGTAAACTTCTTGAGAGTGGGGGCCATGTTTTTATATCTCTAGCACTTAAGGCAGGAGACATATATAATTGTTAAGGATTTTATCTATCTGATTATAGTCCATTATTGGGGCTATACTAAACCTTTCCAATTTGGTAGGATTTGCCAGAGTTGGTGTTCTGTTAACATAGACTTTGAGAACCAGGGGTTGCCTCTACATCATGATGAGGGCTCAGAGGAGGATTTTAGGGCAGGTGTTGGACTTGCTAGTTGACCTTTTGGGATGGTGACTTCCATGTAGATTTTATACGAATCATAGGTACAGCCCTTCCTATGGAAAAAGGGCAGAATTCATAGATTTCTTTAGTTTCCTTTAAAGTAAAAGAAATTTAGTTGATACTGTTTGTTCAGTTTTTTGAGAACTGGTAGCTATCAAGGAAAGCATATGGTTTTTCATTGACTTGTGGTTACATTTCTGGTACTTGAATTCCCCTTGATTTACAAAGAACCCATTTATAGCAATACTGCTCCATGGCACTTCTTTGGCTCAGAGCCTCTTCCAAAAGTATCTCATTTTACCTGAATTTATGTACTCTCAGTTATCTTTCTGAATCTTTACAAAGTGGGCAGGGCCAGGTATCATTATATCCATTTTAGAGCTTAGGGCCCTGAGGCAATGAGGGGTTAATTGTCTGGGCTAGGCCAAAACACAGTAAAATTTCAGCTGTCTGGCACCCATTGGGATATGCATGTCATTCTAGGTAAAGCAGTTTTCCAGAGGGGTTAAATCTTGAAAAATGGCAAACTGGTAGCCTTAGCAGCTGGTTGTTTTTTCCATCATCTTTCCCCAATCTAACGCAGAGAGCAGAAATGTCCTAAAATGTACCTGAGTCTGGATTAGAAGCTAGACCTCCTCAAAACTTGTCCAGTGTACTTGTCATTTCTGTTGTCTGTTGCCTTAAATTCACATATTTACAACCTATAGGTTATTAATATATGTTCTTCTAAGCAAAAGGAAACATTATAGTAATCTCTAGCATGGAACATAGTTCCTAGTACCTAATAGGTATTTAATAAATGCTTGGGAGATGATGGAAAGATAAAATAACATTGTACCAGGAGTCAGGAAATTTGCATTGTGCCATTAACTAGTATGGTACCTTAGACAAAAATAATATTATAGAAACTGGATTTGAGTCTGAGATCTGCTCTTTACCAGCTCTGGCATATAAGGGAAGTCCCTTAGTTTCTTTGAGACTTAATACTCTAGTCTATAAAGGGAGAGATGGAAAATGCCTTCTAAAGTTCCTCCAAGGTCAGAATCTATGGGAAGATAATCTATGATCTATGACAAATCACTTAATTTCTCTGATCCTCAGTTTACTAATCTTTAAAGTGAGGGGTTTGGGCTAGATATACTCTAAGTTTACTCTCATTTTTTTCCCCAAATGCTTTATTAACTTCTGGTTTATGTCATTCATTTCCACCAGGTTTTGAGTTACGATTTTATCCCCATTTTCCCCTACCCAACACCCCAGAATAGCAGTCCCACAGGATATCCCCTTACCCAATCTGTTCTCTCCCATCTCTTCTCCCATACCCCCTTCGACTTTTCCAGTAGGGCAAGGTGAATCCCCATGCCCCAATGCCTGCACATCTTATCTCCCAATTATATGCACAATAGTATTAATCATAGTATTTATATGTTTTTTAAAAATTTGGTTTTAAAAGGGAGATAAGCAACTCAGTATATACTATATATGTGTAGCTATGTAAAACATTACCATAGTAGATATATTGTAAAAGACTGACTATATTTCCTTCCTTCCCATCTCACTTCCCACCAGGTCCACTCCCCACTTTGATCCTGTAGCTTTTCAAAAGTGGGTGCTTCCAACTTCCCCTCCACAGCCTGCCCTCCCTTCCATTGATCCCCCTCTTATCCCCCTCTCCCCTACTCTCCTGTAGGGTGAGAAACCCCATTTAGTATGTATGTCATTCTCTCCCTGATACAAATTCAATGAGGATAAGGTTTCGTCTTTTTGCCTTCCTTTTCTTCCCCTCCATTGTAACCATTTTCCCTTGCTTCTTCTATATGAGATAGTTCACCCCATTCTGTCTCTCCCCATCTCCTCTCAATACATTCTTATCTCACCTCTTAATTTCACTGTTTAACCATCATCCCTTCCTATTAAATTCGACCTGTGCCCTCTATCTATGTATGCCTGAAAATATATGTACACACATTCACATATATATTCATATGCCCATATACCCTTCTTTAACTATTTTCATACTGAGAAAAGTTTCATCAGTTACAGTTATCGTTTTTCACCATAGGAATGTAAATAGTTCAACTTTGATAAGTTTATAATGATTTCTTTTCACAGTTTACTTTCTCAAGCATCTCTTGCTTCTTATATCTGAATGTCAAATTTTCTATTCAACTCTGGTTTTTTCCTCAAGAATGCTTGAAAGTCCTCTATTCCACTGAATGACCATATTTTCCCCTGAAACATGATACTCAGTTTTGCTGGGTAGGTGATTCTTGGTTTTAGTCCCAGCCCCTTTGCTCTCCAGATTATCATATTCCATGCCCTTCAATCCCTCACTGTAGAAGCTGCCAGATCCTGGGCTATCCTGATTGTGTTTCCACAATATTGAAATAGTTTCTCCCTGGCTGCTTGTAATATTCTCTCTTTTATCTGGGAATTCTGGAACCTGGCTACAATATTCCTAGGAGTTTTCTTTTTGGGATCTTTTTCATGGGTGATCAGTGGATTCTTTCAGCCTCTATTTTGCCCTCTGGTACTTGACTTTTGATCTCTTTGCCATGGTAGAACTCTGATTCCAGAGTGGAGAGTACTGTGTCCCAAATTTCTTGGGTTTTGCACAGCTGTCATGAAAGCTATTGTCAGAGCTATGAGGAGGGTGTCCTCTCTACAGTCACCACAAGTTCTGCTGTGCTAGCGTTCCTCACCCCAGGACTTTCACCCAAGACTGTGACTTAGATCCAAGCCCTCCTATGGTCTGTAGGCCTGGAGCTCAGGAGGCAGCCATGGGGCAGTAGCTGCAGCTGCCATCATTTCTACTGCCCTGGGGGGAGGGGCCAGACCTAGCTCTTCTCTCACTCATTTTAAGAGTTCCTCACTGACCTTTTGCTTTCTCTTTGGAATTTATGGGTTGACAAGTCTGGAAACTGCCACAGCTGTCAGTTATTCACTTTCCTAGTCTGCTCCAGGGGGTCAGGCACATGGGTCTGGGCTGGCCCAGCTCACATGAGACTGCTCTCCACTCCTAGCTTGGTGTAATAGACCCTTCTTATTGGTCTTCCAGGCTGCCTTCAGTGGGACATTTGTTTCTCTCTGTCACTCTGTGGGTTCTGTAGCTCTAAAATTTTTATAAAGTCATTTTCTTGCAGGTGTTGGAGGTGATTGGAGCAGGAGCTCAAGCAAGTTCCTGCTTTTACTCTGTCATCTTGGCTCTTCCCCTACAAACCAGGAATTACAAAGGAAATGCATAATAAAAGGTGTCATCAAAGTAAGGAATGATTGAAAAAGGTGAGCTGGTTAACTGGCCAGAGTGAAAGATAAGCAACAGACAGTTCATTGTGCCCCATTGAGCAAAATGGTCATTGGCGAAAGTGACCTCTCCTAACATTCTAAGACTCAGCTGGGCTCCAGACCTGATTTTCATAGGGAAATAGGTAAAGGGATTCTGAAGTATTTGTAACAACAGTGACCTTCTCCCAGGGCTACTTGTACCTTTGAGATGGCACCCAACTCTGCCCATCTTCTCAGAAGGACTCCCACAGGTCTTATTTGTTCCTTCTTAGATAGTTTTAAGTGCTTAATAAGTGATCATGCATGACCTTTTCACCACAAGATGGGTCCAAAGCATGAAAATTATTACATTTACTGTTGAGTGACTCTCCACTTATATAAAGCACCTAGAGAGAATGACTTCCTTACTTAAGCATATAATATTATAAAAGTGAAAATTATTATTTGATTTTCTAAGTAAGACAGTCTCAGTTGTCAGACTCTTTTATTTCAAATCTATTTTGTAAAGTAGAAGCTTGGGATTTCCAATGAAAGGAATATTTTGGTTATAGAAGATGGGTAATTGTGATGGATTCCTCATTTATTGCATTATCTTTTTCTTTGGTGAATTTACAGGAAAAAAAAAAAACCAACAACCTCATGTCATACTTTATGATAAATCCTCCAAACTTCTTAACTTATTTGCTTGTGAATGTGAGATTGCTTTGTCCTATTTTACTTTTCATTATTTTCTCCTATAGAATATGGTACTGAAACAGAAGAGCAACAAACTCCATACAGCAGTCCTTTTTGGATGCTTATTTTCAACTACCTTACAAATATTCTTATTGTTTTTAATAAGGCTATTAGTTCTTCAAATGATGCAGAAAATATGGAGGGGCTGTAGAATCACTGAACAATAGAATTCTTAACAAATAAATAATAATTACAATAAGGTAAGATTTAGATGGTGCTTTTAAGATTTGTAAAGAGCTTTACAATTATTATCTCATTTCATCCTCACAAAAGTCCTCAGAGATAAATATCATCACTCTCATTTTACAGTTGGAGAAACTAAAGTACAGAGCAGTTAAGTGAGTTGCCCAGGGTGATGTGTCTGAGGCTGGGTTTGAACTCATCTCCCTTACTCCTGACAGACTATATTACTTAGTTATAACAAAATTCATGAAATGTTTATTAGATGCCTATAATATACAAAGTGGGAGGCTAGATGGCACAGTGGATATAGCACAGTGGAGTCAGGAAGCACGTCTTCCCAGTTCAAATCTGGCTCCAGATACTTATTAGCTGTGTGACCCTGGGCAGGTCATTTAAGACTGTTTGCCTCAGTTTCCTCATCTAGAAATAATCTGGAGAAGGAAATGGCAAACCACTTTAGTATCTGCCAAGAAAACCCCAAATGGCATCATGAAGAGTCTGACATGACTGAAAAACAACTGAACAACAGTAACATATATATATATATATATATATATATATATATGTTTATATGTGTATATATGTACACACACATATATACATATATATGTATAAATGTATACATGTATACATATGAGACACTGCTTCCTCATGCCATCCCTTCAAATTATTCAAAAATAGCTATTGTGTCACTCCTAAGTCTTTACTTTTCCAGGCAACACATTCTCAGATCCTTCAACTGATGATCATTTGGTATGGTTTCTAGATCCCTCACTATCCATTAAAAACATACTGTTTTAAAAGAGGTAGGACCTTGTAATGTTTATGGGATTTAAGATCTTCCCTGCCCATTAATAGGCCTAATAGGTAGGCCATTAAGGGAAGCTTGCTTAGGGGAGGCTTGCTTGTAGAAAGGCTTTAACACCTTTTACTAATTTCTAATTAGGCACTGAGTCATGAGGGTTGTGATACCTTCTGGCTCAGAGAAGCGTATATATACTCTGAGCTGGTATTTTGCTTTTCGGGGGGGGGGGGCGCGGTTTGCTTATGAGAAGGATCTTGTGATTCCCTGGTCGAGATTCTGAGTGGCCATATGTTCAGAGCTCCCTGACTACTCAGATGTAAAGGTCCTCTCAAGTCAGGGATGTATGTAAAGTGCATAATTGATCCAGAAAGTCAAAACCCTGTTTGCTGGTCTTTATTTCTCTGCGTGTATTTTCTTTTTTTTTAATTTTTAAAATTAAAAAAAAAATTTTAAATTTATTTTTAGTTTTCAAAATTCATTTCCACAAGATTCTGAGTTACAAATTTTCTCCCCATCTGTCCCCTATCCCCACCCCAAGATAGAAAGCATACTGAATACCCCTTCCTCCAATTTGCTCCCTCTTATCTCCTCCTCCATCCCCCCTATAACTTTCTAGTAGGGCAAGATGTGTTTCTATACCCCAGTGCCTGTATATCTTATTTCCAAGTTGCATGTAAAAAACAATTAAAAATTTTTTTAACATTTGTTTTTAAAACTTTGATTTCCAGATTCTTTTACTTCTTCCTTCCTTCTCCACCCCACTGGGAAGATAAGCAATTCAATATAGGTTGTACATATGTAGTTATGCAAAATGTTTCCATAGTAGTCATATTGTGAAAGACTAACTATAATTCCCTGCGTCCTATCCCACACCCCACTTATTCTATTTTCTACTTTGACCCTGTCCCTTTTCAAAAGTGTGTGCTTCTAACTACCCTCTCTCCCACTCTGCCCTCCCTTCTATCATCTCCCCTCCTATTCCCTATTCCCCTACTTTCCTGTAGGGTAAGATACCCAAATGAGTGTGTATGTTATTCTCTCCTTAACCCAAATTCAATGAGAGTAAGGTTGACCCATTCCCTTTCACCTTCCTGCTCTTCCCCTCCATTGTAACAGTTTTCTCTTGCCTCTTTTATATGAGATAATTTACCCTATTCTATCTCTCCCTTTCTTCTTCTCTCATTATATTTCTCTCTAACTTCTTAATTGTATTTTTTAGATAACATCCCTTCCTATTCAACTAATCCTGTGCCCTCTGTCTATATATACATGTACACACCTATACACACACTCACAAATGTATTTATACATGCATACACTCTTCTTAACATACATTTATTTATATGTATGTATAAAATATAAATATATATTCCCTTCAACTATCCTCATGAGAAAAGTCTCATTACAATAGTTACAATGATCTTTTCCATGTAGAAATGTAGAGAGTTCAACTTTGATAAGTTCCTTATGATTTCTTTTTTTCTGTTTACGTTCTCGTGCTTCTCTTGCTTCTTGTATTTGAAAATCAGATTTTCTGTTCAGCTCTGTTTTTTTCATCAAGAATATTTGAAAGTCCTCTATTTCATTGAATGACCATGTTTTCCCCTGAAGCATTATAATCAGTTTTTCTGGGTAGGTGATTCTTGGTTTTAATCCTAGCTCCTTTGACCTCCAGAATATCATATTCCAAGCCCTTTGATCCCTTAGTGTAGAAGTTGCTAGATATTGTCTTATCCTGATTGTGGTTCCATAATACTCATTGTTTCTTCCTGATAGCTTGTAATATTTTCTCCTTGACCTGGGAACTCTGGAATTTTGCTCTGATATTCCTAAAAGTGTTCTTTTTGGGATCTTTTTCAAGAGGTGATCAGTGAATTCTTTCAATTTCTACTTTGTCCTCTGGTTCTAGAATATCAGGGCAATTTTCCCTGAGAATTTCTTGAAGGATGATTTCTAGGCTCTTTTATTGATCATGGCTTTCAGGTAGTTCAATAATTTTTAGATGATCCCTCTTGGATCTATTTTCCAGGTCAGTGGTTTTTCCAATGAGATATTTCATATTGCCTTCTATTTTTTTTTTATTTGTTTGGATCTGTTTTATAGTATCTTTATTTCTCATAAAGTCATTAGCTTCCATTTGTTCCAATCTAATTCTGAAGGAATTATTCTCTTCAGTGAGTTTTTGAAATTCCTTTTCCATCTGTCAAACTTGACTTTTTAAGGCTTTCTTCTCCTCTCTGGCTTTTTGGGCCTCTTTTGCCATTTGAGTTATTCTATTTTTAAGGTGTTATTTTCTTCAGTGTATTTTTGGGTCTCCTTTAGCAGGCTCTTTACTTGCTTTTCATGATTTTCTTACATCACTCTCATTTCTCTTCCCAATTTTTCCTCTACTTCTACTTGATTTAAAAGTTCTTCTAGAGCTCCTCCATGGCCTATAACCAATTCATATTTTTCTTAGAAGCTTTTGATGCATGAGTTTTGACTTTGTGTTTTTTTTTTCTTCTGGTTCCATGTTTATATCCTTTTTTGTCTCCAAAAAAAGTATTCTATGATCTGATTGTGCTTCCTCTTCTTGCTCATCTTACCAGCCAATTACTTAACTTTTCACCTCTTTGCCATGGTAGAACTCTGCTTTCAGAGTGGAGAGAGCTATGTCCCAAATTCCTGGGGTTTTCTCAAATATTGTCAGAGGTCTGAGGAGGGTACCCTCTCTACAGACACCTCAATCTGCTTGTATTTTCTTTTTTCTGAAGTTAAGCGTGCTGTATTTTCTCCTGAAATAGTGAATGTAATTAAAAAAGATTCTTTACCCCTTAAACAGCTCTCTTTCCTAGTAAAGCAGATCTAAGAGCCTGTGCTAGCAGCCATCCTGGATATACCAGTGTGGTTGCTGCTATAGAACTAAAGCACATACTCATCATGTTGTGATATCTAATTTCAGTAGTACTGAAATTAAATACAGCAATCAGTCTGGTTCTTCATAGTTAGTTCCGAGCTATCCAGAGCCCAATCCCAAGTATCTAGCCCTGGTTTTCTCTGTGATGCAACTATAAATCCGAGCCTTCCTGATATCCTGTGATCCAGGGCTGTGCCCTGTTCTGGGATTCTGGCCAGAAGATGTTAGCTGACTTTCATGATTTTATACATTCTTAGATACTGTTCATATGGCTTGGAAATCATTAAGTCCATGATTATTGTCAAGGCCTAACTTGACATCATTGTCTGGCATCTTGAAATTGAACAAAGCAGTATTAGAAAACTAAGTGACCTATAATTACCTTCTTTGTTTCATTACCCTATAAAAACCTTGCTCATGGTATCAATAAACAGATTGCATTGATTAATCACACCTGAATCATGATTTTTCCTACTTTCTTGGGCTAGTGTGTTATTTTGGAGCTGGCATATGAATCCACTTAACGTTATCTCTACAAATATATACAAAATTATTTGAGAAAGGAGAGAGTGGAGATAATTTGTAGAATCTGGAAGAGCTCTGTATAAGAAGTTACACATTAAGACAACCTCGAAGGAATTTAAGAGTTCTAAGAGGTGGATGTAAAAAGGGAATACATTCTAAGACTGGGGGATGGCCTATGCAAAGTCAAGGTACATCTTGGAGATAGAGCCTTGAATTCTAGTGAGCAAATCTGGCTAGAACATTTAGTGAAGGAAAGGAAGTGATATAAAAGGAGTCAAGAAAACAGAGTAGGAGCTGGATTTGAACATCTGACTCAGGAGGTTTTCTTTTCTTTTTCTTTTCTTTTTAAATCTTTGTTACACCAGAGAAACACTGAAGCATTTTAGTCATCTTAGTAACATGGTGGAATAGTAATAACTGAAACTTATTTTGCTTTAAAGTTTGCATAATGCTTTCAATTTGGTCATTTTGAGTTTGAAATGTTTTTCAGGACATCCAGATGCATGAGAAAGGTTAGGGTTGGATGGACTGATTTTGGGGGTCATCTGCAGAGAGAAGATAATTGGTTTGAGAGCAGATGAGATCAACAAGAGAGATTTAAAGGGTGGGGAACCTGAGACCTTGAGGCCACATGTGGCCCTCCAGGTCCTCAAGTATGACCCTTTGACAGAATCCAAACTTCACAGAACAAATTCCATTCTGAGGACTCCATCAAAGGTTCTCAATTGAGGACCTAGAGGGTCACATGTGGCCTCAAGGCTTCAGGTTCCCCATCCCTTTAGAGAAAAAAAGAGAATATTCTTTTTTTTTTGCTTTTTGGAGGGCAGTTGGGGTTAAGTAACTTGCCCAAGGTCACATGGCTATGTTTTTGTTTGTGTGTGCATTGTGTCTGAGGCCAGATCCGAACTCAGGTCCTTCTGACTCCAGGGCCAGTGCTCTATTCACTGCGCCACCTAGCCGTCCCGAGAAGAATATCCTTACAGTACCTTTATATAAGCTCTCACTTAGGGGGTGGTAGAGGATTTTATTGCAAAAGATTTAGAAAGAAGTGATCAGAAAAGCGTAGAATGAGAAAGGGAAGTCACTTGAAAGTCAAAGAAGAGAATATCTCGGGGCAGTGACCGTCAGTGTCAAAAGCTGCAAACTTGTCAAGCTGGACTGAAGACTCATAACATGTCTTTACATTTAGTATTTAGAAGCTCACTGATAGACTTGCAGTGACTAGCTTCTTTTGAATGGTAAGATAGAAGTCAGATTACCAAGTGCTGAAAAGTAGATAGAAGATGAGCAAGTGGAGACAATGAACACAGATGACTTTATTTTCTAAAAGTTTCACTTTGAACGTGAGAACAGAAATAAGGACAAGAGCTTGAGAACATTGATGGGTCAAGTGAAGATTTTTTTCAGGATGGCGGACATCTGGAATTGCTTATTAGGAGGAGTAAAGGAACTAGTAGTTAAGGAAAGATTAATGATGAAAGATAGTGAAGGAATCTTGGGGGCAAACTTCCAGACAGAGTCATAATTATGGTGGAATAACCAAGTATTACCTCAGGGAGTCAAAATTTAGAGGGTGCTGAAAGCACACACAGTCCATCAATGGAGAAACAACAGAATTTGGCACTTAGTTAGCAAGAAAAATTAATTAAAATACAAAGCCACCAGATGGTGTACTTTTGGATGTAGCCAAGATGAATTCCTCCTTTTCCATCCTTGTACTATCACATTGCAATTCAGATCCCTTGGGCACAGCATTCTTGTTACTCTGCTTTGTGGTGGTATAGGATTCAGAAGTTCAATAGTGACTATTAGTTAAATAACTATTATGTGGAAAAATATTGCTCTGAATATCAAGAGATATACAAAGTTTAAATAAAAAAGGGCAAGTTTTTTCACAGAGTTCATAGTCTAACAGGGGCTGAAAGTAGGGATAGAGGTTGATAAGACAGAGTTGAAGGCAACTATCATAAATGTTTTAAAGAGTTAGCTAAAACAAACAAACAAGCCAGGTCTGGGGCCTGTTAACCCCAGAGAGGATCAGGGAAGTCTTCCTTTGGCAGGGGCAGGGGTGGTGGTGGGGGGCTTGTACTTGGTTTTAGAACTTCAAAGATCTTAGCCTCTCAGTTATATCTCAATCCTTTCTTATCTTCTGTAACTACCTTTCATACCCCATTCATTGCTTTTAGGATAACTATATCAACTTCAGTCTTTTAATCAGAAATTCTTAATAGATTTAATGGCTTAGATCAGAATTAAACTCTCTCTGGATTATTGTAGTGATATGATCAATATGAAAATACTTTGGAAGCTTATGGCACCACACAGAATGTTGCTTACCAGAGATGGGAAGCTTTACTGGCCAACTCTAAAGTCAGCATGATTTCTCAGTCAGGGAAAACTAATGCCACACAGGCCACACAAGACCAAAGTTGTAGTGATACCTAAATAAGGAATGAAGGTTACATGTAGGCCTGAGGAGCTAGATTACAAGAGAATAACAGGTCAGCTAAAATTTGGTAATTCTACCAATCAGCCTGCCAGTAGCCTTTGCGAACCATGCTTCATTAAACCAGCTTTTAGCAGATGGCTGATAAAGGTCTTCATGATGTCATTCAAGCCAAGAACCAAGGTGGTGATGCCAAAGGAATCTAGTATCAGTTCTTTGAAGGTGCTCTATTGTTGAGACAGTGGCAGAAAATGGAAATGTAAATGGGTACAGTATCTGACTGTCATGGATCATACACAAAGTACAAGGAAATAGTTGGTATTACTCAGTGCATACTATTAAAAAAAACTTTAAAAAAGTTTATAAAGTGACTTAGAACATGTGGGTCAAGGAAGGGCCCCAGAGCTAGGAAAACAACAACAACTGATTTCACTTGTGTAAAAGCATTGCAAATGCCACGAAATATTGTGAGACTTTTGCTTGTTGTAGGCAAAATAAAGTAATACCAACTTGTTCTGCATATTTGGTGAATTTAAATACTAGCAAATCTTTTTTTTTCTTTTCCAGATTTTTCTTTGCCTCTGTTTTTGCTTTGCTGTCCAGCAAAGGAGTAGGAATAGTAGGAGTTACATTAGCTACATTAAACTCATCTCCACTCTCTATCCCCTCCCACCTCAAGACCTACTTACAGGATAAATAAATGTTATAAAAGCTGCTTCATCTTTTTTTTTAAAGGAGGGAGCAGATAGGTGACTCACTGGATAGAAGGCTGGGCCTGGAATACGAAAGACGTAAGTTCAAATCTGACTTTAGACACTCACTAGCTGTGTGACCCCAGCTAAGTCACTTAACCTCTGTTTGTCTTAATCCACTGGAGAAGGAAATGTCAAACCACCTTAGTATCTTTGCCAAGAAAACCCCATGGACACAGTTGGCTAACTATGGTTCATGGGGTCACAAAGAGGTGGATGTGACTGACCAGCTGAACAACAGCAAAAAGAAAACCTTTGGAACTTGTCGGTTTTGAATTCTTATAGCTGGAAAATGATAAGATAAAAACATTAGATTGATGGTGACTGACTACTTTGCAAGGTATGTAAGGCATATATAATCAGGAATCATGGTCCAGGGGGTCACAAAGAGTTGAATACAACTGAGCAGCAACAGCAAACATCTCTCATATATGCTCCCTTCTGGTGCAGGCCCTCTTCACCTTGTTGGTAGATGGTTTCAATAGCCTTCTGATTGGTCCCCCTACCATAAGCCTCTCCCTGCTCCAATTTATCCTCCATGTAGAGGTCAAGTCGATCTTCCCAAAGCACCCATTGATCATATCAGCCCCAACCCATGTGATGAACTCCAGTAGCTCCCTATGACATCCAGGATCAAATATAACATTTTGTTTGACTTTGTAACCTGGTCCCTTCCTACCTTTCTGGTATTCTTATACCTTATTCCTCTCCCCATAGTCTGTCATGCAGTGTCCCTGGCTCCCTAAGGTTCCTCACCCAAAATATTCCATCTCCAGACTGAGCTTTTCCCCTGGCTGGCCCCCAAGATTAGAATGTTCTCCTTGTCTCTCCCTCCTGGTGTCATTGGCTTCCTTCAGGTTTCAGCCTAAAGTCCTTTTTGGCAAGAAGGCTTTCCTAGTCTTCCTTAATATTAATGTCTTTCCCCTTGGGACAATTCCCAATTATCCTTTTTATATCTTGTTTGTTTATTATTGTTCACATGTTGTTCCCTCATTAGACTGGTGAGCTCCTTGAGAACAAGAGACTATTTTTTTTGTTTGTTTTGCTTTTCTGTGTGTCTCCAGTGCTTAGAACACAGCAGGCCCCTAGTAAATATTTGTTGACTAGTTGACTGACTACATTCTAAGTGAAAGAGAGCACATGCAAAGAAAGCCTATTCCAGAAAATTGTTCAGAAGCAGACATTTTTCAGGAAGAAGACTCTACTGTAGCCTTCCAAACTGTTCGATTATTTTTTTTTAAAGCAATTGAGGTTAAGTAACTTGCTCAAGGTTACACAGCTAGTCATTATTTATGTGTGGGTGCTCATTTTCTGAGGCTGGATTCGATCTCGGGTCATTCCAACTCTGAGGCCGGCGCTCTTACTCACTGCACCACCTAGCCACCCCCAAACTGTTTGATTATTGGAAGAGGATTGAATTGAAAGACAACACTATTTTTGACAATATGTCAGCTATATGAACTCCTAGGGCAGAGATACCTTACGGAGAATAGTAATACTGCTGGTCTGCCTGGGCCTACTCAGGCTTAGGAAAACCAGGCTATAATTCAGATGGGAGTTATGATCAACTCCTACCAAAAACTAGCTCTGGTAGAGAAACAATTTATCAGAAGGTCACAGAATAGGTAGGACTATTTGGCAATTGACTTACTGGCTCATGAATAACTTTTGTGGCTTTGTGGCTAAATTAGTCCATTAACTATGCAGTTTTACTTCTTGTTTATTTATGCCCATGTTTCAGTGTTACATGCCTTTTTATTTTGTAGGCCAATGCTATTATTATTGCTTAATTTTTGCTGTTTGTGTATTTTAGCTCATTTTCTAAGGATGTGCATGTACTATTGCAAAATATGAATGCATGTTATTTAGACTTGTAGTCATTGAACAATGTCCAACAATAGTTTATATTGTGTTATATCTATTGCACATATTTTCCATGTATATTTGCTGTGTATAACATCCAAGGGTGATTAGCTAGGAGCGAGGTTAATCATATTTGTGTTAAGTCCTGTTAAATTTTGCTATTTCTACCTTTATACCTTCTACCTTGACTTTCTATCTTCTCTCAGATACATTGATAGGCAATCATATTAATACAGGTCCTCTTCACCTGGACAATTACAATGGCCTTTCAGTTGTTTTCCCAAACTCACATCTCTCTCTATTCTGATCCATCCAGCACTAAGATATCAAGCTAATTTTCTTAAAGCACAGTCTTTCTGACTCCAGCCCCAGCACTCTATTCACTAGGCCTCTTAGCCTGTGTCTCCTTTAAAAAAAGATAAAGTAGCTTTGTAACATTTATTTTGTAACATTTATTTATTTGTAACATTTATTTATTTAACATTTATTTACTATTTTTATAACATTTAGTTATAATTTGCACCAGTGGAAAGCATAGTCACACTGATGAAATTATGGATCCATCAATGTAATAAAAATATTTGTAATGAAAGGCATTGTTTCAGATATCTCACACTACAATATAGATTCATTTAAACTTATTCAAAACAAACTAAAATTTTTAATGATGCAAATATGGAGTTACCTGTGACTTTGGCTAAGTAGAAAAAACAGATTAATGAATTTATTGCAAATTAATTATAAGACACTTGGGCTTTAGGGTTTTTGATTGAAGAGCAGAATAGCTGAATCAGGTCTTCTAGGACAAGAGTTTGGTTATTCTCTTAGCTCATGTTGGAGTCAAGGAACCTAAACATACTTTTGTTGCCTTAAATGCTTCTTTGCTTCTAGGCACAGTACTTCTAACTATTAATGAAATAATAGGCTTTCACAAAAATGTTCATATCTTGTTTCATTCCTTCTTTTCATTCGTGTGTGTGTGCATGTGTGTGCGCTTTTTTAATTTCTAGAGGCAGAAAACTGTATTCAGAATTAGTATTGCTTTCTCCTGGATCTGGAACAATTTCCTGAACTAGAAATTGTGAAATTGGAAGGCAAGGATGGATATTCAAAAGGTCAGACTGTTTAGAAAAAGAGATGAGCTTAGGGGTCATCTCTTTCAACCTTTTCATTTTATAGGTGAGAACAGGGATGTAAAAAGAATCATTCAAGGTCACAAAGGTAGTCAAGTCAAATCCAATCTAGTAACATTTATCAAACACCTACTACCGTGCTAGGCACTATGCTAATAAGTAGCAAAGGTAGCATTCAAAATTGTCTTATGATTCTAAGGTAATTAATCAACTAAGGTCTTACCTTTGCAACATCTATATCAGTCTGGGTGTGAGGGTGAGAGTGTAGCCAAAAGGGAAAAAATATTCCTCTGACCCCAGCGTTGAATGTGGGCATTACCAGGCAGGACAAGCAACATATTTCTGCTGTTAAACAGTTTCTAGTCCTCAGCCACTGTCTTCAACTACACCGCTTCAGAGAGTTTTCTCTCTGTATTTATGGGGGACAGGGAAAAGATAAGCATCACTCCCACTGTCTTTTCAAGGGCAGAAAGAAGAAAACTCTGTCACCTTCAAACTACTACTCCCAGAAACTCACAAAACAGATTCCATCTTAAAAACCCACGGTATTCTTCTATGGGATTTGAAATTTTATAGTGTTTTATGAAATCTAAATGTGCTATAATTGACATGTGGAGCTATTCAAAATCAGCATCTATAGAAACATTAGTCAGTCAACAAACATTCATTAAATAATTACTATGTGCCAGAAACTGTACTGAGTATATGCAAGGAAAGACAAAAACTTTGTTCATTCCCTCAAGGAAGCATCGTTTTTATGGTGAGGATGATGCAAAAAAAAAAAAAAGCATTTACACATAAGACATATAGATATAAATATATATATATATATTATGTATATACATATATATTAAAAATATCACATAGTGTCAATGGAAATTAATCTCAGAGTGGAGTTGCTAATAGTAAAAAGGGAGTAGAAAGAAGGTCTCCAGAAGAAGATGGGATTGTACTAAGTCTTCAAAGAGGTTAGGGAAATTAGGAGACAGAGGTGAAAAGGGAAAACATTTCATACTAAGGGATAGCCAGTACAAAGCAATGGAGTCAGATGATGTATTATATCTAAGGAACAGCAAGTAAGCCAGTATACCTGGATTATGGAGTATATGGAAAGGGGCAAAACATATAAAATCTGGAAAAATAGCAAGAGATCAGGTGGCAAAGGATTTAGATGTTAAATAGAGAATTTTATATTTGATACTGTCGGTAAAGGGAGTCAATGGAGTTTCTTCAGTAGGAGTGTGGGATATCTGAATAATGCCTTTCATTACAAATATTAATACACTTATGTATCCATAATTTAATCAGTGTGAGTATTCTTTCCATTGCTACAAATCCTAATACTGTCATGCCTTCTCTCCCAGGTAAATACTATCCATCGAAGATTCTATACATCTTCTGTAGAGGGTCCACTCAACTCTATAGGTATTTTAGTTTTGTGAGTACTAGTACATTATACTAGGGTTATCTATCAATTATCCCTCACTTTTACTGCATGACCTAACATGTCATTTATGATCCAATTCCTTCCATTCAAAGAAAATCTAGATTCAGTTCTGGGGGCCTTATTCATGACAGAGTTATTTTCTCCTTTTGCTTTTTGCCTCCTTCCCAAAAGCACCAGGAGAATTTCTTGAATAATGTTAGGTGTAGCTCCTGTCTGTTTTTCCCCAAAGTAGGCAACTGAGTCCTTCACTCCTAAAAATGTTTCAGTATAGGTATTGCACATGGGATAGTCTTTATTTCATCCATTACAGAAAATGTGTAAGATGCAAAGGCACAGAAGTCTATGAACAAATTGAAAAGCTGAAAGCACTCAAATAAAAGTGAATTGCTAACCCCACCCAAAACAAAACAACAACAACAACAACAACAAAACCATTCCCCTTTAACCTATGACTTGGAACCTGTGAAAAACTCACAATAATAGTAGGGTTGATAAGGTCCTGATATCTTGTTCACCTTTCTTTGCTGGTCATTGTCTTTGATATGCCCTTGATGATGTACTTTATACATCACTTTGCATTTTCTTGCACAAAATCATCATTGGCTGTATACACCTACCCTGTTTCTCTATGGAGAACAAAAGGGTGTGCATTGCCCTTTGGGTCACGATCACTTACACAAACACAAATACATAAGTATATGAATATATTCGTATATAAGCATATGCATATATCTTAAATGTTATTTACTTTTAATTTTTTTCTATCTCACCTCCTCAATATTGTATATTCTTTTAAGACAGTGTATGTCCTGTTTGTTCCCAGAAGAGTTTTACCTGGCAGTTTGGTATTATGGATATAATGATGGACTTTGAGTCAGGAAGATCTGGGTTGAGATATCCCCTCATATACTTGCTAAGTGTGTGACCCTGGGCAGGTCACTTCATGAACAAACACTCAGTTTCTTTATAAAATCAAGGAAGGACTTCATGGATTCTATGATTCCACTTCTAAATATATGATCTCATACACTGAGATGTGCTCAGTTAACTCCTGTATTAATTGATGATGAATTTAATCTCTCCAAGTGTTCAGGCCTGTAGTTTGAATTTTCATGAAAGGATCCAGACTTCCCCCAGGAGATCTCTGTGGCGTGGTGCTACGTTCATAATTATCTCAGAAAAGGAAGCCAAAATTTATATTTACCATCAGGATAGTATTTTCCATTGTCAAAGTTCTTTATAAATATTAATTCAATTCTCGTTGCACTCCCACAAAGACAGTATTATCATCCCCAATTTCTAAATGAACAAGCAGAAATTTAGGAACTTGTTCTCCCCACTGCCACCCCCAAATTATAGCTGGTGCAACTGGAAGGGAAGTTGATTTTTAAGACTAATACGATGACAGAATGGGGGATATGAGATTTGGGGATATGGGAGTTCTGCTGTTGAGTTTGTCATTAATTGTGCTTTCTTTTTCTTTTTTCTTTTTGGTATCTGTACCCAGAGGTTGCTATGATAGGCACATTTTTTTAGAAATTCAAAATAAAAACAAAATGTGTTGTGCCCCAGGCATTTTTCATTTTGATTTTCTAACCCATACAAAATTTAAAGGAAATTTCATCCTTATGTTTTTGATCCATTTATACTGAAATGATTAAAATGTTGTTTTGTGAGCTTTATTTAATCTCTCTTAAAATTGATGCAAGCCTATTTTTAAGTTTGAACTTTTCCTACATTCTTCTGTCCCTCCAATCTCTCTTTTCTTTCCTTCCTTCCTTCCCTCCTTCCCTCCCTCCCTCTCTCTTTCCTTCCTTCCTTCCTTCCTTCCTTCCTTCCTTCCTTCCTTCCTTCCTTCCTTCCTTCCTTCCTTCCTTCCTTCCTTCTTTTCTTCCTTTCCCCTTCTTCCCCTTTCTTCCTTTTTTTTGGATTATAGGGGTAATTAGGTGGCACAGTGGATGTAGTACCAATCCTGGAATCAGGAAGATTCATCTTCATGCCTTCAAATCAGACACTTACAAGCTGTGTGATCCTGGGCAAGTCACTTAACTCTGTCTCAGTTTTCTCATCTATAAAATGAGCTAGAAAAGGAAATGGCAAACCACTCTAGTATCATTGACAAGGAAACTCAAAATGGGGTCACATGAAGTTAAATATGATTCAACAACATTAGTTTATAAGCTCCCTGAAAGTTTTCTTTTACTTATTTGTATATGACATTGACTACATGCTCCCACCTCATCACCCCTCCCCACCACTGCCTGAAGGCCAAGTATATTATTTTTCACCCTTCTCTAGCATTCTCTGATATCTTTGGTAGGTGGCTGGGGAGGGTATATAGGTTTTTAACAAATGGTTCCATCCCTTACCAGTGATAATGTTCCCTCAATTGTAGCGGTTGGTCCACTACAATTTAGTTCTATTTAGCCATTTAACAGTTTAATTTTTATAAAGAATATTAACTTCAAATAGTATAATCAGAAACATACAAATTTACTTGCCCAACAGGTGGGGTTTAATCCCTTTACTTCCCCCTCCCCAATGCTATGTTAATCTCTGGGGAGGGGAAGGGGATTAGATTTACACTTTGCCTCAATTCCTATCCAGCAAAGTCCTAATGCTGAGACCAAAACCTTTTTTAGGCCTCAGTCTCAGGCACCCTGACTTCCAGGATTTTCTTCCAGGTTGGATATAATATCTTGCCTAGAGTCTTGGTTTCAAGGTCACCATGGTTCAAACTCTTGGGTTTATGGGGCTCACAGTTGGATACCTGAAACTAAGGACAAATGAAATAAAATAGAAACAAATCCCTTCCAGAACCATTTCTTGAAGCCAGGGTAAGAGAGAAGAGGGTAGAGAAGCTATCCCCTCCTCCCTTCCCATTTCAGTTCATGGGAGCCACCCTCTGGATGCAGCAGAAAAGGACAGAGTTGGATGCTAGATGGAGATGGATGCTTTTAATCTGGTCAGTTTTAAAGATTCAGCCTTTTCTAATTATGCAGCCAATCAAAATAGGTTACCTCCAACCCACATAGTAGCACACCCAGTAAACCTACATATTAAATATGTACTCGCCATACTCCGAAGGTCTCTTACATGTATACCTTCCCCAACCCCACGCCCCAGTGCAAAAATTCAAATATTATAGAAATGTGTATGCTTATCATTACGTTAGGAATGAATCAATTAAATCCAAGACACTTAGACTTGAGTTCAGTCCTATCTATCTATCTCAGTTTATCTCAGTTTCCTCATCTGTAGAATGGGGATAACAATAGCACTTACCAACCAGGGTTGTCTTGAGGACAAAATAAGGTAGTACTTGTAAAACCTTTTGTAAACCTTAAAGTGCTATATAAATATTAGCTATTGTTATATCCCTTTAGGATCAAAGGTTAGAGTGTGAAATTTTATCAATTATCTAGTTCTAGTTCTTCATTTTACCCAAGAAGAAACTGAGGCCTCAAGGTCATAAAGGGAGACAAGTGACAGAATCAGAATTTGCACCCAGTTTTTCTGACTCAAAAGCTGGTCCTCTGTATATTGCACCATGCTATAGTCACTATTAGGTTACTTCTTTTTTTCATTTTTTTCCCCTAAGGACCTCTTTCCTTTTTCTTTACTCCTTTGCTCGCTCATTTATTTCTCTCTACCTCCCCTCCTCTTCCTCTCACTTTCTTCCAAGGAAATAGTGAAAAAAATAATTTTTATGAATAGTGAGAAGTCACATTTCTATAGAGTTTTCGTACAGCATCTAATTTACTCTAGTGGGAGGTCCAGCTAAGCAGGAACAATGAATCTGTGAAGTGGTTTTTGTAGGTTGAATTCACACCACATACTTCCATTGGACTACAACTATTTACCATATTTTCCATAAATATAACCTTGAATAGAGTGAATCTGAATGCCTGTGACCACTTCTGGGGATTTGTTATTCTCATTAATAGGACCTAGCTGTACACAACAATCCCATTAGGCAGTGTGAATGTCATTATCTACATTTTACAGATGAGAGGAGACTGAAGTTCACTATTGTGAAAGTAACACATTAGGACATAGAATAAAGAATGCAGGATTTAGAGTTGGAAGACCTGGGGCCAAATCCCTACAATTACCAGTGTGACCTTGAACAGGTTATTTTTACCTTTCCAGGTCTCAGTTTCCTTATATGTATAGTGTTTGAATTTTTTGTTGTTGTTCTGTCATTTTTCATTTGTTTCTGACTCTTTGTAACCCCATTTGGGATTTTCTTGGCAAAAATACTGGAGTGATTTGCAATTTCTTTTTCTAGCTCATTTCACAGATGAGGAAGTAAGGCAAACAGGGTTAAGTTACTTGCCCAGGGTCACATAGCTAGTGTCGGAGGCTAGATTTGAACTCCTGCAGAAAAGTCTTCCCAACTCTAGGCTGGGCACTCTATCCACTGAGCAGCCTAGCTGCCCCAAGGCTGGAATTAGGTGATCTTGGATGCCTCTAAAGCTTACTATGACTTGCCCAACATGACAGAGATAGTAAATGTGAGAACTAGGATTTGAACCAACCCATTCCAAATTGGTGACTCTTTCAATAAGGTGCTGTGGATATTAAAGTCTGCAGTTGTACTGTTGTGACATAAAGTATTATTATGGAGAACAAGGTGATCTTCCTCCTCCCAAACAGCAAGATACAATCAAAACCATCACAGATCATGCTTGCTGGGGCAGCTCAGAAGCAGGACACTGTCTTTTAACACCTTCTCCTCCAGGCTTCTTCTTCCGCTTCTCTGGCACCATTGTTCTCAGTGATGCTTCCCCATAGCTACAATCATAAGATAATGGAAGTTTTATTTCATTTAGTCTTAGGGACTGAATGGTCCCAAATTCCTTTATAAAATTCCAGTTTTGAGAGCTTATAATGTAACAAAAACGAAGATAAATAGCTCAGAAATCTCCAACTCCCCCACCTTAACACCCAACACTCTGTTCCCTAACACCACCTTAAAGAGACATTCTCTAGCATGAGCTAAAGATTAGGACCCAAATTCTGAAATACAAGCTGTCTTTGTAATCATTTTGCTGAAATAGAGCTATTTCACCACACACTCATAATACTTCTGGGCTCACCACAGATGTTTATGAGAAGTAAAACTAGGTCAGTTAAAAAAAATAAACTTATAACTCAGTAAAAGGACACAGAAAGAAGCACCAGTTGCACATAGCCAAAGAGGGAAGAGGGGAGCAGTGAGGAGAGTTCAGTTACTCTTTATTCCCTGTAAGGCAATTGAATGAGATAGAAGTGTCAGTTTACCCAGGCAAGTTGCCAACGTTGACCAGAACAGTGGATAACTGATTCCCATTGTCTTCCCTTTTAGTTCTAATCTGCTTGGGAAAAGAAACTCTCTGAGCCACTGACCTCACTCTCAGCTCTCACTAGAGACCTGTGTCATGCTCCTCCTGGCATTCTCCACACTGCAAGATCTTATACCCCAATAAACAAATCCTACTCAATGTTTCATCCATCTTCTCTCCTGTTAAAGGAGTAGGGGTGGGATAAGGCAAGGAAGGTATTATTAGCTATCATTTAAGATATGTGCCCCAGTGAGGTTTCCAATCCTAGTCATACCTACTTGATTAATATTATCACTGGTCATATTTTATTTTTCATGGACCGTGATTTTTGGGCATACATGTTGTTTGTAAAAGGTTCAATGAGCTTAGTTTGAAACATATTTGAAATCTAAGGGGAAAAATATACACTGTCACATGCTTTGAGCCTATTTCAGAATGTTATTTATCCAAATGTTTGAAGATCCATATCCTATTCTGACATCACACTTTAAGAAAGACTGACACAATCATAAGTATCTGTAGAAGGACCACAAGGGCATGAAGAGCTTCAAAATCATCCATCCATTCAATAAACACTTATTAAGCACCACTATGTGCCAGGAAGTCTTCTTGGTTCTGGGCATAGAAAACCAAAAACAGAATAATAGACTGTGCTCAAGGAGCTTATATTCTACTGGGGTCCAAGGGAAGAAGGATCATTTGAAGGAATTAGTGATGTTTAACTTGGTGAACACTTACAAGAAACAAGATCACTCTTTGCAAGCATATTTGTAGAGTTATCATGTGGAAGACATGTGAATGTCCTCATTGTGAATGTCTTCATGTGAATTTTTTTTTACTTTGCCCCAGAGGGCAGAACTAATTACTTTGGAGAGGGAGGAGTTGTAGAGAAGCTGTTTTAGGAATCATAGATTTAGGCAGTCAGCCAATAAACATTAATTGGCCATTATATGCCAGGAATTATCCTTAGCACTTTGGATAGGAATTTTAGAAATCATTGGGTATGAGTCACTCATTTGACAGATAAGGAAACTGAGACCCAGAGCAGTAAAGAACTTTGCCCAAGGTCACAACTAGTATCTAGAAGCACCTGGATTTGAACCCAGGTGTTTGTGCTCCAAATCCAATGTTCTTTCTTTGTTTGAAGGAAAATTTATTCCTCACCCAGCTCTTAAAGCTGTCCCAAAGCATTATTTTCCACTTTTGGGGAGCATTTTCCCCCTGGGGGTCTTCAAGGAAGAGCTGAATGACTGTTCCTTGATGGAAAGAGATTTTTTTTTAAAGGTATAGATTGGGCTAGAAGTTTTCAGGGTTTTCTTTCAAGTTAATACCCATTTATGAAGTAACTTTATTATTATTACTAAGCACATTTACTAAGCACTTACACTGGTTCTAGCTAGACTTCTATACAGAGATTACATAACTTGTAGTCTTCAACATATTAGGTCAATTCATTGCTATGTAAAAAGTAGGTTTTTTCCCCCAATACATATGATAAAATCAACTCTTTAGATAATTATATGATAGTAATAATTATAACAATAATAATATATAATAATATATAACAATAATAATAGATAGCATCTACTTCACAAGGTCATGGTGAACATCACATTAGATAATATTTGGAAAGCTTAACACAGTAACTAGTCCCTACTATTGTTCTTTTTTTCAGTTTTTTATTTTTTAATTTATTTATTTACTATTGGGTTACAACATTCAGTTCCTCAATCCCCTGAGGTTCAAATTGTCTCCCCCTCCCTCTATTCCCCGTTCCCATAGCTGCATGCAATTAAATATAGAATCTACAAATACCTTCACATTAAACATTAGTCAAGTTGTAAAAAAGGGTTATAATCAATGGAGTGAACAATGAGGAAGAATAAATCAAACAAAACAAAAAAAAAAGAGAGAGAGCAAGTAATTTGCTCAAATCTGCATTCAGACTCTGTAGTTCTTTCTCCTGATATGAATATCCCTTTCCATCATAAGTCTTTTGGAGTTGTCTTATAACCTTGCATTGCTGAGAGGAGCCTAGTCTATCAAAGTTAGTCGTCACACATATGATGTGTCTGTAATTGTGTACAAAGTTCTCCTGGTTCCATTCTCCTCTCTCAGCATCAGTTTATATAAGTATCTCCAGGTTATTATGAAGTCTGTCTGCTCCTCATTTCTTATAGCATGATAGTATTCCATTACATTCATATACCACAACTTGTTTAGCCATTTCCCAGTTGATGGGCATCCCTTTGATTTCTAGTTCTTTGCTACCATAAAAATTGCTGCTAAAATATTTTGTACATATGGGTCCTTTTGCCACTTCTTTTATCTCTTTGGGAATACAGCCCTAGAAGTGGTATTGCTGGGTCAAAGGGTATGCACATTTTTATAGACCTTTGGACATAGTTCCAAATGGCTCTCCAGAATGGTTGAATCAGTTCACAACTCCACCAACAATGCCTTAGTGTTCCAATTTTCCCACATCCTCTTCAGCATTTATCATTTTCTTGTTTTATCATC
The DNA here is from genome assembly GCA_011680675.1 of Gymnobelideus leadbeateri. NCBI lineage: Eukaryota > Metazoa > Chordata > Mammalia > Diprotodontia > Petauridae > Gymnobelideus > Gymnobelideus leadbeateri. The sequence continues at coordinate 99,628 of WOXC01005401.1, read as the reverse complement.
TTAGCCAATCTGACTGGTGAGATGTGGTACCTCAGAGTTGTTTGGATTTGCATTTCTTTAATCAATAGTGATTTAGAACATTTTTTCATATGATTTTAGATATCTTTAATTTCTTCCTCTGAAAACTGCCTGTTCATATCCTTTGACCATTTATCAATTGGGGAGTATCTTGTATTCTTATGGTTTTGACTCAGTTCTTTGTATATTTTAGAAATGAGGCCTTTGTCAGAGACACTGGTTATAAAAATTCTTTCCCAATTTTCTACTTCCCTCTTAATCTTGGTTACCTTGGCTTTATTTGTACAGAAATTTTTCAATTCAATGTAATTAAAATTATCCATTTTGCATTTCATAATACTAATTATTGTTTGGTCACAGCATCTTCCCTTCTCCATTAATCTGACAGGTAAACTATTCCTTGCTCTCCTAGTTTGCTTATTGTATCAGTCTTTATACCTAGATTGTGCACCCATTTAGACTTTATTTTGGCATACGTTGTAAGATATTGGTCTATGCCCATTTTCTACCATACCATTTTCTAGTTTTCCCAGTAGATTTTGTCACATAATGAGTTCTTACTCCCAAAGCTGGGGTCTTTGGGTTTATCAAACAGTAAATTACTATAATCATTGACTGCTGTGTCTCATGTCCCTAATCTATTCCATTGATCCACTGCTCTATTCTCAGCCTGTACCAAGTAGTTTTGATGACTGCTGCTTTAAAGTACAGATTAAAATCTGGTATGACTAAGCCACCTTCCCTAGCATTTCTTTTCATTATTTCCTGAACCTTTTGTTCTTCCAAATGAATTTTGTTAATATTTTTCTAGCTCTATAAAATAATTTTGGTAGATTAATTGGTATGGCACTAAATATGTAAATTAATTTAGGTAAAACTGCATTTTTTCATTACATTAGCTTGACCTAGCCATGAGCAACAGATATTTTTCCAATTATTTAGATCTGACATTATTTGTGTGAAAAGTGTTTTGTAATTGTGTTCATATAGGTCCTGGGTTTGTTTTAGCAGGTATATTCCCAAATATTTTATAATGACTACAATAACTTTAAATCGGATTTCTCTATCTCTTGCTGTTGGATTTTGTAAGAAATATATAGGAATGCCAAGGATTAATGTGGGTTTATTTTATATCCTGCAACTTTGCCAAATTTAATAATTATCTCAAGTGGTTTTTTACTTGATTCTCTAGGATTCTTTATCATCGTATCATCTGCAAAGAGTGATAGCTTAGTCTCTGCTTAATTTGATTCCTTCAATTTTCTTTTCTTCTCTTATTGCTATTGCTAGCATTTCTAGTATCAAATTGAATAAGAGGGGTGATAGTGGACATCCTTGTTTCATCTCTGACCTTATTGGAAATGCTACTAGCTTATCCCCATCATATATATAACACTTGCTGATGGGTTTTAGGTGTATGTACATGATACTTATTATTTTAAGGAAGATTCCATTTATTCCTATACTTTCTAGTGTTTTTAAAAGGAATGGATGTTGTATTTTGTCAAAAGCTTTTTCTGCATTTACTGAGATAATCATATGTTTTTTTTTTTACTAGTTTTCGAGTTGATATGATCGATTATACTGATGGTTTTTGTAATATTGAACCCTCATTGAATTCCTGGAATAAATCCTACCTGATCAAAGTGTTTTATTCTCATGATAAGTTTCTGTAGTCTTTTAGCTAATATTTTATTTTAAAAGTTTTTATCTATATTCATGAGGGAAATTGTTCTATAATTTTCTTTCTCTGTTTTGTCTTTTCCTGATTTAGGTATCAGTACCATATTTGTGTCACAAAAAGAATTTGGTAGGACTCCTTCTTCTCTAATTTTCCCAAATAGTTTATAAAGTATTGGAATCAATTGTTCTTTAAATGTTTGATAGAATTCACTAGTAAATCCATCCAACCCTGGAGATTTTTTCCTAGGGAGTTCATTGATGGCTTGTTCAATTTCTTTTGCTGAGATGGGATTATTTAAGTAATTTACTTCCTCTTCAGTTAATTTGAGCAACTTATATTTTTGTAAATATTCATCCATTTCACTAAGATTGTCAAATTTATGGGCATACAATTGGGCAAAATAAATACTAATTATTGTTTTAATTTCCTCTTTAATTTCTTAGGTAGATTCACCCTTTTCATTTTTGATACTTGTAATTTGGTTTTCTTCTTTCTCTCTCTTTTTTAAACATATTGACTAAAGGTCTAACAATTTTATTGTTTTTTTTTTTAACAAAACCAGCTCTTAATTTTATTTATTAATTCAATAGTTTTCTTAATTTCAGTTTTATTAATCTCTACTTTGGTTTTCAGTATTTTTAATTTAGTATTTAATTGAGGATTTTCAATTTGTTCTTTTTCTAGCTTTTTCAGTTTCATGCCCAATTTATTGACCTACATTTTTTCTATTTTATTCATGTATGCATTCAGAGCTATAAAACTGCTTTTGCTGCATCCCACAAGTTTTTTTTTTTATGTTTACATTTTTACTTTATTAAGGAAGGGAATAAATGATTAGTTCTGCCTTTTAGGGAATTATATGTTTACATAGTTAATCAGAGTGTATCATAAGTTTTAACTTTATGGTACTGTATTTAAATGTTATATATTTAAAATACCCAAAGAATTATCCCTTTGTTTTGGATTTTTTTCCCCAAATGCTTTATTAACTTCTAGTTTACATTATTCATTTAATCCCTTTGCATCCCTTAGTAAGGTTTTTTATCATCAGATCAGTTCATTTATACCCATACCCTCTATCTATGTATATCCCTTTCAAATGTCATGATAATTATCTATATTGACAGGTATCAGCTTCCCATATAGGGATGTAAGCAGTTTACTCTTATTGAATCCCAAGTTATGTCAGTGTGTGTGCATGTGTGTGTGTGTGCCTGCATATGTGTGTTTTCCTTGTTTACCCTTTTATGTTTCTCTTCAGTCTTGTATTTGGAGATCAGATTTTCCATTGAGCTTTGGCTTTTTCATTAGGAAGGCCTGGAAGTCCCTTATTTCATTGAATGACCATCTCCTTGCCTGAAAGATTATGTTTAGTTTTGATGGATCATTGATACTTGGTTGCAATCCAAGCTCTTTTGCCTTACAAAATATCATATTCCAATCCCTCTGATATTTTAATGTAGAAGCTACTAGGTCCTGTGTGATCTTGACTGTAGTACCATGATATTTGAATTTTTTTCTTTCTAAGTACTTGCAATATTTTCTCCTTGATCTGATAATTCTGGAAATTGGCTACAATATTTCTTGGAGTTTTCAATTTGGGATCTCTTTCAGGAGGTGCCTGGTGAATTCTTTCGATTAACTATTTTACCCTCTGGTTCTAGGACCTCAGGGCAGTTTTCTTTGATAATTTCTTGGAGGATGTTGTCCAGGCTTTTTTTTTTTTCATCATGGCTTTCTGATAGACCAACAATTCCTAGATTGTCTCTCCTGTATCTGTCTCCAGGTCAGTTGTTTTTCCAATGAGATATTTTACATTTTCTTCTGGTTTTTCAATATTTAGTTTTTATTTGACTGATTTTCTTTTCTTTTTCTTTTTCTCTTCTTCTTCTTTTTTTTTTTTTTTGCCTTTTTGGAGTGGGGAAGGTAGGGCAATTGGGGTTAAGTGACTTGCCCAAGTTCATATGGCTAGTAAGTGTTAAGTGTCTATGGCCAGATTTAAACTCAGGTCCTCCTGACTCCAGGGCCAGTACTCTATTCACTGTGCCACCTAGCTACCCATGTTTGAATGATTCTTGATGCCTCATAGAATCATTAGCTTCGATTTGACTGATTCTAATTTTTAGCAAATTATTTTACTCAGTTTTTAAAGCTCCTTTTCCATGTGTTCAAATTTCATTTTTAGGAAGGTATTTTCTCCAGTTAGGTTTTGAACCTCCCTTCCCAATTCACAAATTTTACTTTTTAAGGATTTGTTTTCTTCAGTGAGATTTTTTTTTCCACTTTGGCAATTTTAAATTTAAAAGAATTGGCTAATTTATCTTCTGCCTATCTAATTTGGCTTTTAAAATCCTTCTTGAGCTCTTCCAAGAATGATTTCTGGAGGTGAGACCAGTTCATATTTCCTTCTGTGGTCTTGGGTGTGGGTATGGAGTCAATGCTGTCTTCTGAATTTGGTTCTTCTTGCTCACAATAATAGGATTTGATCATTTTTCCTTTTGTTTTTCCAGCTTGTTTCCTGTCCGTCGTGTTGCCTATTTCCTGTGTTTTAAAGTGGATTTCTTCTTCTGGGGTACAGAGGGCTCTGACCCATGCTTCTCAAGCTGGGAGCTATGGGCCTGTTTATTGACTTTGTGTGCTGTAGCCCTGGGTATCTAAACTGAGGCTGAGTCCAGGACTTTCAGTGTTTGCCCTGGTTATACTGAGGCTCACAGAGTAATGTGATGGGGAGGAATGGTCTGGCTACTTCAATTTTCTGCCTCTGTGCCCCTGGGCTAGCACTCAGGCATGCTCAGCAGCTGGTGGCTGACAGTGCTGGTGTCTGCAGATTCCCCTGATTGTGCTAAGCCATACCTGGGCTTCTGGTGTTAGTACTTACTGGCTCCACTCCACTGGGCTTTGGGATCTCTGGCTGGTCAGCTGAGATAGGGCTTGCTGGGATGCTTCCAGGCCCTTTACTTGAAGCTCAGTACTGCCTCAGTTACACCCTTCCTCTAGGACTCCCAGGTTTGCTGCTGGTTCCACTATTTCAGTATTTTACACTGGGGCAATAATCTTTAGGTTTGGGGGGTTAGAGTGATGGATTAGAGCAGCTATTATTTACTTCTCCATGTTGGCTCCTGGAATTTCAGGTAGCTGATTTTTAAACATCCAGGCTATGGGTTGATAGCCCCAGGAAAACCCTGGGCTTGTCTCTTACTCAGCATGAAGAGATCCTCTGTTCTGTGCCCTGTGGTGAGAGGTCTGTAAATCACCCCTGTAGTGGGTGAATTGGCTCACCCTGGCTTGCTGTGGCTCTGCTGTGGTCTGGTCTCACTTCTTCTCTGGTGCAGCCCTTGCATGCTCCACATTCCCCTTACCCAATCCTACAATTGCACTTTCTTGGACTGGGAATCTGTCATGCTCTGTCTCCCAATGGATTCTGTTATTCTGAAATCAGTTCAGATTCACTTTTTAGAGGTTACTGACAGAATTCATGGAGGAATTCAGGTAAGTCCTGCTTTCACTCCACCATCTTGGCTCCACCCATCCCTAGTATTGCTTAATAAGTGCTTGTTCCACCCCCCTGATCCTGCCTCCATTTTATATAATGCTTTAAGGTTTAGAAAACATTTTACAAATATTATCATCAAAACAGCCTTGGGAGGGAGATGCTATTGTTATCACCATTTTACAGATGGAGAAACTGAGAATGTCAGAGGGTAAGTCACTTGCATAAGGTCACACAGCTAGCAAATTTATGAGATACAATTTGAATTAGGTCTTTCTGATTCCAGGTCTGTACTCTGTCTTTTGTACCACCCTATCTCTTACCCCTCCCTCTCCCCCTGCACCCCCCCAACCCTCTCCCAAGCCTGTAATATTTATAGAGTACTTTAAACTTTATAAAACACTGTACATACATATGTATATATAGAAGGATTGCATATCTACATATAAAATCTCATTCTTACTCTTGTGAAGTAGGTACTGTTACTATCCTCCTTTTACAGATGAGGAAACTGAGGCTGAAAGAGGTTAAGTGGCTTATCCCAAGGTCAAGAAGCTTAGTAAATGTATAAGGCAGGATTTGAACTTAGGTATTTCTAATTCAAAGGCAACTGTTAGGGCTGTGTTTCAACCTTAATTGTGAATTTGGAATAATTTTTGAAACCATAAATTGACTTCCATACAGATGATTCTCAGACCTCGATCTCTAATCCCAACCCCTGCATAGACTCCCATTTGCCTATATTAGTTATTAAAAAAATAAAAAAGATAAAATCTACCATGTATAGATCATTCTACTAGATCCTGTCACAGATATAAACTTTACATAAGTCAAGAGCATTTCTCTTATAAAATTTAATATGTAGTTTGGGTGAAGAGATAAAACACAAATAAATAATTCTGAAACTCATTATTAAGTATGCTCACCAATGGTATGTATCACCCCCATGGAGGATTTTTAATGCAGAGCTCAAATTGAAGGGGAATTCCCTACAGATGGCGAGGTTTCACAGATGTTCCTGTTTGCAGATTATATGCTGATTTTAGTAAGTCCTAGAATATTGTAGTCCTTTAAATAAGATCTATAAACACTTAGAAGAATTCCTTCAAACTATCCACATAGGAAAAATGAAGCACATGAGTAATCCCTGTTATTCAGATTAAAGTAGGTTTTTTTTTGGATGGGGAACCCATAGGACTGGGGCATCAGTGTGTGTGTGTGTGTGTGTGTGTGTGTGTGTGTGTGTGTGTGTGTGTGTGTGTGTGTGTGTGTGTGTGTGTGTGTGTCTTGGCCAAATACACTGCAAATGGAAAATCACCTGTCCTTACATTTGAGTAGGAGAGCAGGCTTAATTGCCTTTGCAAAATTGTGCAGTTCCTTTAATGACCTTAAGCTTCTCTCTGGAACAAAGGTCCGCTGTCTTTAATTTCTATGTTCTACCAGGGATGCTATATAGTAAAAGTTATGTAATGCCACAATTTCTAAATAATTAAAGCTGTAGGTCATCTTCAAGGCACTGGAAAGGTACATACTGAGTGTGAGTAAATTGCACCAAGTTGTCATGAGGAGTTGTAATTGATGGTTACACTCCATTATTAAGATGTCACATACATCCAATGTTAAGAGAGCTAGAGGAAGGTTCCTACCTGTTGCATCTATGGATAATATCCAGAACAAGGATAACGAAGAGTATAGGATATGGATCAGTTTACAGTCTGAACTGTTTGAAGGACTACTCCCATCAATGAAATATTTTTGTCAAAGTATTATGTGATTACTGAATTAGAGAGATAGAAATCAGTCTGCTTTGTAAGGATCAAGGAGCAGAGTTATTAATAATGCTAGATCAGGAAAAGCTCCATGGAGGAGACATTTGAACAAGGCTGAAGACAGAGAGAAAGATATTCCAAGGATATGGAACATTCTGAATAAAGACACAGAGGTAGGAGGATTATAAAACATTTTGGAAAAACAGTATGGCAGTTTGGCTGGAGCATGGAGTGTGTCGGGGACAGTAATGCAAGACCAGGCTGCATAGGATGGTGTCAGATTGTGGAGGGCCTTGAGTGCTTAGCAAATGGTTTTGAATTTTGGAAGCAAAATCTTTTAGATTATCTGTAGGAGGAAAGCAACTGTCAGATCTATACATAAAGCATTATATGAAGGAGAAATTAGAAACAGAGGGTGTGGAATAAGAAAAAGAATCTTTTAGGAAGCAATTGCAGTAGTTCAGATAGAGGGTAATAAGGTAATAATGTATCGAGGTGGTAGTGGTGGAGACAGAGAGAAGAGGAGGTATGTGCAATACATAGTGTTGACTTAAAATCAGCATGGCTTGGCAACTGACTATGAGAGGGAAACGGTGGGTGGGAGAGTCAAAGATAAAATTATGGGTTTTGGAAATAGGAGACTGCATAATTTAGGGTTAAACCTCACTCTCTCCCTTCCACTTGTACCTGATTAATCCTCTTGCTCCAAAGTAAGGACAAGGAGTGGCAGTTTAAGGTGATATCTGGAGCTGATGAGGAAAGGAGGAGCAAAGTGACTCATTAGATCTAATTTCATAGACTTTGCTAACAACTGGATCTATTTCATTTAGGGCAGGGGTTCTCAAATTGAGGTCAATGTATTTTTTTGTTTTTGTTTTACATTTTGATTATTGGTTTCCTTTGTATTTAATATAATACATTTTAAAATATTATTCTGGGAAAGGTCTTATAGGTATCACAAGATTGGAAATAGGTTCCATCACATGCACATGTGCTTGCACAGGCACGCCCACAGTCACACACACACACACACACACACACACACACACACACTAAAATATTAGCAGGGGTCAGCTAGGTGGTGCAGTGAATACAGCACTGGCCCTTGAGTCAGGAGGACCTGAGTTCAAATCCGGTCTCAGATATTTTCTACTTACTAGCTTTGTGACCTTGGGCAAGTCACTTAACCCCAGTCGCCTTGCCTTCCCCCCTGCACAAAAAAAAGTCTTAGCAGATGGTACAATTAATTAGATTTCAAACAAAAGGGGACCATTGTTGAGAATAAAGCAAGTTGCATACAATAAGTAAATTAAGCCTCAAAAAAGAGGTGAGAGCAGTGGGGCCTCAATAAAGAGAATAGCAAACCATGAGAACTACCAAGCAAAGTATGGAGGATTTCAATTAAAGTGTATTTGAAGGTCAAGGATAATTTTACAATGCTCTGTGAATAATTCACTTATATTTTGGGCAATATCAAGTAATACCTATGGATACAAAATTAAAGTTGGTTTCCATCACATAGAAGAAAGTAGAGGGAAGTATGTACTACTCTAGAAGAAGCAGCTTCTTTTGTTCAGAGCAAGGATGATATAGATACATAGGTGCATCTTCTAGAGCTCAAAAGAGGTTAGGGCTGTAAATAGAGATTTCTATATAGAAATAGATTTTAAAACAGTAGAAATCAATGAGCTAGCTGAGACAGTATATATAGAGAAAGAGGTCCAAGGTCAAACCGTTAATTATCATAATAGTTAGGAGTTTCATAGTGCTTTAAGGCTTGTAAATTAAAGTACCTTAGAAATATCATCTCATTTAAGCCTAACAACAACCTTAGGAAATAGGTACAATTTTTATCCCCATTTTAATAATGAGAAAACTGAGGCAGGCAGAAGTTAGATGATGCTTTTGGTCACATGCTGGGACTGAATTTGAACTCAAGTCTTCCTGACTCCAAGTCCAGTGTTACTTCCACTGAGCCACCTAGCTGCCTTTAAGAGTACACTAATATTCAAGAGTTAGCAAGAGAATAAGTTGTCGATGAAAGAGACAGAATACTTAGAATATAAAGAACTAAGAAGCACTTTAAAGGATTGGTATTTCTTTTTTTTTAAACAAATGCTTTATTAACTTCTGTTTTACATCATTCATTTCCGCCAGATTTTGAGTTACAATCATTTTCCCCCTGTTATTCCCCTACCCAGCCTCCCAGAATAGCAGTCCCACAAGATATTGCTTCCTCCAATCTGCTCTCTCCCATACCTTCTCCCATACCCCCTTCGACTTTTCCATTAGAGGAAGGTGAATCTTTGTGTCCCAATGCCTGCACATCTTATCTCCCAATTATAAGCAAAAGAGTATTAATAAGAGTATTTATATATATTTGAAACATTTAATGTTAAGACCTTGAATTTCAGATCCATTTCCTTCCTCCCTTGTCACCCATTCCCTCTGGGAAGATAAGTAATTCAGTATATGTTGTACATGTCTGGCTATGCAAAACATTATCATAGTAGATATATTGTACAAGGCTGCTTATAATTCCCTCCCACTCATCCCACCCCCCACCTGGTCCATTCCCTACATGATCCTGTCCCTCTTTTATAGTGGGTACTTCCAACCTCCCCTCCCCCCCAAGGATGCTCTCCCATCCATCATCCCTCCTTTCCTCCCCCTTCCCCCCATTCTGCTGTAGGTTGAGATATCCCATTTAGTATGTATGTCATTCTCTCCCTGAACCAAATTCAATGTGAATGTGGTTTTGCCTTTTTAGCCTTCCTTATTCTCCCCCTCCCCTGCAAACACTTCCCATTGCTTCTTCTACATGAGATAGTTTACCCTACCCTGTCTCTCCCCATCTCCTCTTGCCACTTTCCTCTCTCACCTCATAATTTCACCCCTTAGGTATCGTCCCTTCCCAATAAATTCAACATATGCCCTCTCTCCATGTATAATTGTAAACATATATACACACATTCACATATGTATTCATGTGACCATATACACTTCTTCCATTATTTTCATACTGAGAAAAGTTTCGTCAGTCACAGCTATTGTTTTTCCATGTAGGAATGTAAATAGGTTAATTTTGATAACTTCCTTTTGATTTCTTTTCCCTGATTACCTTCTCAAGCATCTCTTGCTTCTTGTGTCTGGATGTCAAATTTTCTATTCAATTCTGGTTTTTTCCTCAAGAATGCTTGAAAGTCCTCTATTCCACTGAATGACCATATTTTCCCCTGAAACAAAATACTCAGTTTTGCTGGGTAGGTGACCCTTGGGTTCATTCCAGCTCTTTTGCCCTCTGGAATATCATATTCCATGCCCTTCAATCCCTCAGAGTAGAAGCTGCCAGGTCCTGTGCTATTCTGATTGTGTTTCCACAATATTGAAATTGTTTCTTCCTGGCTGCTTGGAGTATTTTCTCCTTGATCTGGGGATTCTGGAACCTGGCTATAATCTTCCTGGGAGTTTTCTTTTTGGGATCTTTTTCAGGAGGTGATCTGTGGATTCTTTCAACCTCTATTTTGCCCTCTGGATCTAAAACATCAGGGCAATTTTCCTTGAAAATTTCTTGAAGGGTGATTTCTAGGTTCTTTCTTTGATCATGGCTTTCAGGTAGTCCAATAATTTTTAAATTGTCTCTCCTGGATCTATTTTCCAGGTCAGTGGTTTCCCATGAGATATTTCACATTGCCTTCTAATCTTTCATTTGTTTGGATCTGCTTAACAGCATCTTGATTTCTCATAAAGTCATTAGCTTCCATTTGCTCCAGTCTAACTCTGAAGGAATGAATCTCCTCAGTGAACTTTTGAGATTCTTTTTCCATCTGGCAAATTCGACTTTTTAAGGCATTCTTCTCCTCATTGCCCTTTTGGGCCTCCTTTGCCATTTGAGTTAGTCTATTTTAAGGTGTTGTTTTCCTCAGTCAGGCTGTTGACCCTCATTTCATACTTTTCCTGCATCCTTCTCATTTCTCTTTCCAATTTTTCCTCCACTTCTCTTATTTGATTTTTAAAGTCCTTCTTAAGGTCCTCCATGGCCTGCAACCCACTCATGTTTTTCCCTGGGGCTTTTGGAGCAGGACTTCTGACCTCACAGTCCTTTTCCCGCTCTATGCCCCCAAAATAGGAGTCTAGGGTTGCCTTTTTCTGTTTCCTTTGCCTTGGCATGTTGCCACTTAATTACTTGAATTTTGGGCTTGTTGCCACACTATGGCTTTAAGGGCAGATAGAGGAATTTTCATCCCGAATGTGTGGGGGGCAACTTCTGTTTCTGGCAAGCTGGAAACCCACCCATGACTTCCACCCTAGATCACAATCCAGATCCAGGGAGGTTAAAGCAAGAGTGATTACTCCCCAAGACTGATCGCTGGATCTCCCTACAGTTCGCAGGCCAGGATCTGGAGCTGCCTCTGAAAACTACAAAATGGCGTGTCTCCTCAGCGGCTTCTAGCCCCCAGGGGAGGGAGCCGACGCATTCCCCCAATGCTGATCCCAAAGTCCATAGGCCACTAACCTCTTACTTTGTCCTAGGCATGTCTGTGTTGATAATTCTGGAGTCGCCACAGCTGCTGGTGTTCTGGGGTCTCTCCAGCAGGCTGCTGGCCCTGCTGCCCTGGGGCTAAAACTTTGGCTCACCGGGACTTGGGCTCTGCTCGGCTTGGCTCCCCGAGCTCTGTGCGCTGCGCGCTGCTGGCTCCCAGACCGTTGCGCTGGTCCTTCCTGCAGGGCTGCTGGGCTGTCCTCAGTGGAAGGTTAGCTTCTCTGTGTTGTTCTGTGGGTGCTGGGCCTCCAGAAGTCGTTCATAGTCCCCTTTTACATAGTTTGGGGGGAATCTGGGGGCAGAGTGGCTTGGATGAGTTGTTTCTACTCAGCCATCTTGGCTCCACCCCAGTATTGGTATTTCTAAATGTCTGCTGGACGTCTGTAGCTAAATGTCCTGCCATCACCCCAGACTAAACTTGCCACCAGCTGGACTTATCATCTTCTTCCCCATCCACAGCATTTCACTCTGCTTATAACTTCCATATTTTTGTTAGTGGAATCATCATCCTCTCAGTCCCCCTTCTCCCAAGTTAAAATCTCAAGATCATATTTCATCTTCCCTTTTAACTAGTTCTTACATACAATAATGTGTTACATCCTGTCAATTCTTGCTCTGTAGTATTTCTGAAATATACCTGAGATATATCTCCATCCATTATAATCACACTAATTCAGGTCCTGATACTAATGTGCTGGTTTCCTAACTGATCTTCTTCCTTTCCTCTCAAAATCCTCTTCCTCACTGCTGCCTGAGTAATCTTAAAACCTTCAGTGACTTTTCAGTTCCTCATGAAAAGTTTATTTTGCATATGGCAAACACTTTATAAATGTATGAGTTGATCTGAAAGAGTACATTCTTTTACAAACTTGTAATAAAGGTTCCAGGTTAGAAAGCAAACGTGTTCAGGATGCCATGCAAGTATCCCTTTTATCTAATGATGGATATGCTTCATATACTTCAACTCTTGCAGCCATCATTCCCCTCCCCCCACCTTAAATCATCTCTCTTATAAATGTCATCACTTTCTTAAACCAATCCATCCATGGAAAGGTTTTGAGAACTTACACTATCCTGATTCTTCTCTTTTGGATGCTACCCAGTTTCTCAATTGTCCTTCATAAAAGGTGGCACTCAGAAGTGGAAGCAATACTCCAAGTAAGAATTGATCAAGACAGATTACAATTGGACAGTTGCGTCGTGGGGACAGTGTTCTTGGGGACTTTGACCTTCTTAATGTAATCTAAGATCTTTTGATTGCTATTTCATGCTGTTGGCTTATAATAAAACCCAGGTCATTTTCAGAGTAACTGATATCTAGTAGTCCTTTCCTATATTTTACTTGTGAAATTGATTTTTTGAACTCAAATGTAAGACTTTGTATTTATTCCTATTTTAAATGTTGTTATACATTGTGTTAGCTTTGCCTGTTAGATCCATACCTTTTGAAAACTGAATAAGCACTTCCATCAATGCCTTTATCTAATTAATTGATTAAATTATCAAAAAATACAAGTCAAGGGGGTGGAGCCAAGATAGCAGAGTAGAAACAGCACTTCCACAGCGCTCCAGCCCATACCACTTCAAAATCATATAAAAGGAGACTCTGAACAACTTCTGGAGCTCCAGCACCCACAGAACGACACAGAGAAGCTAACCTCCCGCTGAAGACAGCCCGGCATCCCTGCAGGGGCAGCCAGGGTAGCACTCTGGGAGCCAATAGCACAGTGCTCTGGGAGCTAAGCCCAGGACCTTGTGAGTCAGAGGTTTGAGCCCCAGGGCAGCCAGACCAGCAGCTGGCTGGAGGGACCCCAGAACAACAGCAGCTGTGGCTTTTTCAGAATTACCAACATGTAGATGCCTAGGACAAAGTGAGAGGTTAGTGCTCTATGGACTTAGAGACCAGTATTTGGGGGGCACATCAGCTTCTTCCCCTGGAGGCAAGAAGAAGCCGCCGCTCTTGGCCTGCAGACTGTAGGGGGTTCCGCAATCAGTCTTGGGGGGTAATCGCTCTTGCTTTAACCTTCTTGGATCTGGATTGCAGTCTGGGGTGGAGGTCTTGGGGTGTGTGACCAGCTTGCCAGAGTGTGTGGGGGCTTCAGAGAGGGCACCCAACTAATAACTCCTGCAGTTGAGAAGACCTCAATGTTTGGGACAAAAGCTCCCCTGTCTGGTGGCAGAGTCCTGCTGTGGCAACCAGCCCAAAAGTCAAGTAATTAAGTGGCAACATGCCTAGGCAAAGGAAACAAAATAAACAGAAAAATTCAACATTAGACTCCTACTTTGGGGGCAAAGAGGATTGAAGAATGGAATAGGAGGAGGACTGTGAAGTCAGAACTCCTGCACCAAAAACCCCAAATGAAAATATGAGTGGGTTACAGGCCATAGAGGACCTTAAGAAGGATTTTAAAAACCAAATAAGAGAAGTGGAGGAAAAATGGGAAGAGAAATGAGAAGGATGCAGGAAAAGTATGAAATGAGAGTCAACAGCCTGACTGAGGAAAATAACACCTTAAAAATAGACTAACTCAAGTGGCAAAAGAAGCTCAAAAAGGCAATGAGGAGAAGAATGCCTTAAAAAGCCAACTTTGCCAGATGGAAAAAGAATCTCAAAAGCTCACTGAGGAGATTCATTCCTTCAGAGTTAGACTGGAGCAAATGGAAGCTAATGACTTTATGAAAAATAAAGATGCTGTTAAAGAGATCCAAACAAATGAAAGAATAGAAGGCAATGTGAAATATCTCATGGGAAAACCCACTGACCTGGAAAATAGATCCAGGAGAGATAATTTAAAAATTATTGGACTACCTGAAAGCCATGATCAAAGAAAGAACCTAGAAATCATCCTTCAAGAAATTCTCCAAAGAAAATTGCCCTGATGTTTTAGACCCAGAGGGGGAAATAGAGGTTGAAAGAATCCAGAGATCACCTCCTGAAAAAGATCCTAAAAAGAAAACTCCTAGGAATATTATAGCCAGGTTCCAGAACTCCCAGATCAAGGAGAAAATACTACAAGCAGCCAGGAAGAAACAATTTTAATATTGTGGAAACACAGGACCTGGCAGCTTCTAACACTGAGGGATCGAAGGGCATGGAATATGATGTTCCACAGGGCAAAGGACCTGGGATTAAAACCAAGAATCACCTACCCAGCAAAACTGAGTATCTTGTTTCAGGGGAAAATATGGTCATTCAGTGGAATAGAGGACTTTCAAGCATTCTTGAGGAAAAAAACCAGAGTTGAATAGAAAATTTGACATTCAGACACAAGAAGCAAGAGATGCTTGAGAAGGTTATCAGGGAAAAGAAATCAAAAGGAACTTATCAAAGTTGAACTATTTACATTCTTACATGGAAAAACAATAACAATAACTGATGAAACTTTTCTCAGTTTGGAAATATTTGAAGAAGGGTATATGGGCATATGAATACATATATGAATGTGTGTATATATGTTTACAGGTATACATGGATAGAGGGCACAGGTCGAATGTGGTGGGAAGCGGTGATACTTAAGGGGTAAAGTTAAGAGGTGAGAGAGGAATGTGGTGAGTAGATGGGGAGGGGGGTAAAGTATCTCATGTAGAAGAGGCAAGGGGAAGTGGTTGCAGGGGAGGGGAAGAACAGGAAGACAAAAAGGATAAACCATATTTTCATTGAATTTGGCTCAGGGAGAGAATGTCATACATACTAAATGGAATATCTCACCCTGCAGGACAGTAGGGGTAAGGGGGACAAGAGGGGGGATGATGTAGTGGAGGCCGTGCTGGGGGGAGGGGATTTTGGAGGTACCCATTATTGAAGAAGGATAGGATCAAACTGGGGAATGGACCAGGTGGGGGGTGAGATGGGTGGGAGGGAAATATAGCCCATCTTTTACACTATATCTACTATGGTAATGTTTTACATAGCTATGTATGTACAACATACACTGAATTGGTTATCTTCCCAGTGGGAGTGGGTGACAAGGGAGGAAGGGAATGGATCAGAAATTCGAAGTTTTAAAATTACATCTTTCAAATATATATAAATGTAAGTCAAGGTAAAGCTGTCTAGGGCACAGCACTAAGTCATTAGCAACTAGGTTGTATAGTGGATATAGTGCTGTACATGGAGTCAGGAAGACTTGAGTTCAAATCCTACCTTCCTGTATGTAAGTATTATACTATATACTTACTGTATGTGTGATGCTGAGAAGGTCATTTAACCTCTCCATGCCTTAGTTTATTTTAATGTAAAAAGAGGGAGTTAGATTCAACTTCTAAGTTTCCTTCCAACTTTAAACCTATGATTAGAAGCCTGCAAGGGTGCCTCCATATCTGAAATTTAGAGGCAGTTATTTGGCATATTGGATAAAGTGCTGGATCTAGGATCAGGAAGATCTGACTTTAAATCCTGCCTCTGATAGTTACTAGCTGTGTGATCCTGGGGCAAATCATTTAACCTCTCTCAGCCTCAGTTTTCTCATCTGTAAAATGGAGATAATAATAGCACTTACCTCCCAGGGCTGTTGTGAGATCAAATGAGACACTATTTGTAAAATGCTTTATAGATCTTAAAGTGCTATGCACTTTTTAGCTGTTGTTGCTGTTATTATTGTTACTATTATTATCTTCTGAGTTTACACTAGCCCATTACACCAAACACCAGCCCATTACTACTCTTGGACATTGCTATTCAACCTGATCCCATATCTACCTAATTGTGTTAAGGTTAGTTCACATCTCTCTATCTTGTCTCTAAGAAAAGCATAAAGATTTTGTCATTATTTGACTGAAATATGGGTGAACTAGATCTTACCCGGTTTTTTTATTTAGATCTGTTTTTATTTGTGTGAAATGGGTTTTATAATTGTATTCATATAGTTCCTATGTACAACTTGACAGGTAGACTCCCAAGTATTTTATATCATTGACAGTTATTTTAAATGAAATTTATACTTTTTTTAGTTGATTCTTTAGATTTCTCTAAGTATACCATCATATTGTCTGCAAAGAATGATATTTTTGTTTCCTCATTGCCTATTCTCTTTTTTTTTTAAACAAATACTTTATTAACTTCTGTTTTACATCATTCATTTCCGCCAGATTTTGAGTTACAATCATTTTCCCCCCATTATTCCCCTACCTAACCTCCCGGAATAGCAGTCCCACAAGATATCGCTTCCTCCAATCTGCTCTCTCCCATACCTTCTCCCATACCCCCATCGACTTTTCCATTAGAGGAAGATGAATCTTTGTGTCCCAATGCCTGCACATCTTATCTCCCAATTATAGGCAAAAGAGTATTAATAATAGTATTTATATATATATTTGAAACATTTAATGTTACGACCTTGAATTTCAGATCCATTTCCTTCCTCCCTTGTCAACCATTCCTTCTTGGGATATAAGTAATTCAGTATATATTGTACATGTCTAGCTATGCAAAACATTATCATAGTAGATATATTGTACAAGGCTGCTTATAATTCCCTCCCACTCATCCCACCCCCCACCTGGTCCATTCCCTACATGATCCTGTCCCTCTTCTATTGTGGGTACTTCCAACCTCCCCTCACCCCAAGGATGCCCTCCCATCCATCATCCCTCCTCTCATCCCCCTTCCCCCTATCCTGCTGTAGGTTGAGATATCCCATTTAGTATGTATGTCATTTTCTCCCTGAACCAAATTCAATGTGAATGTGGTGTTGCCTTTTTAGCCTTCCTTATTCTCCCCCTCCTTTGCACCCATTTCCCCTACATGAGATAGTTTACCCTACCATGTCTCTCCCCATCTCCTCTTGCCACTTTCCTCTCTCACCTCATAATTTCTTCCCTTGAGTACTCTCCCTTCCCAACAAAATCAACCTATGCCCTCTATCCATATATAACTGTAACCATATACACACACATTCACATATGTATTCATATGACCACACCCCCTTCTTCCATTATTTTCATAGTGAGAAAGATATCATCAGTCACAATTATTGCTTTTCCATATGGGAATGTAAATAGTTCAACTTTGATAAGTTCCTTTTGATTTCTTTTCCCTGATTACCTTCTCAGGCATCTCTTGCTTCTTGTGTCTGGATGTCAATTTTCTATTCAATTCTGGTTTTTTCCTCAAGAATGCTTGAAAGTCCTCTATTCCACTGAATGATCATATTTTCCCCTGAAACAAAATACTCAGTTTTGCTGGGTAGGTGACCCTTGGGTTCATTCCCAGCTCTTTTGCCTCTGGAATATCATATTCCATGCCCTTCTATCCCTCAGTGTAGAAGCTGCCAGGTCCTGGGCTATTCTGATTGTGTTTCCACAATATTGAAATTGTTTCTTCCTGGCCGCTTGTAGTATTTTCTCCTTGATCTGGGGATTCTGGAACCTGGCTATAATATTTATGGGAGTTTTCTTTTTGGGATCTTTTTCAGGAGGTGATCGGTAGATTCTTTCAACCTCTATTTTGCCCTTTGGATCTAAAACATCAGGGCAGTTTACCTTGAGAATTTCTTGAAGGGTGATTTCTAGGTTCTTTCCTTGATCATGGCTTTCAGGTAGTCCAATAATTTTTAAATTGTCTCTCCTGGATCTATTTTCCAGGTCAGTGGTTTTTCCCATGAGATATTTCACATTGCCTTCTAATCTTTCGTTTGTTTGGATCTGCTTAACAGCATCTTGATTTCTCATAAAGTCATTAGCTTCCATTTGCTCCAGTCTAACTCTGAAGGAATGAATCTCAGTGAACTTTTGAAATTCTTTTTCCATCTGGCAAATCCGACTTTTTAAGGCATTCTTCTCCTCATTGCCCTTTTGGGCCTCCTTTGCCATTTGAGCTAGTCTATTTTTTAAGGTGTTGTTTTCCCCAGTCAGGCTGTTGACCCTCATTTCATACTTTTCCTGCATCCTTCTCATTTCTCTTTCCAATTTTTCCTCCACTTATTTGATTTTTAAAGTCCTTCTTAAGGTCCTCTATGGCCTGCAACCCGCTCATGTTTTCCCCTGGGGCTTTTGGAGCAGGACTTCTGACCTCACAGTCCTTTTCCCGCTCTATGCCCCCAAAATAGGAGTCTAGGGTTGCATTTTTCTGTTTCCTTTGCCTTGGCATGTTGCCACTTAATTGCTTGACTTTTGGGCTTGTTGCCACACTATGGCTTTAAGGCCAGCTAGAGGAATTTTCGCCCCGAACGTGTGGGGGGCAACTTCCGTTTCTGGCAAGCTGTAAACCCACCCACAACTTCCACCCTAGATCACAATCCAGATCCAGGGAGGTTAAAGCAAGAGCGATTACCCCCAAGACTGATCGCTGGATCTCCCCACGATTTGTAGGCTGGGAGCCGGAGTTGCCTCTGAAAACTACAAAATGGCGTGTCTCCTCAGAGGCTTCTAGCCCCCAGGGGAGGGAGCTGATGCATTCCCCAAATACAGGTCCCAAAGTCCATAGGACACTAACCTCTTACTTTGTCCTAGGCATGTCTATGTTGATAATTCTGGAGTCGCCACAGCTCCTGGTGTTCTGGGGTTCCTCCAGCCGGCTGCTGGCCCTGCCGCTCTGGGGCTAAAACCTCGGCTCACGTGGACCTGGGCTCGGCTCGGCTCCTGCGCTCTGCGCGCTGCCGGCTCCCAGACCACTGCGCTGGTCCTTCCTGCAGGGTGCTGGGCTGTCCTCAGCGGGAGGTTAGCTTCTCTGTGTCGTTCTGTGGGTGCTGGGGCTCCAGAAGTTTTTCAGAGTCCTTTTTTACATAGTTTGTGGAGAATCTGGTGGCAGAGAGGCTTGGAAGAGCTGTTTCTACTCCGCCATCTTGGCTCCGCCCCCCGGTTTTTTTTATCTATTAGTTTAACTCTACTGGCAAAAAAAGAAATAAGCTTAGTGTGGTCTGACCTGCTTTTGGTGAAATCATACTATCTTTTTGTAATAACTTCTTTTTTTTTTCTTTTTGGAGGGGGAAGGTAGGGCAACTGGGGTTAAGTGACTTGCCCTAGGTCACAGCTAGTTTTTTGTGTTAAGTGTCTGAGGCCATATTTGAACTGAGGTCCTCCTGACTCCAGGGCTGGTGCTCTATTCACTGCACCACCTAGCCACTCCAGTCACTGCTTTCTTTTCTATATAGTCACTAATCATTCCTTTCATTATATGTTCTCAGATTTTGCTAGGAATTGAGGTCATGCACCGTGGATTATATTCTGAAGACCTCACCTTCCTTCCTTCCTTCCTTCCATCCATCTTATCTCACTTCTCCTTTTCTATATCACTTCTCTAAGATCTTTGATGTTGACTCATCAATAATGTATGCTATTTCTTTTTGGTTTGAGACAGATCACCTGGTTTGGGGAGATTTAACTCATTAATGGCAGCTATTTGTAACCTTAACATAGTATCCCATATCTTCTGCATTGTCTTAGTTTCCATGCTATTACATCTTTTGCAATCCATAGATTATTTTGTTTGGTAGAGAAATAAGAAGTTGAGTAAGAGCTGTGTTGTTTTCTCCTCTCTCAGTCATCAGCTGTCATTGTCCATCCTGAACAGCAGTCCTGTTCTTTTTCACTCCTTTGATGAGCCCCAATACTCCTAACTTGAAAACCAAATCCCTCTTTCTTGTTGATATTAACATTCCTCTCAACACTCAGCTTCTTCTGAGCTTTAGAGATCTTTATACTATTATTATAGGTTCATGTCACAATTTTCTATTCATATCCCATTATATTGGCCTTGCTTCCATCATCAGTACACATCTTAAAAATCTTAGTTGTTCAGTAAATTCCTTTTATATACATATGATGGATCTCTTCTAGGTAATCCTATTCCTCATCAACATTGTTTCTTTTTTCTATTCATCATTTTATTCAATCCATAGAAGCCTAGCTTTTCTTTCTCTTAATATTTGCAAATTTCTACTCCCTAACTTTAGGGTATATGTCAGAATTTATGCAGTTTTCTTCCCCTCTATTATAAATTCTAAGTAAGGACCTACTTTCTCCAATATTTCCATAATTTCCGCCAAAAGAAAAAAGAATCTCTCTACTTGTTGGCAAGAATCAAGTTGATAATTTGAATTCTTGTCATTGATTTTACCATGTTTTGAAAGTTGAAATTATCAAGGCAAATTAAGAGTTTACTAGCTACTCTTTTTTTTTTTTTTGGAGGGCAATTGAGGTTAAGTGACTTGCCCAAGGTCACATGGCCAGTTTTTGTGTTAGGTGTCTGAGGCCAGATTTGAACTTAGGTCCTCCTGACTCCAGGGCCAGTGCTCTATTCACTGTACCACATAGCCACCCCTACTAGCCACTCTTCTTTTGGCCAAGAGAGCTCCACTAGCTATTTGGATAACTGAGGTCCTGTGTCATTGCTATATCACAGTTCTTTGCCGGGCTTTTCATTTATTTGTTAAACTCATTCATTTTCTCATTCTGTCCAGGTGGACTATCTAATGATAATAGTAACTGTTTCCGTACGTATTGGTCTTTGCCCAAATGCTTTCCTTGTTACCTCTGTGTGATTCTTAGACTTCCTCACAAATGTATAACTTCTTGATATATAATGCTACTTTAAAGCTAAAGGCATCTAGGTGGCCCAGTGGGTGAAACATTGGACAGGGAGTCAGGATGACCTAACTTTACATCCAGGCTTAAATGCTTATTAGCTGTGGGACCTTGGGCAAGTCACTTAACCTCTCAGCTTTAGTTTTCTCTTCTTGAAAAATGGGGAACATAATAGTATCTAGTTCCTGGTGTTGTTAAGAGGACACAATGAGGTTATATTTATAAAGCCTTTGAAAATCTTAAATTGCTACATAAATGCTAAATATAATAATTATCATTATTATCATTATGTCTGCTTTCTTTCCCCCTTTTGTCAGTTCTTTTAAACTAAAGTATATTTGTCCAGAGTCACATTTCAGAAATGAGTCTCCTATGACCAAGTCTCAGTCTTAACATTTTTTTGAGTCTCCTCTTAGTTAAATCCTTTAATTCATCTTTCTGGTTACCAGTATTTTTAAATTTATATATAGACATCTGAGAATATGGTTTTTCTTACTGGTTACTTTTTTTAATTTTGTCTTCAGTTAATTCCTAATAATCTTTTCTGTATGTCCTTCTTCCTACATTGTACCTAATCTCTATGGCATCTTGCTTAGTATCTAGAGATAGGTACTTTTATTACTCTTTTTTCCATTTTAATTTAAAACCTATTTGGATTTGTAAGACTTCAGACAAATACACTTTTTTTTGCTTTTTTCTGGAGGGCAATTGGGGTTAAGTAACTTGTCCAAGGTCATACAACTAGATTTTTGTTTGTGTACACATTAAGTGTCTGAGGCCGGATCTGAACTCAGGTCCTTCTGAATCCAGGGCTGACGCTCTACTTACTGCGCCACTTAGCCACCCCACAAATGCACTTTCTAAACTATCTTTTACCTTTCTGTGCACGTTACTGAAATATATCTTTTGTTTGAGAGATAGCTTGTCATAATTGAGAGTGAATCAACTTTGGAGTAAAGGAGGCTTTGGTTTGAGGTATGCTTCTGATTTTTACTGGGTATGTGAACCCAATAAAATGTGCCTTAAACTCTCAGTACCTCATGCAAGTCTCTAAGACTGAAATTGGAGCAAGATGTTGATTGGCATTGGGAGATGGAGTTTACACATTGGGAAGATCCCTATAAAAAAGATGTCACAGATCCAGACCAAAAACCATTATAATATTTAATGGTTCCTAGTGTCTAAAAGGTCTGAGGATAAATTCAGGGATTTTAAGAGTAAGAAAATTTTGTTGCTGTTTAGTTGTTTTAATTGTGTCTAACTCTTTGTGATTCCATTTGGGATTTTCTTGGCAAAGATAAGTGAAGTGGTTTGCCATTTCCTTCTCCATTTTCTCTCTGTTAATTCTCTGATTTTATAAAAGAGGAAACTGAGGCAAACAGGGTTAAATGACTTGCACAGGGTCACACAGACAGTGGCTGAGGCTGGATTTGAGCTCAGGTTTTCCTGATTCCACGTCTGGCGCTCTTTCCACTTTGCCATCTAAGCTGCCCCATTAGGAAAATTATTAACATCTAATCATGAGATTTGTTAAATACCCACATATATGCAGCAGTTCACTGTCAATTATATGATAAACACTCAAAAAATGAAATAGGTATTAAAATGACCATTTTCCTTATTAATTAAAAATGAGAGATTTAGCAGCAGGTAAGTTTTAAGAATCATGAGCTTAGCCAGAACTCTAGAGAGAAAAGGTACCTGAGAGACATTGTGATACAAGGGAAGGTGTGCAGCCCAAGAATCATGAGGCCTGTATTCTAATTCTAACTCTTTCAGTTGCTAATTATATTATCAAACCAAGGCTTTAGTTTAATTATCTATAAAATGAGGTGATTCCTTCTCATTCTGCTGGGACTTAAAATGTTAGTTTTCATTTCCCCTCCAACCAGTGTCTAAGGAATTAGTAATACTGAAGAGTATCT
Organism: Gymnobelideus leadbeateri; assembly: GCA_011680675.1. NCBI lineage: Eukaryota > Metazoa > Chordata > Mammalia > Diprotodontia > Petauridae > Gymnobelideus > Gymnobelideus leadbeateri. Next base: position 76,677 of record WOXC01005401.1, on the reverse strand, counting down.
GGATTTCTCATCTTACCTTAGAAGTGAGGGGAAGGGGCAGCTAGGTGGCACAGTGAATAGAGCAACAGCCCTAGAGTCAGGAGTACCTGAGTTCAAATCGGGCCTCAGACACTTAACACTTACTAGCCATGTGACCTTGGGCAAGTCACTTAATCCCAATTGCCCTCCAAAAAGAAAGAAAAAAAAGAAGTGATGGGAAACATCTCTGGATAAGCTGAATAACCCAACCATTTGTCTCTTGAGTAGAACTTGAGAAAGAACTGCAGAAGGAGGTAAGGCATTTGGGCAAGAGTTCAGTCAATCAACAAGAATTTTTATTAGGTACCTACAGTGTACCGGCCTGTGTTACATATTGGGGATACAAAGAAAGGGGGGAAAAAAACCAGTCCCTGCTCTCAAGGACTTCACAGTTTAACAGAGAAGATAATAAATAAATATCTGTAAACAAAACAAGACAAAGATAGGAAAAGTTGGAGATAATCTTAGAGAGAAGGACTAGGAAAGACTTCTTGCAGAAGGTGGGCCTTTAACTGAGACTTCAAGAAAGTCAGAGAAATCATAAAGAGTATGAATAGGGAGAAAGTTTCAGGCATGAGGGTTAGCCAGTGAAAATGCCCTGAGTGGGGCGGCTAGGTGGCGCAGTGAATAGAGCGCCGGCCCTGGAGTCAGAAGGACCTGAGTTCGCAGCCGGCCTCTGACACTTAATCCACACAAACAAAAACCTAGCCGTGTAACCTTGGGCAAGTTACTTAACCCCAATTGCCCTAAAGGGGCGGCTAGGTGGCACAGTGAGTAAGAGTGCCAGCCTCGGAGTTGGGATGACCCGAGATCAGATCCGGCCTCAGAAAATGAGCACCCACGCATAAATAATGACTAGCCGTGTAACCTTGAGCAAGTTACTTAACCCCAATTGCTTTAAAAAAAAAAAAAAAGAAAGAAAATGCCCTGAGTCAGAAAATAGAGTGTTATACAGGAGAAACAGCAGAGACCAATGTCACTAGAATGGGATATATTTGGGGAGTATGGGGATGTGGCATAAAAGATGAAAGGTAGGAAGTGACCAGGTTATGAAGGGCTTTAAAAGTTAAAAGGTGGATTTTTATATTTGATTCTGCAGGTAATAATCCACTGGAGTTTCTTGACTATTGATTGGGGCAGGGGGATTTGATACAGCTGGATATGTGCTTAAGGAAGAACAAAGAATATCAGCTGAGGGCAGGATGCAATGCAGTGGAGGGAGACTTGAGGCAGGGAGAAGAGCCCCCAGCCACTAGATGAAGACATTCTTCACCAGGGTGGTGGCTGTTCCTGAGGTGAGAAGGGGATGTATGTGAGAGATATCATGAAGGTTGAAACAACAGGACTTGGCAACTGATTGGATATGGGGGTGAGACAGAATGAAGGGTTGAAGACGTGATTGTGATCCTAGATTGTGAGCCTGTGTGATTAGGAGGGTGGTGGTACTTTTGATAGTAATAATGGAATTAGGAAGGGGGAAACTTTAGGGAAAATAATTATTTCAGTTTTGGACATGTTGAGTTTAAGATGGAGAGTTTATTTTGTAAGATGGGGAGTGTTGATAGATGCAGAAAGCACATTTTCCTGGGAGCTAGGATAAAGAGAATATCAGACTGTGAAATAACTTTATCTCATTCTGGCTTTGGGGGGAGGAGCAGTTATCTTCTTGACTTGTGGGTAAAATTCTGTGTGATGACAGTGAGAGAAACTCCAGGTCAAGGGAAAAGCTTCTGATTGAAGCAGCTTATTCTAGAGCTGTTTAAGTTATAACCTAAACAAGATAGGGGAACTGAAACACTCTCTTTTTATGAAAAGAAACCCACCAGGAGAGAGATCCTCTTTACCTTTGTCAAAAAGGGCTAGAGAAACCAAACCACTTTTTGGGAAATGGGGAGAATTGCAGGCAGAGTGATGAGGAGGAGCTCTATAATACAGAAGAGCTGGAGTACAGCAGGAAAAGTGACAACCAACACTGCCTGCTGGGAGTTGCTGAGAAGTGGAGGAAGAATCGACGCTGCTTGCTAGGAGGAATCAATACTGCCTGCTGGGAGCTGTGGAGAGCTGCAGTTGGCTACATGCTGAGAGACTACAGGAGTCAATGCCTGCTAGGATCCCTATGTAGTGCATGGCTGGCTGTAAATGACTAAGGGTACATAGGTCTCTGGGGAAGACTTGCTTATATTGTCTGATGTCAATAACTCCTATGAACTCTGCTGGATGAATTTTGTTTGGGTTAGTTTTTTAAAAATTTTGGATGAGTAAACAGTACTTTTTTTTCTTTCCTGAGCTTATGAATTTAATCCTTGCAAAGGGAATTGGTGACAGCAAAGTGGGTGGTATTACATAAGAAATACTCTTAATTTTATGGGTGAATGGTGAGCCTAAATGGTGACATATCCCTCTTCTGCCTTAATCTATCCAGCTTTTTATTTCACATGAGAACCTCTGACACAAGTTACATAAATAATGATATAATGATGACACTAACAATTATAGTTGCTGAGAATGGATATAGCCATTGGTAAATTTATTCCGTGTGCATTTCCTAATCACCTATTGAATAAAATGAGAAAGTAGTATTTGTATAGTAACTCATAATAATCCTCAGAGGCAGGTAGGGCAGTTGTTTTCCCCATTTGACAATGAAAGATAGAAATGTGGTACAGTGTAGTAAATCTGCTAAATTATGAATGGCTGGGTTCAAGTCCTTTATAACCACTGGCAAGTCACTAAGACTTCTACACTATCCTAGGCAACTCTCTAACATGATAAGTCATAGACATGTTCCTGATCTAGTAGTTCCCTAAATGGATGAAATCACAAGTTGAAGAAATAGAGGTTTATAGAATTTGTGACTTGGTCATTATCATACTGAAGTTAATGAAAGACTTGATTTTAAAACCCAATTTTTAAGTAGTTCTATTAAATTTTGAAATATACATTTCAATTCCACTGGGAAGGATGTTCTTAAATGCTTGTAATGCTTAATTTGATTAAAAATCCTTCATAGATGAGAGAACAGCAACCCCTTCTTTCAAAGAAGATAAAGAAAGATGTGGGTCCCATAACATAAATTTCATCTAATAACTTTTTACTCTCTTGACCCATCTCTTCTTTATATTATCTATAAACTTAAGATGCCTTAAAATAAATTTTTTATTCTGAAATAGCCCCCCCCTATATTTAGGCATTTATTTTTCTTATGAATGTAATATCTTGTAGAACCCATCAAAGTGAAAGCTCAACAGCATGTGCTAAGGTGTTGTGAAAGCTTCTTTACCAGGTCTAGCAATATAGTTCAATTCTAAATATCCACCTACCGTGAAAAAAAATGACCACTGGGAATTTGTGGTGAAACAAAACTCATTTTACTTTTACTCTAATCCACAGTTGAACTCTGGTCTCCAGGGGGAAAGGAAGCAAGTGTCTTTTCCTTTAGTTTGAATTCTAATTTACACACCAATATCAAGAGGCTTGCAAGCAAATTATGTTGAAGTGCTTAAAAAGATTTACAAGACTGGGGATCCAAAGATACAGTTTGATGTGAGCAATAATGCACTCCCACCCACCCCCTCATCCAGTTAAGCCGATGCTTGCCTGCTCATTTTGATTAATCGTGAAGGAGAAGTGCTGTGGTCTGGGACCATAGACATATGAGACTCAAATGAATGACATGCTCTCAAATGAAGTGGGCTCATTAAATAGTCCTCTTCACAACATTCATTTTATATGTTAATCTAATTTTCTGATGAAAAGGGAATCATTTAAATTGGCCTGATCAGTCTTCTCTCAAATCCTTGTCAGCATCCATCCTGGGGACCCAATTTCCTGGTTCAGCGGGGAGTGTTTGTCCATGGCCGGCTTGGCAGCAGTCCCTGACAAAGAACATCAATAACGACTCACAGGTGGTTCTAATCACTTCAATTAAAGCCCTGAGCAGAGGCAGCTGGGCAGTTCTCAGATGCACCTCATTTCTTCAAAGTTCTGGGCAGCAAGCCTCAGCATCCTCTAATTGAGGGCTCATATGGGTGTTGTAGGTATAGAACCCTCCACTTGCTGATAACAATAGGTGGATTTTTCATCTATTTACTGTGCTGGTATTTGTTTCTTGGTAGTAGCAACCCTTGATAGCTGGTCTGAATCCCATCAATGTAGAGGCCTTTACAAAAGAGAATATACACCCATACATATGTGTATTCATATGTACACATACATAGCACACATGTACATGTATTTGTACAAAAATATATGCACATATATGTGTGCATATACATAATTTAAAAAACAGCTTCTGAGAATGTAGGTGGAGACCTCTATTAAAAAATCATGGAGAAGATGGCGGAAAGGAAGCAGTAACCCCGCTGAGCTCCTCTGTCACTAAGTCCAAAAGGGTAAATCTGAGCAGATTCCGGAGTGACGAAGCCCAGTGGAAGACAGAGTGTGGCAGAATCCAGCACAGGAGGGTGCCCAGAGTGTCCGCACAGGTCGAGCGCAGAGCGCGTGGGGTCTGCACAGCTCAGACCTAAGAGCAGGCAAGCAGACTACACCAGAGAGAGAAAAAGCCCCAGCCTGCAGACTTACCAAGGACGAATCGCAGTCATCTGGCAGAGGGAACGGATCATTGGAGCCAGGTAGGAGAGTCGGGCCCCCAGTGGAGAGAGTGGCTTCTCAGGCTGCATTCAGCCCCCAGCCTGGAAATTTAGAAACTGCCTGCCTGTATGATACAGGGGCTGGAATGGCAAAGTAAATTCTAGCTGCTCCGATCCTCCCATCCCTCCTTCATGAAGCAGAAAACCCAAAGATAAGTCTCCCACCCAGATTGAAATCCCAAGTTAATGGAAATAGCCTCAGGCTTGAGAATCTCCAAGAAAGGGTGTAACTGAGACAGCCAGGAATTTGAAGAGAAGAGAGGGAGGGGACCCAACTAGCCCCACCTCACCTTACCAACAAAAGCCTACTTATAGCCCAGGGGTATAGAGGCAGAAATCTGAAGTGGTCAGACTCATCCCCACCTACACATCTACATTCCTCACTGACTTCCCTGACTTAGCCATAAACTAGCCACCCAGAGGTATTCAAAGTCAAGGATCAGGCCCCAAACTCATAGCCTGAGACACTAAGAAACAGGAAGTCACAATGGGAAGGAAGGAAGCTGAAAAGGAGAAGGGGAAGGCAAGAAAGTCTATTCGAGCATACTATGCAGGGCAAGAACAACAAAACACACAGGACAATATAGACTCTCTGCCCACACCAGAGACCACAGAAGGAAACATGATCTGGTCTCAAGCCCAAATAGCATTCCTGGAGGAGCTTAAGAAAAATTTTAAAGACCAAATCAGGGAGGCAATGACCAACTTGGAAAAAGAAAATACCTCCCTAAAAAAGGAACTTCAAAAACTTACTGAAGACCATAATTCACTAAAAATTAGATACAACCAAACTGAAACTCAGAACTCTATGATGCAGCAGGAGTCAATCGAAAAAAACAAGATGATCGAAAAATTACAAGAAAATGTAAAATATCTCACTGGAAAAATAACTGACCTAGAGAACAGATCCAGGAGAGACAACCTAAGAATTATTGGTCTACCAGAAAGCCATGATGAGAAAAGCAGTCTAGACAACATCCTCCAAGAGATTGTCAAAGAAAACTGTCCTGAGGTCCTGGAATCAGAAGATAAAATAGCTATTGATAGAATTCACCGGACTCCTCCTGAAAGAGATCCCAAACTGAAAACTCCAAGAAATATAGTAGCCAAATTCCAGAATTATAAGATTAAAGAAAAAATTCTACAAGCAGCCAAAAAGAAACAATTCAAATATCGAGGGACTACAGTTAGGATCACACAGGACCTAGCAGCTTCTACATTAAAAGAGCGGAGGGACTGGAATTTGATATTTCGTAGGGCAAGAGAGCTAGGACTACAACCAAGGATTAACTACCCGGCAAAACTGAGCATAATCTTTCAGGCAAGGAGATGGACGTTTAATGAAGTAAGGGACTTCCAGACTTTCCTAATGAAAAAGCCAGAGCTCAATGGAAAATTTGATCTCCAATTACAAGACTCCAGAAGAACATAAAAAGGTAAACAAGGGTAACATAGACTCACACATGCAGAAGTGCACATACCCACACCCACAAACACAAGCTCATTACCTGGGATGCAACAAGAGCAAAATGTTCACATCCCTATATGTGGAGCTGATAACTGTCAATATTTGAAATCTCTATGATTATCATGACCTGCAAAAGGGTTATACTTAGAGGGTGTGGGTATGAATGCACTAACATGGAGTCTAAAAAAAAAAAGACTATTAAGGGGATCAATGGTATTGTAATGGGAAAAAGGAAAGGATGAGCTAGGAAAAGGTAAAATATGCCATCTGAAGAGGCATCAAAACACACTATAGAAGAAGGGAAAATAAGAGGGAGAGGAACATCATTTAAACACTATTCTCACTGGTTCTGGTTCAAAGAAGGATCAAATTAATCAGTGAAGTTTAAGAATCTAACGTGAATAGACACATAAATTCATTAAATAGAGGAATTGGAGGGAGGGAGAGGAGCATTGTTTGAAATTTACTCTCATTGGTTTGGAATCAAACGGGGAGTAATTTACTCTGATAAGTATAAAAATTTGTTGTGTCCTATAGATAGTGGGAGGGTAAGGGGGGGTGAAAAGGAGGAGACTAAAGGGAGGGATTATAAGGGAGGGAAATAGTAGTAAGGGGAGAGGGTAGGTTAAGAAGGGGGTCACTGGGTGGGAACACTGAGGGAGGGGGCAGTCAAAAGGGAAAACTTCAAGGAGGGGAAGGGAGAAGGAATAAACAAAAATATAAACAGGGGAGGGAATAGGATGGAAGGGAAGAGACAGATAGTCATCATTACTGTGAATGTGAATGGGATGAACTCTCCCATAAAACAGAGGCGGATAGCAGAATGGATTAAAAACCATAATCCTACAATATGCTGTCTTCAAGAAACACATTTGAAACAAAGGGATACCCACAGGGTAAAGGTAAAAGGTTGGAGTAAAATTTATTATGCCTCAGCTAAAGTAAAAAAAGCAGGGGTAGCAATACTTATCTCAGATAAAGCAAAAGCAAAAATAGATCTAATTAAAAGAGATAAGGAAGGAAACTATATCCTACTAAAAGGCACCATTGAGAATGAAGCAATATCACTACTTAATATATATGCACCAAGTGGTATAGCATCCAAATTCCTAGAGGAGAAGTTAAAGGAATTAGAGGAAGAAATAGATAGCAAAACTATACTAGTGGGGGACCTTAATCTCCCCCTCTCTGAACTCGATAAATCTAACCTCAAAATAAACAAGAAAGAAGTTAAGGAGGTGAATAGAATCTTAGAGAGACTAGATATGATGGATCTCTGGAGAAAACTGAATGGGGATAAAAAGGAATTTACTTTCTTCTCAGCAGTGCATGGTACATACTCAAAAATAGACCATGTACTAGGGCATAAAAACCTCACAATCCAGTGCAGAAAGGCAGAAATAGTAAGCGCATCATTCTCAGATCATGATGCAATAAAAATTATATGCAATAAAGGGCCATGGAAAGATAGACTAAAAACTAATTGGAAACTAAACAATTTAATCCTAAAAAATTGGTGGGTCAAAGAAGAAATTATAGAAACAATCAATAATTTCATTCAAGAGAATGATAATAATGAAACAACATACCAAAATTTGTGGGATGCACTAAAGGCAGTTCTCAGGGGAAGTTTTATATCCCTGAGTGCATACTTAATTAAAGCAGAGAGAAGGGAGGTCAGTGAATTGGACATGCAATTGAAAAAGCTAGAAAAAGAACAAATTGAAAATCCCCAATTTAGTACTAAATTAGAAATACTGAAAACCAAAGGTGAGATTAATAAAATTGAAATTAAGAAAACCATTGAATTAATAAATAAAACCAAGAGCTGGTTTTATGAAAAAATCAACAAAATTGATAGACCCTTAGTCAATATGATAAAAAAAAAGAAAGAAGAAAACCAAATTATGAGTATCAAAAATAAAAAGGGTGAATCTACCTCCAATGAAGAGGAAATCAAAAAAATAATGAGGAATTATTTTTCCCAATTGTATGCACATAAATATGACAATCTTAGTGAAATGGATGAATATTTACAAAATCACAAATTGCCCAGATTAACTGAAGAGGAAGTGAATTACCTAAATAACCCCATCTCAGAAAAAGAAATCAAACAAGCCATCAATGAACTCCCTAGGAAAAAATCTCCAGGGCCAGATGGGTTCACTAGTGAATTCTATCAAACATTTAAAGAACAATTGATTCCAATACTCTACAAACTATTTGGGAAAATTAGTGAAGAAGGAGTCCTACCAAACTCTTTCTATGACACAAATATGGTACTGATTCCTAAATCAGGAAGAGATAAAACAGAGAAAGAAAATTATAGACCAATCTCCCTCATGAATTTAGACGCAAAAATTCTAAATAAAATATTAGCCAAAAGACTCCAACAACTTATCACAAAAATAATACACCCTGATCAGGTAGGATTCATTCCAGGAATGCAAGGATGGTTTAATATTAGGAAAACCATCAATATAATTGAGCATATCAACAACAAAACTAGCAAAAACCACATGATCATCTCAATAGATGCAGAAAAGGCTTTTGACAAAGTACAACATCCATTCCTATTAAAAACACTAGAAAGTATAGGAATAAATGGAGCCTTCCTTAAAATAGTTGATAGCATCTATCTAAAACCATCAGCAAGTATTATATGCAATGGGGATAAACTAGAAGCCTTTCCAATAAGATCAGGAGTGAAACAAGGGTGTCCACTATCACCCCTCTTATTCAATCTGGTACTAGAAACGTTAGCAGTAGCAATTAGAGAAGAAAAAGAAATCAAAGGAATCAAATTAGGCAAAGAAGTGACCAAGCTGTCACTCTTTGCAGATGATATGATGATATACTTAGAGAATCCTAGAGAATCAAGTAAAAAATTACTTGAGACAATAAATAAATTTGGCAAAGTTGCAGGATATAAAATAAACCCACATAAATCCTCAGCATTCCTGTACATCTCTAATAAAACTCAACAGCAAGAGATAGAAAGAGAAATCCCATTTAAAGTCACTGTAGACATTATAAAATATTTGGGAATCTACTTGCCAAAACAAACCCAGAATCTATATGATCAAAACTACAAAACACTTCTCACACAAATAAAAACAGATCTAAATAGTTGGAAAAATATCAATTGCTCGTGGCTGGGTCGAGCTAATATAATAAAAATGACAATTTTACCCAAACTAAATTATATATTTAGTGCCATTCCAATCAATTTACCAAAAAACTACTTTGTAGAGTTAGACAAAATAATAACAAAATTTATTTGGAAAAACAAACGGTCTAGAATATCAAGGGAATTAATGAAAAGAAATGCTAGGGAAGGTGGACTAGCTATGCCAGATCTTAATCTGTATTATACAGCAGCAGTCATCAAAACTGCTTGGTACTGGCAGAGGTGTAGAGTAGTGGATCAATGGAATAGATTAGGTGCAGGAGACCCAGCAGTTAATGAATATAGCAATCTATTGTTTGATAAACCCAAAGACCCCAGTTTTTGGGATAAGAATGCACTATTTGACAAAAACTGCTGGGAAAACTGGAATACAGTATGGCAGAAACTGGGCATAGATCACTATCTAACACCATATACCAAAATCAAGTCTAAATGGGTGCATGATCTAGGTGTAAAGGATGATACTGTAAGCAATTTGGGAAAGCAAGGAATAGTTTACCTGACAGATCTGTGGAGAGGGGAAGATTTTAGGACCAAACAAGAATTAGAGAGCATTATAAAATGCAAAATGGATAACTTTGATTACATTAAATTGAAAAGCTTCTGCACAAACAAAGCCAATGTAACCAAGATCAAGAGGGAGGTGGGAAATTGGGAAAGAATTTTTACAACCTGTGTCTCTGATAAAGGACTCATTTCTAAAATTTATAGAGAATTGAGCCAAATCTATATGAATACAAGTCATTCCCCAATTGAGAAATGGTCAAAGGATATGAATAGGAAGTTTTCAGAGAAAGAAATTAAAGATATCTATAAGCATATGAAGAAATGCTCTAAATCACTATTAATTAGAGAAATGCAAATCAAAACAACTCTGAGATACCACATCTCTCCAGTCAGATTGGCTAAGATGACAAAACAAGAAAGTGACAAATGCTGGAGAGGATGTGGGCAAATTGGAACGCTAATACATTGCTGGTGGAGTTGTGAACTTATCCAACCATTCTGGAGAGCAATCTGGAATTATGCCCAAAGGATTATAAATAATTTCATACCCTTTGACCCAGCCATACCACTCCTAGGGTTATATCCCAAAGAGATCATAGTAGTGGGAGGAAGAACCATATGTACAAAAATATTTTTAGCAGCCCTTTTTGTGGTTGCAAAGAATTGGAAACTAAAGGGGTGCCCATCAATTGGGGAATGGCTAAACAAGTTGTGGTATATGAATGTAATGGAATTTTATTGTGCTATAAGAAACGAGGAGGTGACGGATTTCATAATTACCTGGAGAGACTTATACAAACTGATGCTGAGCGAGAAGAGTAGAATCAGAAGAAATTTGTATACAATCACAGACATACCGTATCTGTGACGACCAACTATGACAGACTGGACTCTTTTCAGCAATGCAGTGATATAAGTTAATCCCGAATGACTCAAGAAAGTGAGAAATGCGCCATCCAGAGATATAACTAGAAAGAACTGAGCCTGAATCCTGATGGAAGCAAACTAAATGATCTTGTTCTTCTCATTGTTTGGTTTTACTTCTTCCTTACCATCTTTCATCCCACCTAGTACAATATGCCTTTGTAATTGGAATAATGTTTAATATGAATGCATTTGCAGACCCTATACTGTACTATATGACGTCATGAGGGGAGGGGGGAGGGAAGTAAAGGAAATTTGAAAATCAAGGAACTATGGAATTGAATCTTGTTAACTGAAACTAAACTAATAAATTAATTTAAAAAAAAAAAAATCATGGAATCTTGAGTTGGAAAGGATCCCAGATGTCATTTAGTCTAACCTATATGTGAACAGGAATCCAGAAACATAACTAGGGCAGAAGATTTGTCCCAGGGAGTCAAATATAGGGGGTTCCAACAATACTTATATTATTTAATCAGTAGAAACATGTGATATGTTGGTGCATAACTGGTATTTGTAGCATTAGGGGTCCACCCCCTTTTGGTCCCCTGGTCTGCTGTTCTATCTAACCCCTGGACCCCTTCTTTCCCCTATTTCTGTTGGGTAGATGGGGGAGTGGATATTATCTTTTTCTTTTTTAAAGCAATTGGGGTTAAGTAACTTGCTCAAGGTTACACGGCTAGTCATTATTTGTGCGTGGGTGCTCATTTTCTGAGGCCGGATCTAATCTCGGGTCATCCCAACTCCGAGGAGGCCAGCGCTTTTACTCACTTGCACCACCTAGCCACCCCTTTAGGGCAATTGGGGTTAAGTAACTTGCCCAAGGTTACACGGCTAGGTTTTTGTTTGTGTGGATTAAGTGTCGGAGGCTGGCTCAGAACTCAGGTCCTTCTGACTTCAGGGCTGGCGCTCTATTCACTTTGCCACCTAGCCGCCCCTGGATATTATCCATTTAGTTACCCAAATTGTTAATTTCAGTGCATCTTTGTCTTCTTGCTCTTACCCCAAATATCCAACCACAATTACCATTTTGTTTTCATTTTTTCTCTAAAACCTGTCTCACATCTATCCCTTTCTCTCCTTTCATGCAGTTACCACCATAGTTCAGATCCTGAACACCACTCACTGGGCTACTGTAATAGCCTTCTAATTGTCTCCTTGTCCAAAGTATTTCTTTATTTCAATCCATCCTCCATACAACTGACAAAGAGATTTTCCTAAAGTGAAAATTGGACAACATCATTCCCCTACTCAATAAACCCTGGTATCTCCCTATTACCTCTAGGAGCAATTATAAACTCCCTCGCCTTTCAAAGCCTTTCATAAATTGGCTGCAACTGACTTTTCAAAATTATTATATATTCACTTCATGTATGCTATGGTCCAGACAAACTGACCTCCTTATTATTCCTCAGACATAAATTCTAATTCCCATCTCTTTATCTTTGTACAGGCTTAAATCTAATAATCCTCTCCCCTCACTTTTTACTATTTCTTAGAACCCTTATATTACTTCATGGTTTAGCTTAAAGGTTCTGTAAAATTGGGGTAATAATAGCACCACCCTCATAGGGTGGTTATGAAGACCAAATGAGATAATTGTAAAATGCTTAGTACAATGCCTGGCACATAGTAAATGCTTTACAAGTGTTAATTTTTCTTCTTATTAGTCATCTTCTACAAGGAACTTGTTCTTATTTTCCCCAGATGTTTCCTCCCAAAGTTGTCCTGCCTTGATTTTATATATATCTGTATAAATATGACTTGTCACCCCAGAGAGATTATAAACCACTCAAGGGCAATGATTCTTGTACTTTTTGTCTTTGAATTTCTATTGTATGCAATGCTTTTGAACCTAAAAAATTTCCACAAATAAGTATTATTATTGTCATCATGACTTGGGCATTTGAATATCTTCTAAGTTAATTATTTGTTATCACATGACATCACCATGCCCTTTTTATGATGTCAAAGAATTTAACATTTGGGGAGGCCAGACAAAGCTCTGAAGGATAACTCCTTTGCTGGAGTTTATAGGATATTGTCTTTATTGGGCAAAAATTAATCTACTGCATTGAAAAGCCAAAGAGCAGCTATGCGTGAATGCAAGATGACCATTCAGATGGTAATTTAAGGCAATGATAAACATGGCCAATTACTTAAAATCAAATAAAAATTTAAGACAGTTAAAACTAGTCAACTGTGGAGAGAAGAAACCTTTCATTTAAAATTTCTTTTAATTCCCTCCCTTGCAAGAATGCTTTGTAGTCTTTCCCTTCTAAATTACAGTCTTCCTCTACCTCTTGGAGAAACCATTTATTTGACCTTATTTAATAAGGAAGAAGGAGGTCTGAGAAATGAAGGTTTAGCCAATTAAGTGAATCCAAGAAGATCACACTTATGGGGCAAGAAATAGCTTAATACCAGCATTACTCCTGTGAGTGTTTTCTAGGGAGCCATTGCATAGAGGTAATATTTATACAAACTCCATATGCAATCAGAAAATGCATTTTAGTTATGTGAAGATAGATTTAAAGTCTGAAAAACCTTGTATTTAGATAGCACATGTCAGCTGAGTAGCTCAGTAGCCTTGCAAATGGTATCTCATTAATCCTTGCAATACTCCTGGGACGGCAGTAGCTGGCAAATGCCTTTGTCCCTTCTTTTTTACAGGGGGAGAAACACAGGCCAGGAGAGATTAAGAGATTTGCCTAAGGTCACACAGCAAGTTAATTAGAGAGCTAGAAATAAAATCTATGTCCCAGTCTAGTTCTCTTTCCTTTAGACCTCATTTTTTCCCTTCTCAAGTACTCCTTAATTCTTAGTAGCATTCCTGATACATACAGTATTATTTAAGCAACTTTGGGAGCCATTTCTGAACAGGAGTCTTAAAAGTAAAAAAACAAAACAAAACAATACATAGAAATCCACTAGATATTATTATGCCCCTGGGGGATTCTAGCCTAAAAACAGATACATATCGCATGGAGGGATAGACTGAGGAAGCTGTCTTTGCTTGTAGGGCTCTTCAGGGTTGCCTGGGAGGCAAAAACTCATCTATTGGTATCCTTTGTATTTGAAGGGAGGGCTATAGATTATATGGCTGCCTATCAGTAGGAGAGTTGAATAAAATAAATATTATTTTATTACAATTTGCATAGTATTATAGTAAGTGCTATACATAGTAAAAATAGCTCAGCTTTCTATAATGCTTTAAGGTTTAGAAAGTGCTTTTATTACTGCAAGCCTGTGAATTATATAGTGCCAATATTATTATTCTCAGTTTTTAGATCAAGTAAATAAGGATTAGAAGGGTTATTTGTTGATGACCATTCATCTTGTGACCATTCATCCAGTGTTAGAGGCAGAACCCCAGGTTTAATCTGACTCTCAATTCATCATTCTATTCATTGGGTAGGCTGTTTTTAAAGTCAGAAAAATCTCAGATTTGTAAAGGAACTTGTAGTCCCATTCTAATTTCACATAAGCCTCACTACAGACCCATGAGGCTGCTTTCACAGGCATAGCCCATTTTACAAATGTGCGTTCTGAAATTTAGGGAAGTTGAGTGATGACCTGCCCATATAACTATTAAGTGTCAGAGGCAGGATTTGACCTCAAGGCTAGCTTAGCACCAAGTTCTACACATTATATCACACTGCCTTATTTATAGTATCTCCAATGAATTGTCATTCAGGCTAGATTTAGATGACCTCCAATTACAGGGAACTATCTCCTTTCACTATTGATTCTTTCTGCAGTATCCCTCATTGATTCACAAGATGATGTAGTCTACATTTGAATATTTCTCTTTATTAGGACATTTAAAAAATTATACCAAACCAAAATCATTGCTGTGATTTCTGCCTGTTATTTTAATTTCAATCTCTAGGGTAAAACAGAATAAGTCAAACCTTTCTCATGCAAAGACCTCTCTCTAAGAAAGCAAAAAACCCAAACCCAAACCAAACCATACATAAGGCAGTCTGGTGGTGCAATGGATAGTTTCACACATGGTGTAAGCAAGACCCAAGTTCAAATCCTGCCTCAGACACTTCCTTAACTGGGTCACCCTGGGCAAGACATCTCTTAGCTTCAGTTTCCTCATCTGTAAAAGGGGAACAGTAATAGCACCTACATCATAAAGTTGTAGTGTGTATCAAATTGGATCATGCAAGTAAAAGTTTTGTGTAAACTCTGAAGGGCTATAAAATGCCATTAATTCATCATCACCACCATCATCCTCATCATCATCATTAAAACAATCAAAACCCAATCTTTTTGTTCAACAGTACAGGTATTACTATCCCACTTTTACAAGTTAAAAGATCAAGGCTCAGAGTTACTAGGCTTGCCTCTGGTCATGTAGCTAATGCTAGATCTGGAGTTGGAACCCAATTTACCTACCTCCAGGTCCTGTGCTCTTCAGTTTATAGTAGGTGCTTAATAAATGGCAGTACTGACTGCCCAACAATAGGAATCCTAAGAGGTAGGTAGTAAAAGTGTTAGTTTCCCTCTATTATAGATTGAGGAAACTGAGAAATGAGGCAAATGAGGACATCAAAGGTCCTATCATTTAAGTAACTTGCCCAGGGTTACACATTTAGTAAATGCAGAGACCTAAATTTAAACCTAGCCATCTTATCTCCAGGTCCAGCATTCTTTCCACTGTAATTATATCAATGCCCTACACAGGCAGCAAAACTAAATCACAAAGAGGTTCATTAATTTTTCTTTTCCCTTCTTTTTCTTCTCATCCTTCAACCTCCTCTTCTTCTTCCTCCTTTTTTGGAAAATAGAGCTTGGTTCATCTATCACTTGAGATGTTTGGTTCCCAGTCCAAAATAAACAAGGCTATCTGAGACAAAAAATCTTATTGGCTTCCTAAGGGAAAAATCAGAAGAAAAGCTGAAGAAAAAAACTCATTTTATTCTGATGATTTTTAAGAGTTTTATTTAAATGTGGAACATTGATATAAAAATTAAAGTTAGAAAAATATGTTAGAAAAGTAAATAGATTAGAAAAAATAAATTAGAAAAAAAGAAGTTAGATTTCACATAGCATTTTAAGGATTACAAAGCCTTTTATGCGTATTATCTCATTTGATCTTTTTATAGTCACCTTAGCCACTAATGGCCAATAATCATGGCCTCGATTTTATCTTTTCCTTGTACTCCTTTATAGTTATTAATAATTGCATGAAAATGAAATTCCCAGGATCTTGTGTATTCTGGGAATCCTAAAGATGCATGACATTTTCATTCAAACAAATGCTTATTAAGCATCTACCACCTAAAAAGTCCTATCCTCTGTCCTGGGAAAAAAACAAGCCAAACAACCAATCTCTGTACTCACAGACCTTACAGTTTATTGTAACTTCTCTAACAATGTTTTCTTTGGGGATGGGGGGGAAGAGAAAGGTCAAACCTTTATTAAAGTGCTTTAAGTGAAGATTTATAGTAGAATATAACCTCCCTGAGGCCAGGGACTTTAACTTTTCCCACATATCACCTTGTCTATGACTTAGTAAAGGAGTTGCCTGAAGAACATAGAGATTAAGGGACTTTCCTGGGGTCACACAGTTATTGTCACCTAATTTTTGAACCCCAGGTATTCTGACCTCATAGCCCCATTATGCTACATCTATTTTCAGTATCTAAAAGATAATTAATACATGCTTCTTGACTTCAATTGAATTCAATGTGGGAATCACTGCATATACATACAATTATGGCATATGTTATATGATATTAAACGTACTATAAAATGATCAACATAAGTAAATGGAAAATAAAATATTATATGACAACTGGGTTTATCACTCTGTTTATCACTCTGTGCAGTGAAATACATATCATGTATATGTATGCACTCATCAAGATATGAATCCATTCATATGTATAGTCTCATTTAACAAAAAGTCAGCCCTTGGCTTGGCAAGACACCTTACCTTAACTTACTAGTAGCCATCTAGGATATTTAAAAAAATTTCAGGCCAGAGCCCAAATAACCATTTTGTCCATTAGTCACCAAACAGACTTAGGATTCAGGATTCTCCAGTTATTGTTTTAAATTTTAATCTCTGAGGTTTCCTATTGATCTATACAAATGAATGGTTGGGAAAAAGGAAAAAATAAAGAAGGAATCTATGACTTGGATATAAATTCATTGTCTCTGATATACTTTTTTTCCTTTTTTTGTCTTTATTAATTTGGTTGTTTACTTTTAGTTTACAAAATTCAGTTTCATAATCCCTTATGTTTCGAATTTTCTCCACCTCTCTTCCCCCTGTCCCCCCATAGCAGCACATAGTCAAGTATGGGATCTGCAAATACTTCCACATTAGACATCAATGAGGTTATAAAGAAAGATTGTAATGGATGGAATGAACAATGGGAAAGAAGAAACAAAACCAAACAAGAAAAAGAAAGAGAGCAGTTAATTTGCTTCAATCTGCGTTCAGACTCTGTTCTTTCTAGTTCTTTGTCTGAATTTAGACATCTCTCTCCATCGTGAATCTTTTGGATTTGTCTTATAACCCTGCATTGCTGAGAAGAATCCAGTCTATCAAAGTTGGTCACCAGAATACATTGTGTCTCTAATTGTGTACAGATTTCTTCTGATTCTGCTCTTTTCTCCCAGCATCAGTTCATATAAGCTTCTCTAGGTAAATATGAAGTCAATCTGCTCCTCATTTCTTATAGCACAATAGTATTCCATTACATTCATATGCCACAACTTGTTTAGCCATTGCCCAATTGATGGGCATCCCATTTCTAGTTCTTTGACACCACAAAATATGCAATTGAGTCAATCAAAGCTTCACATCCTTTAGAATATGCAGAATTATGTACCCACATTTGAAAGAGATTCCACTGTGTGACCCTGGGCAAGTCACTTCACCTTGTTTGCCTCAGTTTCTCATCTGTAACAATGAGCTGGAGAAGGAAATGGCAAATCACTCCAGTATCTTTGTCAAGAAAACCCCAAATGGGATAACAAAGAGTTAGACATGATTGGAAAACAGTTGAACCACCTCTACTAGGTACAAAAAATATGAATAGGATTTGCCCTTATAACTCATTGCTTCTATAACTTGACCCTTCAGTTATATATTGTGCTGAATTCTGGAAGTGGTTTACTATGCCTTACGCTAATTGAACTCAGTAAGAGTATTATTTAGCTCAATTCAATTAAACAAGAATTTATTACTTGCCTCTGCTCTCTAGGAATTAACATTCTCAGAAAGGGACATGACATATACATTTGAGGAATTATAAAATATGAACAAAGTAAATATAAAGTAATTTTGGGAGACATTAACAACTGAGGGGGTTACTTTGACTTAAAATAATTCTTAGGATAGATAAAATGAAAAATTTGAGTGATTTTTGTCAAATGTATGTGAGGTACATATATTATGAGTGACTTTTTTGTTAGTCTGAAGTATTTCATAATTAATTTTATTTGAAGCTCAGATTAAAAATGTTTGCCACAAATTCACTTCCCATGTAAAATTGTTCTCTAATTCCCTTTTTAGGCAGGGTAGTCAATCTAAAATAATCTGTGTCAAGGGGCCAAAAAAAAAAAAGGCATGACAACCTACGCTTTGCCTTTTGTAGTCAAAAATCCTTACTAGAGGTTATTCTAAGGGCAGAATCAGGTTTGAGGGGAATTAATATCAGTAGCTGCAAGCTAGGCTACAGAATAGAGTAGGAAAATTATCACCAGCAGTGGCAGCCAAAATTTATGGAATGCCCACTGTGTGCACAGCACTGTACTAGGCACTGAAAAGTAAAATCACTTTTTCTTGAAAATAAACTGCTTTCTTACATGAAGTAAATTACTTTTTCCAATGAGCCAAATGGCTTTCCCTAGAAAGGCAATTTACCTCAAATGGGCAAACAATTTATTCCTGGGGGGATATATTTTATTTGCCCAGCATACTACTAAAAGGCCAGAATAATTCTCTAAGGGCAATTACTGGACAATTTCGCATTGAAGGTTATATATACATATGACAAAGGAGTCTAGCTATTCTTTTCATTTCAAATTTGTGTATAACCTTTAAAAATCCCAAAGCTAGAACATGTAGGGAAAATAAGGAAATGCTCCAATTATTTCATGGCTTCTGGTCTTCTTGCCCATGTGCTCTACTGGAAAGACCTTCAGGAATCCAGGGCCACCTGCAGAACATGATGAGGCATCAGAAGAAGACTCTAGTGAAAATAATAAAACAAAATAAGATATATGTAAGACACTTTGCAAACTTTAAACCACTATATTCATGTTAGATATTATTATTATCACATACTTATACAGTTCCTTATGAAATACTTTCACTTCTCATCTAATATTTTGAGCAACTCTGTAGGATATACCTTGTGACTTAGCCACGGTCATTTAACTAATAATGTGACAGATGGTTGATTGGAGCACATTAAAAATTTTTTTTTGTGGATAAACACATTATATATATATATATATATATATATATACACACACACACACACACACACACACACACACACACACACACACACACACACACACACACACACATATATATATATATATATATATATATATATATAACAACACTTTGTCCAATAGGTTTGATCTCATTTAATCTTTTAATATATTATATGAAATTATCCAAAATTATTTTGAGTCTAACCTTTTGGGTAAATTATGAATTGAATTTATAATTGGAGTCCAAGGCTTGAAATAGCAACTTCTCTTTTCATCAGTCTGACAATCTTCTCTTTATAGATGATCAGTAGTGAAATACTACTTAAAAAAACAGTTGGGATTCCCCTTACACACACCCACTTTCCTGTCCATTTTCCCACATGCCTTTTTTGATTTAGTTCAGGTTTTATTTCTATTTATTTTTGTGGGTTTTTTTTTTATCTTCTATCCATGATACCAATACAATTCTACATAATTAGTCTTCACTATTAGACAAAGTAGGCTACAAATTTGATGTATGGTTGTCTTTTAAAAATATTCTTTATAAATATTTTTCTATTAATTTGTACATAGTGGCATTTGAAAGATGTCATGTCTTTTTCAAGTGTTTGAAAATACAAAGAATCTTGTAATCCTAAAATGAAAGTTTACCTTTATAAAATTGATTTTTCCCAACAAAATTTACTTCATAGTTAAGTTAATCCTTAGTGACACTTGAGTTCCAAATCTAATTATGTAATTAGACATCTATATTATTAACTCATCCATTATGACATAAAATGCATACTTTGAATTTAATTGACTATCTTCTCTGAAAGTTTTGGAGCACTGACTCTAGGCTGAGAAAAGTTTTTTCCCCTTTTCCAGTCTTAATTTTTTTCCCAAAATTAAGGAAAAACACGTTAGATAGTAAGGAAGCTAAATATTATATTTCTAATGTATAAGGTTGGCTACTGTCACTTTAGACATTTTCCAATGTAATATCGTCAGTGATATCCTTTATGGAGGTGTCAGACACAAGACCAGCAGATTGCAGGTAGCCCACATACAGCCTGCAACACCCTCAAGTGAAGCCTGAATCACATTAAAATGTATTTCCTATCCAATTTTAATGTGTTGATGTATTGATAAGAAAATAAATATATAAATATGTGTGGTTTTCTAAGTCAATATGCACTCTGTAGGGATCCTTATGTATGGGTTAATGGGCCGTGTTTCTATCTGAGTCTGACACCACTGCTTTACAAGGCAATATATTTTAAAGATTCTTCAAGTTATATTAGACATTTGTTTATAAAGTCCTATTTGCTACTTAGGTGATCTTGGACAAGTTTGTTAACCTCTGTGATTAGGTCAATCATTCTTCACTTATAAAATTAATAGGTAGAAGTACTTGAGTTTTATGATTCTTTCCAAGTCTACTTGTTGATATCTATGTTTTGATGTGTGTGTGTATATGTATATATATGTATGTAGATATATATATCATATATATATGTAGATATGATATCTGCATATATATGTAGATATCATATCTACTATGCAGCTAATGGAGTGATACAAATTCAAATCCACAAACAATAAAAAACATGTAGTAAATTGTGATAGTCACACTGTGATATTACCTCCTAGTTCTGGGCAACACATTTTGGTAGGGCATTGATAAGAGTAAGTACATCAGAGATAGCAAACTTGCTATATGAAAATAATTTGAAAAGTCTAGGGACGTTTAACCTGGATAAGAGAAGATTTGAATGGGGATAAGATAGTTAACTTCAAGTATTAAAAGAATTGTTCTGTTTTGTTGCCGAATGTAGACCTAGAATCAATGGATCAAATGACAAAAAAGTTCTCCAATTTATATAAAGAAATCCCTCCTGGAAATGAGAACTGCTAAAAATAGAGTAGGGTATTCTGAGAGATGGTGAGTTCTGTAGCAGAGAACTCATAACTAGGAATTTCTGCATTTGGGACAATTATAGTGAAAAAGTGGTGGTACTGATGGTAGGGATGGTCTAAGAGGTGAACACTTTAGTTCATGGTTTTGAGATAGAAAATGAGAAATTTAAAGAACTTTGAAGCTAAGATTCTTAAGGAGACAGTGATTATTTAACTGTAGTTAGCCAAGAAGTCTTTGTATCACATACTGAACTTAATGAAGAAAATGGAAATTGTTTTAAAGTTTTTGGATTTTCACCTAATGATCAGCCCTATTGTGTGGTATGAGTCAAACATCATTTGAGATTCTATGGTACATGCATTTCTATTTGCTTATAGGCAGCTAGGTAGTTCAGCATATAAAAATCTGGGTCTGGATTCATCAAGATCTGAGTTCAATTGTGCCTTCAACACTAGCAGTGCCAACCTGGGAAAGTCATTTAACCTCTCTCATCCCCAATTTCCTCATCTGTAAAATGGGAATGATAATGACATTAACCTCTCAGACTTGTTAGAAGGATAAAGTGACATAATATTTTCAAAACATTTTTCAAACCTTAAAGTGGTACAAAAATACTATCTATCATTGTTGTTGATGTTATAATTATTATAATTTTAGAAGTTGTGATTCTGGGGCCTAAACAAACTGAGCTTTAGCTTTCCTAGAAAGGAGGAGTCAATATAGTGCAAAGGAAAGCACAGTGGATTTTGAGGAAGTGAATGAGTTCTGCTACATACCACATGTGTGATATTGGACAAGTCACTTAAAATCTCTGAACCCCAGTTTCTTTACTTGTAGGATGGGGGTGGGTGGTAACAGAAATATTATAATGAAAATCAACTGTGAAGGATTTAGCTACTCTGATCAGTATGATGATCTATGACAATTCCAAAGGACTCATAATGAAAAATGGTAGCTACTGACAGAGAGACAGAGACAGAGAGACAATGAGGGAGAAGAAGAGGGAGAGAGGGAGGGAGGGAGAGAGAGAGAGGGAGGGAGGGAGAGAGAGACAGAGAGAGAGACAGAGACAGAAAGAGACAGAGACAGAGAGAGACAGAGAGACAGACAGAAAGAGACAGAGAAAGAGAGACAAAGAGGGAGAAGGAGAGGGAGAGAGAGACACAGAGAGAGAAAGAGACAGAAAGACAAAAGGGAGAAGGAGGGGAGAGAGAGAGAGAGAGAGAGAGAGAGAGAGAGAGAGAGAGAGAGAACTGATGAACTCTAAAAAAAGGTTGAAACATATTTTTAAAATTGTCTTTATTTTTCTTGCTTTTTCCCTCCCAACATGGTTAATATGGAAATATATTTTGTATGACTTCACATGTACAATGGGCATCATGTTGCTTGCCTTCTCAATGGGCAGGGGAGGGAGAGAATTTGGAACTGAAAAACAGTGAATGTTTAAAAAAATAAAATGAGGCACTTGGATTAGATGACTTCTTAGGTCCCTTCCAGCTCTAAATCCATTATCCCAAGGAGATAGACTTCCTAGATTTGGAGAAGCCCGTATACTCTCTTAGAATTGACTATCTAAGATAAATCACAAGTATGTAGCTGCACTATAAACTTTTTATTGTATATTATTTGTTGATTTTATTATTTCTATCTAGTGGCTTTGAAGTATAGAAGAGAAAATGCTAGAATTAAAAGTTAGGAAGAGCTGGATTCAAATTTTGCCCCTGCCATTCACCAGCTATGTGACCCTGAATGAGACATTAGACTTCTTAGCCTCAGTCTTCTCTGATAAAAATGGGAGAAATAATAGTATCTACCTCACAGAATTACTTTGAAACTCAAATGAGATAGTATGTTTATATATAGGACCTCGCAAACCTTAAGTTTTAGGTAAAATCTAACCTAAAGTACTGTACAAATATAAATTATCATTATTCTTTTCTTTTTTTGCTTTTTGGAGGGCAACTGCGGTTCAGTGACTTGCCCAAGGTCACATAGCTAGTTGTCTGAGTGTCTGAGGCTGAATTTGAACTCAGGTCCTCCTGATTCAGGGCCA
The DNA here is from genome assembly GCA_011680675.1 of Gymnobelideus leadbeateri. NCBI lineage: Eukaryota > Metazoa > Chordata > Mammalia > Diprotodontia > Petauridae > Gymnobelideus > Gymnobelideus leadbeateri. The sequence continues at coordinate 53,496 of WOXC01005401.1, read as the reverse complement.
GTGCTCTATTCACTGTGACACCTAGCCTCTCCATATCATTATTATTCTTAAATGCCTACCTACAGTTGGGCAGTAGAAAGATAGTAGACCTTCCTTAGAACCAGGCAGACCTAGGTCCAAATTCTGCCTTGATAGATACTGGTTTTGGGATGCAGAGCATCATTTAACCTCTCAGTGATCTAGACAACACTCTGAGACAATCAACAGAGAAGCTATTAATCTGTACTGGTAGAAGACATTTCCTCATCTGGGAATTCCTCATACCAATGAAATCACAAACCTTGTCTCTACCCTCATTCTTATCCCTATAGGGCTAGTCATGTTCTATTTGCTCTCTTTGGGAATGCCAAGGGCACATGACTAAGTCTCAATAAATTGTAATTCATTCAGCATCAAGTGTGGTTATTCCAGAAGGTTGGGTCTTGGAGCTTGTTCTGACTGGGCAAATCCATGCTGACCACATATTCTAGACTTGATGAGTCAGCAGGGGAAGAAGAAAAGGAAGGGGATAAGTATTTATACTGTTTTTTTGTTGTTGTTTGGTCCTTTCTGACTCTTTGTGACCCCAGGGATCCTCCTGTCCAAGGGTTTTTCTTGGCAGGGACAATGGAGTGGCTTGCCATTTCCTCTCCAGTGGATTAAGGCAGATAGATTAAATGGCTTGCCCAGGGTCACACAACTAGTAAGTGTTGGCGACCTGAGTGGAACTCAGCTCTCCCTAACTCCAGGCTTAGGGCTTTGTCCACTGAGCCATCTAGCTGCCTCAAGCATTTATACATCACTTACTATATGCCAGGCACTAAGTGCTTTTTACAAATGTTATGTCATTTTTAATGGTAGCCTCTCAGAAAGAGATGGAGCTAGTAGATGAACAAAAAGATTATATATTTCATAGAAATCCCAAAGAACTTGGTACTTTCCTAGAATTTTTGCTCAGAGGGGTAGGCAAGGGTTAGTGCAGATTAAATAAGATCAGGTTAGTGGTTCGGTTGCCACTAGGTAGCTAAAAACAGATTCCCAAGCAAAGGGGCATAATGGTCACTTTCCCTCACTGATTATTTTTAACCATGTGTAATTCTTTAATTTCAATTCAGTAATCATTTATTCAATATCTTTTAATGTGCAAAGAACTATCCTAGGTGCTAGGGATACGAAGATTAACCACTCAATAGTTCCTGTCCTCAAGGAGTTTAATTTTACTTTCATATCAAGATTAATACTAGTAGTAGTTGTTCTAGGCCCACAGAATCTTTGTATTCCAGAGTCTGATTTGACTTCCTGATGGCAGGAATGTATGGAGAGAGGTGGAGAGGAATAGACATTTCAGTGACTGCCACTGTAGCAGCTTATATTTTAGCTAGTGGGGAACAACCAAGATATCATTACTGACATATCTTTTTCTATCCTGCCCAAGGCTAAGTTTCAATTCAGAATTCTAGGGATGTACATATGATTACTGTTTGCAATTTTTTAAAGTCATGTTGCTTTAGTTATTAGTAACATAGCAGGCTTTAGCCTAACATATCAGAAGTCCATTGTACTGGATGATGGCTGCATATAAAGTTTCTAGTGGCTAGGTTGGGCAAGAAAGAGAATAAATAGAGTTAAGAGTATAAAATAGGAATAAAGCCTCTGGCTAGAGAGAGAGAGGTAAGAGAGTCATTGGATGTGGCAAAGCAAAAACACAAGGACCACGTGGACGAGTGTGTAATTATATGCACACACAGATCCTGGAGTCCTGGCAGCACCCTAGCAATCCTTTGAGACATCTGAGGGTGTCTGAAGATCTCTATGTTTGATACAGAGATAAATATGAGAGGACATAGAGAATGATTGACTCTCTCTACTTCCAATCCCTCCCATCCTGAAATAATAAGTCTAAATTTATTTTCTCTATATCAGTTTCCCTAAGTGTTAACCACTTCTCCATTGACACTAATAAGAGCTTGTAGCTATCTTGTATACTAGGTAGAGGAAATGAGAATATGTCTGTATTCTTTTTATTTTTCCTGTGACTCACGTTGCCATTCTGTTTTAAATTATTTGCTATTTTATTTGTGGCTCCTGCATCATCAAATTTGGAGATAGTACATTGGAATGGGTGTTTGAACTATAGTAATATAATTAAGATTGCCCCAAATACCCCATCAAACCTGAGGTAGCTCTGAGTTGGGAGACCATGGTCAGGCTTCAGATTGTATATAAGTATGATTTACCACACTGCAAACACCTCAGAGCAAGTTGTGTTTCAAGGTGCTGTTCCTCAGAATGACATTTTTGATCATCCCATACCTCGAACACTTTGAACTTTTTTTATTCATCATTCCTATGTATCTTTATTTTTATACTTATGTCATGATAAATAAAAAATCAAAAACAAAAACTATTCTTGACCCTAAGTAGTTTGTATTTTCCTGAGGGATATCAACATTCACACAAAGAGGAAAGTTCAATGTATTTTGAAAGAAGATAAAGCACTAAGAATTAAGGGCATCAGAAAAGGCTTTCTGGAATAAATGTCATCTGAACTGAGCCTTGGAGGATGCTGAGAATTCTAAAAGGCCACAAGAAAGTGAGTGAATTTCAGAAGAGTAAATACAGAGGGACCACCTGTACAATGGCACAAAGGGAGGAGATGGAAGGTTAAATTTGACAAACAGCAAATGGGACCAGTTTGTCTGGAAAGTACAGCTTATGAATAGGCCAAGGGGAATAAAGTGTAATAGATCCAGAAAAGTAGGGTGAAGCTAGATTGTGGAGAGATTTACATGCCAAACTAGAGTTTATATTTTATTCTAGAGTCAATAAAAAGTCAATGAATATTTTTTTTTGCTTTTTGGAGGGCAGCTGAAGTTTAATGACTTGTCCAAGGTCACATGGCTAGTTTTTTTTGTGTTACGTGTCTGAGGTTGGATTTGAACTCAGGTCCTCCTGACTCCCTGGCCAGTGTTCCATTCTCTGCACCAACTAGTTGCCCCAATTGAATATTTTTGAATAGAAAATTGCCCTAATCAGACCTCTACTTTTGGAAGATTATTTTGTGTAGTGACTTTGATTCTTTTTTTCTGTTATCCTCAGAACCTAACCAAATGTTCTGCCCCCAAAATTCTTGTATTTAATAATAAAAGCAGTCCACTTTCAGATAGTGCTTTTTAGTACTTCATATCTTGATCCCTCAGAAATCACTTCAACACACAGGGAATATTTAGTTTTTCAAGAAATATCACATGGGGGTGGCTAGGTGGTGCAGTGAACAGTGGCCCTGGAGTCAGGAGGACCTGAGTTCAAATCTGGCCTCAGACACTTAAGACAAAAAAACTAGCCATGTGACCTTGGGCAAGTCACTTTACCCCAATTGCCCTCCAAAAAGCAAAAAAAAGAAATATCACATGGAAGAAGAATTATGAAAGCCAATGAATCTAGGTATTCAAACAAACAAACAAAAAAATAAAGTTAATGAAACATAGAACTCATCCCTCCAAGACAGCTATAGAACAGTTAACACTTGGTGATCAAAAAGGAAAAATATTGATAGATATTCTCAGGATACATTATAAACACATCCAAAAAGTTTAGAAATTCTTTTGGAACAATTACCATGCCATGTGACAACTCACCATTTCATGCATATCATATGACAGATGTGACACATAATGTGATAGATATACTGAGAGACAGGTCAGGAATATACTGTGTCATGTGACATGCCATGCCATGAAGTGGCACTCCATGTCATTTGATGAACACATGGTATCAGGTAACAGGCATGTAACATCATGATCATGTAACACAATGAGCGCACCAGGCCAGATGAAAGGCATGCCATGTCATGTGATAGGAACACATGTCATGTGACCAGATACTGTGTTCCATTCCAGACACTGGGCAACATGTGATACCATGCAACAGAAAACACCATGTTATGGGGCAGACATACCATATAACATGTCAAAATATTTGTCAGGACAAGCAGCATTATGTGACACAGGTATACCATGTCTTGTGATCACATGCAGATAGACACAGTTTGTAGGACAGACATGCTACACAATGGCCTCATTGTGTGATGGTGTGCTGCATCACATAATGAAATGTCAAGTCATGAGAAGGACATGTCACCATTCAACATGCATGCTATATCAGCCAGCAGACATATCACATCATGCAATGGACATGGGTACATCATGCCACGTGATGGCATTCATGCCACATCATATAATGAAAACAGACACTATGTTGCATGATAGACACACTGTGTCACACGACAGAGACACTACATACGATACACTATGAAACATCACATTATGACAGATGACATAATTTAGCAGGCATGACACATCATGATATAGATATGATATATGATGTAAGATACACACACCATGTCATGTTCTGTGATGGGCACAACATACCAGAGCCTGTGACAGACATGGTAGTCATGTTTTGGCTTTTGATTTATCCAGCCTGACACTTTGCATGATGTACTCTGCATATAAGTTAAAAAAATAGGGTGATAATAAATGGCCTTGTCATATTCCTTTTCCAATCTTAAATCAATCAATTGATTCATGTTTGGCTCTAAATGTTGCTTCTTGACCCACCTGTAGGTTACTCAGGAGACAAGTAAGATGATCTGGTATTCCCATCTCTTTGAGGACTTGCCACATTTTGTTGTAATCCACACAGTCAAAGGTTTTAGTGTAGTAAATGAAGCAGAAGTAGAATATTTTTCTTCTGAAACTCTTGTTTTCTCCATAATCCAGTAAATGTTGGCAATTTGGTCTCTAGTTCTGCCTCTTCGAAAACCAGCTCACTCTTTCAGTAATGCTTGGTTCACATGTTGCTGAAGCCTAGCTTACAGAATCATAAACTTAATCTTTGCTGGCACGTGAAATGAGGACAATTGTTCAGTAATTTGAACATAACTTGACATTGCCTTTCTTTAGGATTGGGATGTAAAATGATCTTTTCCAATCCAGTGGCCATTGTTGAGTTTTCCACATTTGCTGGCATATTGTATAACACTTTAGCAGTGTCATCTTTTAGGGGTTTAAATAGTTTAGCTGGAATTCCAGCACCTCTACTAGCCTTATTGTTAATAATGCTTCATAAGGACCATTTGCCTTCATTCTCCAGAATGTCTGACTCTAGATCAGTAACCACACCACTGTGGTTATCAGTGATGTCTTTCTGCTATAGTTCTTCTGAGTATACTTGCCATTTCTTCTTAATGTCTTCTACTTCTGTTAAGGTCCTATTCTTTTTGTCTTTTAATGTGCCCATTTTTGCATGAAATATTCCTTCAATAATCGCTAATTTTCTTGAAGAGATCTCTTGATTTTCCCATTCTATGTTTTTTTTTCTTTGCATTGCTCACTTAAGAAAACCTTATCTTTTCTTCCTATTCTCTGGAATTCTGCATTTAGCTGGGTATATCTTTCCCTGTTTCCTTTACCTTTCACTTTCTTTCCTTAGCCATTTGTAAAGCCTCATCAGACAGCTATTTTGCTTTCTTGCTCTTTTTATTTGAAATAGTTTTTGTTGTTGCTTCCTCCTGTATAATATTGTGTATCTCTGTTCATAGTTCTTTAGTCATTCTATCAGATATAATCTCTTAAATCTGTTTATCACTTCCACTTCATATTTATAAGGGATATATTTAAGTTATACCTATATAGTCTGATGGTTTTCCCTAGTTTCCTCAATTTAAGTCTGAATTTTGCAATAAGAAGTTCACAATCTGAGCCACAGTCAGATATAAGTCTTGCTTTATCTGAATGTATAGAACTTCTCTACCTTTGGCTGCAAAATATATAATCAATCTGATTTATATATTGACTATCTAGTAATGTGAATATGTTGAGTCACCTTTTGGGTTGTTGAAAAAGAGTGTTTGTTATAATCAGTGAGTTATCTTGACAAAACTCTATTAATCTCTGCCCTACTAAGGCAAAACTTACCTGTTATTCCAATTATGTTCTGATTTCCTATTTTAGCATTCCAATCCTCTATAATGAAATGAATAATTTTTTGAGAGGGGCTGTTATTTCTAGACTTGTTTCCTTTGGCCTCTGAGGTTAGAAGTAGGAGCAACCACTCAAAGCACAGGGGAAGATCATCTCAATATAAAGCAAAATGAAAATAAAAGCAATCAGAAACCCACAATTTCTTGACAGCTCTCTTAAACATAGCTGTCTCTGAAGGAGTAATGATTTCCATCATCTTTCAGTGGTATATGGATGATCCATTGTCAGGGATGCAGAAAAAGACATTTCTGTTCAGTTATAGGTTGGAACAGATGACTTCTAAGGTTTCTTCCAACTCTCAGGTTCTATGATTCTAATGTCAGTATTAATGTCCCATTTTACAAATGATGAAATGGGCTCAGAGAAATGATCAAAGGAAATAATAGGATTTAGCACATCAAAGAGCTTTACAATTTATTTAGTCACATCCTTCATTTTAATTGTATGAGAATTGAGGCCCAGTTTTACATAAGTGATTAGCACTTTTAGGACTGTTTTTCAACTCCAAGTTCAGTGTTCTTTCTATTATACCAGGGGTTTTTAACATGGGATCTGGGATAGATTTCAGGGAGTTGGTGAACTTGGATGGGAACAATTTATATCTTTATTTTGATATAATTTGTTTCCTTGGTAACCTTATATATTTTATTTTATGCACTTTAAAATCATATTCTGAGAAGTGGTCCATAGGCTTCACCAGTCTGGCTAACAGAGTCATGTTGCAAAAAAGGATCTTTTCTCCTATACCATTTACTTGTCGATTGACAAATTGATGCTTATTTTCTGTGCTTTGCCAAGTAAGTGGAGAGAGGATATTGTGCATGTGAGGTGACAAGAGGACAAGGGAAGAATTTTTTTTAAACAAATGCTTTATTAACTTCTGGTTCACATCATTCATTTCTGCCAGATTTTGTTATAATTTTTCCCCATTTCCCCCCTACCCACCACCCCAGAATAGCAGTCCCACTAGATATCCCCTCATCCAATCTGCTCTCTCCCATATCTTCTCCCATACCCCCTTCAACTTTGCCATTAGGGCAAGGTGAATCTCTGAGCCCCAATGCCTGGACATCTTATGAAACATTTAATTTTAAAGCTTCGATTTTCAGATCCATTCCCTTCCTCCCTTGTCACCCACTCCCTCTGAGAAGATAAGCAATTCAGTATGTGTTGTACATGTATAGCTATGCAAAACATTACCATAGTAGATATATTGTAAAAGACTGCTTATATTTCCCTCCCACCCATCTCACCTCCCACCTGGCCCATTCCCTACTTTGATCCTGTCCCTCTTTGAAAGTGGGTACTTCCAACCTCCCCTCCCCCGAGAATGCCCTCCCCTCCATCATCGCCCCTCTGATCCCCCTTTCCCCTACTCTCCTGCAGGGTGAGATATCCCATTTAGTATGTATGTGATTCTCTCCTTGAGCCAACTTCAATGAGAATATGGTTTTGCCTTTTTGTCTTCCTGTTCTTCCCCTTCCCTGCAACTACTTCCCCTTGCCTCTTCTACATGAGATAGTTTGCCTTACCCTGTCTCTCCCCATCTCTTCTTGCCACTTTCCTCTCTCACCTCTTAACTTCACCCCTTAAGTATCATCCCTTCCCATCAAATTCAAGCTGTGCTCTCTATCTATGTATACCTGTAAACATATGCCCATATACCCTTCTTTAATTATTTTCATAATGAGAAAGGTTTCATCAGACACAGATATTGTTTTTCCATGTAAGAATGTAAATAGTTCAACTTTGATAAGTTCCTTTTGATTTCTTTTCCTTGATTACCTTCTCAAGCATCTCTTGCTTCTTTGTGTCTGAATGTCAAATTTTCTATTCAACTCTGATTTTTTCCTCAATAATGCTTGAAAGTCCTCTATTCCACTGAATGACCATATTTTCCCCTGAAACAAGATACTCAGTTTTGCTGGGTAGGTAACCCTTGGGTTCAGTCCCAGCTCTTTTGCCCTCTGGAATATCATATTCCATGCCCTTCAATCCCTCAGTGTAGAAGCTGCCAGGTCCTGTGCTATTTTGATTGTGTTTCCACAATATTGAAATTGTTTCTTCCTGGCTGCTTGTAGTATTTTCTCCTTGATCTGGGGATTCTGGAACCTGGCTCTAATATTCCTGGGAGTTTTCTTTTTGGGATCTTTTTCAGGAGGTGATCGGTGGATTCTTTCAACCTCTATTTTGCCCTCTGGATCTAAAACATCAGGGCAATTTTCCTTGAGAATTTCTTGAAGGGTGGTTTCTAGGTTCTTTCTTTGATCATGGCTTTCAGGTAGTCCACTAATTTTTAAATTGCCCCTCCTGGATCTGTTTTCCAGGTCAGTGGTTTTTCCCATGAGATGTTTCACATTGCCTTCTATTCTTCATTTGTTTGGATCTGCTTAACAGCATCTTGATTTCTCATAAAGGCACTAGCTTCCATTTGCTCCAGTCTAACTCTGAAGGGATGAATCTCCTCAGTGAGCTTTTGAGATTCTTTTTTCATCTGGCAAATTCGACTTTTTAAGGCATTCTTCTCCTCGTTGCCTTTCTGAGCCTCCTTTGCCATCTGAGTCAGTCTATTCCTTAAGGTGTTATTTTCCTCAGTCAGGCTGTTGACTGTCATCTCATACTTTTCTTGCATCTTTATCATTTCTCTTCCCAGTTTTTCCCCCACTTCTCTTATCTGCTTCTTAAGGTCCTCTATGGCCTGTAACCCACTCATATTTTCCTCTGGGGCTTTTGGTGCAGGAGTTCTGACCTCACAGACCTCCTCCTGTTCCATGCTTCTATCCTCTTTGCCCCCAAAGTAGGAGTCTAATGTTGCATTTTTCTGTTTATTTTGTTTCCTTTGCCTAGGTGTGTTGCCACTTAATTACTTGACTTTTGGACTTGTTGCCACAGTAGGACTCTGCCACCAGACAGAGGAGCTTCTCCCAAATTTTGGGGTCTTCACACCTTCCAGAGGTATTAGTTGGGTGGCCTCTGTGAAGCATCCACATGCTCTGGCAAGCTGGATACTCACCCCAAGACCTCCACCCCAGACCACAATCCAGATCCAGGGAGGTTAAAGCAAGAGTGATTACCCCACAAGACTGATTGCTGGATCTCCATACAGTTCACAGACCAGGAGCTGAAGCTGCAACTGAAGGTGCAAAATGGTGTCTGTGCCATGTCTCCTCAGCCACTTCTCGCCCCCAGGGGAAAGCTGACGCATTCCCCAAATACTGGTCCCAAAGTCTATAGGGCACTAACCTCTCACTTTGTCCTAGGCATGTCTGTGTTGATGATTCTGGAATCGCCACAGCTGCTGGTGTTCTGGGGTCCCTCCACCCAGCTGCTGGCCTGGCTGCCCTGGGGCTAAAACCACGGCTTAGGTGGGCCTGGGCTCAGCTCCCAGAGTGCTGCACTGTTGGCTCCCAGAGTGCTGTGCTGGCCACTCCCAGAGCACTGTGCTGGCTGCTCCCTGCGGGGCTGCTGGGTTGTCCTCAGTGGGACGTTAGCTTCTCTGTGTTGTTCTGTGGTGCTGGAGCTCCAGAAGTTGTTCAGAGTCCCCTTTTACATGATTTTGAAGTGGTGTGGGAGAGAGTGCCTTGGAAGTATGGTTTCTACTTCGCCATCTTCACAAGGGAAAAATTTTAATGTTGAAAAAGCAAGGTAGCAGTTATGGAGAGACTTTTATTTTTCCCTTGTTTCTAGTGGTTTCCATTTTGGTGTCTCATGTTACTCCTAATCATCTTGCAGGAAGTCAGCTACAACTGTGTTCTTGCACATCATTTACAGAAACATTTAATACAAGCCAATTTAGTCATCATCATCCCATGCTGTAGGCTAGAGGCTTGTGGGGAATCTTTTCAATGGAGTTGGTAAATCCCTTCATTAATGAAACAGGACTTGTTAGTTGAGTGACATAAATTAATATTCATAGGCCAGCTCTTCTTTATCTGTTGAACCTTTGCAGCATGCTAACCATAAATTAAATTATTTATTATTGCTTCAGGAACAAAAAGGATGTAAAACAGATGGCCCCAACAGCAGTGGTACAATGTAGAAAGGAATAGCTTTGGGGGTATGAAGACTTGGGTTTGAATTTGACTCTGTGATGGAATACTACTGTGCTCTAAGAAATACTGAACTCGTTGATTTTAGAAAAACATCGAAAGACTTGCATGAAATAATGAGGAGTGATGCAGATTCAAGAGAATGTTGTATAAGATAACAGAAACATTGTTGGAAGAATAACTGTGAATGACTAAGTTATTCTGAGTATTTTAAATATTCACATCAACTTCAAATACCTAGGAAGGAAGATGCCATCCACCTCCAGAGAAAGAACTGATAATAGAAGTATGCATAGTATGGTTTTACATATATATCTATATATAAAATATACACATATATTATATATGTGTAGAATACACACATACATGTATACATATGTGTATATACATATATACATATTTGCACATATTCAAACGGTGACCTTTTTTAGTGGGGGTGTGGTGGGGAGGGGAGGTAGAGAGACAGTTCAGAACTTAAAATGTAACAAAAAATAATTTGAATCAAATAAAAAAAAGAATTGCCTCTCAAGTTTGCTAGTTGTATGATCTTAGGTTGTCTAACTTTTCTGGACCTCAGTTTACCAAGCAGTAAAATGGGGAGGTTTGACTCTAAGGTCACTATAGTCAATTCCAACTTTATATCTTCAATGACCCTAACCCCATTTTAGGATCAGAGCTGACAAAGAGTTGATACTGAAATAACAGGAAATACTTATTCTCCTACTCTCACACCCTCCCACATTTCCAGATATTTAGTCCCCTCTCTTGGATGAAAGTTCTTTACAAGTAGGGGTTGTTTCATTCTTCATATTTGTATCCCAAGCACTTATCACAGTGCCCAGAACATGATAAGGACTCAATAAATACTTGTTGATTTATTCATTCTTTCAAGGGCCAGAACTGATATTACCTTTTTTTATAAAATATTTACAGAACTACTGCTTCTCCTTCCCTCTATGCCAGTGATTGCTCCTTTAATTTTTCGCAGTACTTTTCTTGGATCTCTTTTGCCATATTCATATTCTGCTTTATATTATGCTCATTTTTATATCTCTCCCCACACATTGGATTTTTCTCAAGGTCCAATAAAGACCATTGTTTTCAATTTCCAAGACCCATTCAAATGCCTGGTTCATGGTAGGAGGGTGATAGAAGTCAATTTGGGTTGGGTTGAATTGAATGGAATGGCAGTTTTATAAAGCAGAGAGAGAATCAGATAACTGTGTTCATATCCTGCTTTTGTCATTTACTACCTCTGTGACTTTTGGCAAGATAATTTACCTGGTTGTGTCTCACTTTTCTCATTTGCAAAATGAAGGGGGTTGTACTAGATAACCTCTAACATCCCTTTTGGCTCTAGGCCTATGACCTATGCATGATCCTATGAACTGAATCCCTGGGCCATTTGCACTTTTGCTTTTTTCCCCCTTCTGTTTCAGGGCTTAGAGGCTAAAGATATATGGCTAGAAAGAGGAAGCCCAAGGCAGGGTAGATAGACCACACATTGAGTTTCAATGTGTGTATTTTTATGGGCAGTTTTATTCTGAAAGTGTCAGGCATATCAGGAACAGAAGAAAAAAGAAAAAAGAAAAGGTAAAAGTTCATAGGACAAGCCACAAGAGGCAGAACACATTGCATATTTCAATTTTTGACACATTTAAATGAATATTTATGTACCCTTTCTCCCCCAAACCAGTAACATAATCAAATACTCTAGTTTCCCCGCCCCCCAATAAAATAGTCAATTTAGTTAAACCTAGACTTCTGAACTAAGCCTACTTGGAGATTTTACAGGAGCTTTTCAAACCTCAGAAAACTTTTTATTTTTTTCACTTTTCTTTTGGCATTTAATGCATAATTTCCCTTGACTTATTAATTTTGTACAACTAGAACATATGTGAAGGAAGTCCTTGTCTCCTGAAAGTTGTTACTAAAGCAGTTTCTTCTAATAGAGAGTTCCTCTTAAAAATTTAATTCTACTCTCCCTTTGCTTAAGAAACTGTGTGCTAATTAATCACTACCATCTCCCCATTTTTTCAACACATCTATCACCTATTCCTACAATCAGAAAGGCAGGACAATTGATCAGTGCATCAGGAAGGCAATAGCTGTTGTCAATAGCTCTCATGAGGGCACCAGTCTCATTTCCCCTCCAAGGCTGTCTTTAGCCAGTCAATAAAAACAGATATAGCCCAAGCTTCTGGGATGGTGTTTCTAAACTGCTCTTCACACAAGTGATTGTTTTGCTGTTCCAAGTAAGCCAGGTAAGACTTTGTGTGAAAGAGGAATGTAGCAAATTTGGTAGAGATTGACTAATGGAGTGGCTTTCCTTCCAGGTCTATTTTGTACTATGTGTGACCCCAAGCAAATTTTTGGGTAATAGACAGAACTAAAAGGTGGTTAAGACCATAAAGCACTGCAAATTCTAAAGGTTTGGACATTGACAACATTGTCACAAAGTTAGTGGCAGCTATATCCATAACGGTGCCTTATGAACCTTTTCCTCTTCTCTCAGGCATATTTATGCCAAAGGGTATCAGACCACAGATCATGGAACCCTGACATCCAACCTCAAAATAAGTAAATCTGGCTGACATTAACAAGTGTTAATATGACACTGGGATTACAGAATTAGGAATAGAAACCTTCAAATATTTATGATGGATTTTATCAGCCTCTGCTAAGACCATTGATGAAGACTTAAAGTTATTCCTACAAATCATTTTCCATAAAATGTTTCTAGAATTATGCAAAACTGCTTTTTAAAAATAACAGATCTTGGGGTGAGTAGGTGGTGCAGTGAAGAGGACCGGCCCTACAGTCAGGAAGACCTGAGTTCAAATCCAGCCTGAGACCCTAACACTTAAAGTCCTGTGACTTTGGGCAAGTCACTTAACCCCAATTGCCCTCCTCCAAAAAGAAAAAAAAAAGAAAGATAAAAATAACAGATCTTGAAGTTTGTGACTGCACTATAGGAATTAGCTGTTGAATACTAGAAATCTATTTTCTAGATATGGGAGACCAGGTAATGAATACACAAATATGTTTGACATAATTTATTACACTTCTCCTATTTAAAGTGTTCTATTTTTTTGAATCACATTTAATTACACAAGAGAAAGGCACTATTATTTTATATTTTGCTTCATTTATCTAGGGGCAAACATTTCCTAGTGTAAGGATCCCACCTTACTGGGCTGACATCAAACTTACCTCTCCAGTCGCCTCCACAATTCTGGTCACCCCTACAACCTGGGTTGCCTCCACAAACCCCTAGGAGAGTCCCTTTCTAGTCACCCCCACGACTCTGGTCGCCCCACTACAACAGCCTGCTCTTCCCAAATAGACAAAGGAGTCCGACACTAAGATATAATGTATCTTGCCGTTTATTCTCTTTCTTGTTCACAACCCCCTCTTCTCCCTTCCTCTTTTCTCCCCCCTTTCACCTCACCTCCCTCCTTTTATATCCTTTTCCCCTGACTCTGTTCCCCCACATGCCTTAGCAGCAGGCTCCTCACAGGAGGGGAGTGCTCCCCTGTTAACAGCGCATGCTCAATACCCCCTAATCCTTGAACCTGTGTTGGTTCAAGGTGGGGGGGTGGGTCAGAAACACACACACAGGTGCATCTAACCCAGCCTGAGTTGTGCCGTCATTTGCCTGAGTTCTCTGTGAGTTTTCAGAGTTCGGGTAAAGTCTTTTTTTTTTTTTTTTTTTTTTTTTTGAGCAATTGGGGTTAAGTAACTTGCTCAAGGTTACACGGCTAGTCATTTTTTGATTTATGCGTGGGTGCTCATTTTCTGAGGCCGGATCTGATCTCGGGTCATCCAAACTCCGAGGCCGGCGCTCTTACTCACTGCGGGCCACCTAGCCGCCCCTTTAGGGCAGTTGGGGTTAAGTAACTTGCCCAAGGTTACACGGCTAGGTTTTTGTTTGTGCGGATTAAGTGTCGGAGGCCGGCTCCGAACTCAGGTCCTTCTGATTCCAGGGCCGGCGCTCTATTCTCTGCGCCACCTAGCCGCCCCTAGTCTTAAAGGGCCCTAACATCCTAGGAAGAAATTTTTTCATTATGCATGGACCAAAAGTAATCCCATTGACTCTATGTAGAGATTTAGTAGAGGGTAAAGCTAGAGGATCCTGGAATTTAGAAATATAATAGATCTTAGAGAATATCTAGTCAAACTCTCTCATTTTACAGATGAAAATAATTCTGGACCAGATAATTTAATTGACTTATGTCATGAAGGTATTAAGGAATTAAGAACTAGTTTTCAAATCCAGGTCTTCTGATATTAAATCCAATATTCTTTCTTCTCCATACAGTACCCCCCCTTTCCCTACCTATCCACTCTTCTGCAATATTGGCATTCACACATATTTATGAACCTTAATCAAGTACCACAAATTGATTTATTCTTTCAGCAAACATTTATTAAGCACCTACTTTGTTCCAGACTCTATGCTTAGTGCTAGTCATGCTAAGAAAGACAAAAGACAGCCCCTTCCTTCTAGGAGTTCAAAACCTAATAGGGGAAAAGCATAAAAATACCTATGTAGAAACAAGCTATATATGGGATATATAGGAAGTAATCAACAGAGTGATGGTACTGGAATTAGGAGGGATTGGGAAAAGATTCCTGGAGAATGTGAGGTTTTAACTTGAACTTGAAGGATACCAAGGAAGCCAGGAAGCAGAGATGAAGAAGAACATTCCACTCATGGAGGGATAGTTAAAATGCCTATATTTAGGAGATGGAATTTTTTGAGGAACAGCAAGGAAGCCAGGATAATTGATCAAAGAGTATGTTGTGGGATACAACAAGAAGACTGAAAAGGGAGTGGATTAAAATGCCAAAGGATTTTATATTTGATCAGGGAGGTGATAGGGAGCCACTGGAGCTTATTGAATGTTAGAAGGGTGACATGGTTTGAATTGTGCTTTAGGAAGATCACTTTGACAGTGTAATGAGGTTGGACTGGAATGGAGAGAAACTTGTGTCAGGCAGACCAATCAGTAGTTTACTGCAATAGTACAAACATAAAGTGATAAGTGCCTACCTCAATCATTTGAAAAATCAATGAATATTAAGCACCTACTATGTGCTGGACATTGTGATAAGTACTTGGGATAAAAAAATGATCCAAAAGACAGTCTCCATCCTCAAGGAGCTTACAATCTAATAGAGCAATGTAAAGGTAGCAGTGTCAGAGAAGGCAATATAATTCATTTTTCATTTCATCATTACTAGGCAAGAGAATAGAGCCTAATTATACTGCATATAATGATATGTACTTTGTAATTACATATTATTTTAAATACAGTTTTGGTCATATAAACCCATGAGGTAGGTGGGTATTTCATCCATTTGAGAAGCAGTATGATGTAGAGTGCTAGCCTCAATATTGCCAGACCTAAATTCCAACACCTACTCTTCCACTTAATACTTGTTTGACCTTGGGCAAGTCACTTACCATCTTTGGAACCCAGTTGCCTCATCTATAAGATTAGGGGGGGTGGAATAGATGATCTATAAGACTCCCTAAAATTTTATATTTCTCATCTTATGAGTCCCATTTTTCACCTGAGGAAACAGGTCATAGATAAAGTGACTTTCAACCACACATATAGTAAATATAAGAGCCAGAATGAGTACATACACACACACACAGTATGAAACAAATAATAATTAGTTGAAAGAATACTGGATTTGGAGAAAAGCCTGGGTTCAAATCCCAGTCACATTTGCTATATGATCATGTACAAACTGATCAACCTTTCTGAGCCTCAATTTTCTAATCTGCAAAGTGGGAATAATGTCTGTAGTACTCTCCCAGAATTGTGGTAAGGTTCAAACTAAATAATGTATGTAAATTATTGTTAAATATGTAAAAAAGTTATTAGTATTGATAACTATACATGGACATAGGTTAGCATTAATTTAAGAGTATTTTGACGATGGGGCGGCTAGGTGGTGCAGTGAGTAGAGCGCCAGCCCTGGAGTCAGAAGGACCTGAGTTTGGATCTGGCCTCAGACACTTAACCCAAACAAACAAAAACCTAGCTGTGTGACCTTGGGCAAGTCAGTAAACCCCAACTGCCCTCCAAAAAGCAAAAAAAAAAAAAAAAAGAGTATTTTGATGAATGTTAGAAAGGTTTCTCTACATTAAAAATAATCTGTCGAAGTGCCTCAATTTCTCACTGTTAAACACTTTTTTTTCTACTAAGGCATTAAAAGTTGCTGATAAAATAAATGCATGTTATCTGAGAAAGGTGACACAATTATCAAGCATCAGTATTTTAAATTAAATTAGTTCATGAAATTAGCCATCTGTTTACCTGACTAAATTCAAAGTTATAGGTTACAGAATAAGCAGTTCTAATTGGCATAGAAAGTACTAGACCACAGGGGCTCTATAGCTCTGGGCTCTGGGGAAACTTGGCAGGAGGGTTCTGGGGGTTTATTGTAAATGGGTGTCACTGAGGAGGAGAAGGTTTGCACATTAACTTAGGCACATGTCCCTTTAAGAAAAAAATGGACATATTTCAAGATTTTTGCCTAGGGCTATTCTATTATTGGGGTTAATAGCCATCCAAGGGGGGTGGTATATCTAAGACAATAGACTCAGCCAAGATATACTTTTGTTATGTTAGTTTAGGATTTCCTATTGCCAGAGGCAAGCTGGTTATAGTTCAGTTTTGAGCTATGTACATACCCCTGTGTATTGCTTTAAAAATACTAAGTTGATTTGCCTTGGAGAAACAGAATACCCCTTTAGTTAAATGGTTTCATATAGTAAAAATTTTATTTTATTCAACCTGTATCTATACTCCCTAAAATTGTGTTTGTGTCCTTTGAAAAGAGCTTCCTGGTTGTAAATATTAGTCTAGAATATTATTTCTTTTTTGGAAGGAGGATGAATTTTAGGTGTTGCCCTGTTTTTTAGTCCTTGATTTGTGCTCAAACATGCTTTCCATGCCCTGGCTACAGATACTTTACAAATCCATACAAGAGACCTCAGCTGTTTTTCATAAATTAACTCTATAATACTCAAATAATAACCAAACTTCCTCTGTTTTTAATAGAAAAAAGATGTATGACATTCATGGATTATGGAAAATGCCCCCAGCCTAAATATGTTCTGAATTTCCTAAGCAGTGCAATAGATTCTATGGAAGTATCCTTGCCTTGAAGGTCCATATCATGCCACTATTGAACTGGCTTCCTGTATATGCTTCCATTGATGAACAGGATAATAATCAGGGTATAACTACAGTCTTTTGTATCAATATGTGAACCCTTGTTCTTCCTGGCTTTTTTCTCCTTCTCCTTTAAATAGCTTTTTACTTTGTAGCTCCTTAAACTATCTTCCAAGAAAGTCTCTGAATATGTTTTCAACAGATATCTCTTCTGTGCTGTTATAGTGATTTTCATACCTCCACTTTTGGTTTTGCCAACTCTGCCAATTGTGAGCTCTCTAGTACAATGAAGGAAGCAGATTGTTAGATGGTCCATATGCTGGTGATTGAAAAGTTGCCAGCTACTATTCCATGTAGACCTTCTGTGTCTATCTCCACAAACAGATTTGTCAATTCAACTCAGTTCAACAAGTGTGAGTTATTATCCTGTGTCCAGCACTTTGTCTTTTGGTCTCCACTGAGATTAAGAGGAGGAAAGGAATCAGTCTCTTTCATTCTTCTGAAAGAAGGCTGGATGAATTTCCATCTCTCACAAATGGCAATTGCAAGATGGATGAAAATCTCCTATATACTAAGCCCCTTCTAACATATTTTTGGGAATAGAAGTATAGCATGGGGACTGGAGCAGTAAAGAGAAGGGGACTGGAGAAGTAAAGGGGGTGAAATCTGAATTTAAAGGCCATGACTTCTTTTGTTGGTAGTGAAAACAGATTCTTAAGACTACAGGTTTGCCAGAATAAAACCACTTCTCCCTTCAACCCACCCCTCCAAAGATTTGTCTGCTTCTTTGACTCTCTGCCACAATTTTCCTCTTGCCTAGTGTATTTTGGAATATCACCAAGAAAAAAAGTGCTTTTTTTGTTGTTATTGTTTTTCTAGAACCAAGATCAGGATACTTTGTTCAGTCTGGTTAAAAAAAATTAACAAATTTCTGCTCATCTTTATATGATCAGGGATGGTTAAGGAAGATAAAGAAATTTGCAATACTCTCTGATTAAAAAAAATAAACTGACACTTTGTTATAGCTGATTTTGTTATTATTTTTTAGAATAGCAAGACTTGACATTTTCCCAATGAATACATGTGTTAGCAAGTTGGGTATCCAGGGATTAGCTGGCTCTCTTCCACCCTGTCCTCCCTTCCCCAGGGGTCTAGAAGTTGAGATTATCTTTCTAAATGCTTTTACATGCCCATTCCATTGTGTGGTCACCTTTATTAATCTCCTGCTACACTTATTAGCTCCCTTGTATCATTGATTGACCCAGTGATTGGTACCCCAATATCATTTAACCATTTGATATCTATTAGCTTTTACAAAGAGAAATTTCCTGAAAGATATAGCTAGAACCAAAGTAGGAAAACATTCTCACTAAAGCAGGAGCCTACTCTGTCCTGTACCACTTCAGTCACTGAAGATAGTGGATTCAAATTTAAAACAGTTGCTACACAGCATTTTTTCTGCCAAATTCAATTCCCTATGTGGCATAGTCTAATGAGGAAATCATATCTTTGCTTGAAGAACATGATATTTTGGCTGGCAGGTTGATTTACTGCTGGGTTGGATCCAACAGGTCATTCCTCACTGAACTTGGCTGCTGAGAAACTCTAATGTGGACTCTATTTACTTGATCTTCAGAGGCTTGTTCTGACCTTTTGAAGTTTACAAGGTATTAGCCATATGTAATACTCTATCATCTAAAAACAGGAATGCAAAGAGGTAAAGAACAGGATATATTCATAGACATATGTGGGTACGGATATAGCTTCTGGTACTGCTACCTCTCTCCTCACCTGGAGGCTTACAGCAGTTACTGCCTTGATCACCACTTGAGGTAAAATTAATGGAGCTGTTTGTATGCATGCTCCCTTCCAGTTGACCAGCCAATCAAAAAGCCCCTCTTCAACAAAGAACAAGAAGACGGGGGAAAGTCATATAATAACTGGGCATGGTTTGAAGTGGAGAGCCAGGACCCTCTATTCTCTATCATTATGACATGTTGGAAACAGGATCATCACATGTCTATGTGAGTTGGAAGGAGCCAGAGTAAGCTAGGTATATTTTGAACATGGACTCCCAACTGGTTAGTGCTCTTATTACATTGGGGGTAATAATTTTCTGTTGCTGAGGTTTTATATAGAGTGTGATTTCATTAATATAGGGAATTCCCAGGTAAGAAAACTCCATCTACCCATGTAGGCTGGCATGTTCTCAGAAAATTATTATTTTAGAGTGTTGACTAAAGTGCTGAGATTAAAAATCTGTGGAGGGTTACATGATCATTATGAGTCAAAAAGACAAAACTGGAATCCAGTCCTGCCAGGATTCAAGGCTAGCTCTATATCCACTCTTTGATGCTACTTGGACTTCCTTTCCCCTTCCTCCTCTCTATATTTGTGCATGTATATACAAATTTGCATATATACATATATAGTATCCCAAAAGTACAGTTTTAATCTCCAGTATGTATTTATATACACATATATACACACATGTATATGCATATACACATTATATTGAGGGAGGGAAGGAAGGAAGGAAGAGAGAGAGAGAGAGAGAGAGAGAGAGAGAGAGAGAGAGAGAGAGAGAGAGAATTTAGATTGTAAAGTGCTGGATTCATATCCTAAGCTTCTACTTGCTATCTGGGTAACCCTGGACAAATTATTCAACAATAATAGATTTTATATAGTATTTTAGGGTTTGCAAACTCATTCTAACTATGAAATCAGGAATTGAACTAGGTTATCACCAGTGTTCCATTTAACTCTAAAATTCTAGTGCTGTAAGTCCTACTTTTCTTTATGGCTTACTTTTATGCATTAAATAAGCTTTGTACTTAATCTTCCAATATATCTATCTTAAAGAAGCTTCCTTGCCAATTTCCCTGTTTCTGCCAAGGACACCACTATTCTTCTAGTTCCCTTGGCTTCATTGAGTCATCATTGATTCTCCTCTATCTTTTGTCTTTCATGTTTGGTTAAGTCACCAAATGCTTATTTTAACAGAATCTCTTATGGTCATTTTTTCTCTCTGTTCCTCTGGTCATTCATTCACTTATTTATTTAATAAGGATTTTCGTATGGTTCAGGAATTTTGATAGCCATATGGACACAAAGGCAAAATCAAAATCATCTCTTCTCTGTAAGAGTTTACATATTATTGAGGGGAAAACGAGAGCATATAAGGTGAAAGTATATGAAAAATATATGCAAAGTATATATGAAGTGGTTTTTATGGCACAGGGTGTGCACTAGTGGCTGAGGATGATGTGTCTGAGTCAGAGGAGGCTGTACTTAAGGGATGGCATTAGAGATGAGTGTTGAAGGAAGATATGGCTTCTAGAGGCTGAAGGGAATAGGTAGTTCATTCCAGGCATAAGGGATAATCCTGGGTGAAGATAAGATGAAGTATCATGTATGAGGAACAACAGGAAGGTCAATTCTACTAGATAGTAATGTGCATGAAAGCAGATATTATCTAATAATCGTGAAAAGGTAGTTTGGAATCAGATGGTAAATGACTCTAAACACCACATAGAAGAGTTTATATGCTACGCTAAAAGTAACAGTTTCACTACAAGTTTTGAGCTTTAGTAATGCAAATTTGTCATTTGTTTGGAGGGTCAATCAAACTGGAGGGAGACTTGAGGCAGGGGATGAATTAGGGACACCCAATTGGGGGACAGCTAGGTAGTGCAGTGGATAGATCATTGGACTTAGTCAAGAAGACCCGAATTCAAATCCAGACACAGACATTCACTACCTGTGTGGCCCTGGGCAAGCCACTTAACTCTATCTGCCTCACTTTCCTCAACTGGTAAATGGGAATAATAATAATACCTACCTTATAGGTTTTTCTGAAGATCAAATGAGATGATATTTGTAAAGTGCTTAGCACAGTATGTGATATGTAGTAGGTACTTAATAAATAAATGCTTATTTCCTTCTCTTTCCCCCAAATGAGAGGTAGAGTTGATATTGACACTGGAATTACAAACACAGGTAATTGAAAAGGTATCTTAAAAAGAAATAGGGAGATTAAGGAGAGAAAGATAGTGAATTCTCTTAGACATATTGTGATTGAGATATCCACACAATATCAATTTAGGAAATTTCTAATAAGTAATTAATCATATAGAAGGAAGGTAAATCTCTATATTTGGGAGTGGTTAGCATTGAAGAAATAGTTGAAGCAATAGGAACTAATGAGATCACTGAGGTATGATATAGAGAGAAGAAAGAAGAGGGCTCATGACTGCGACCTTCATGACTGGGCTATAGTTTGATTCAGCAAAAGAAATGAAGAAGCGTCCGGGCAGGAAGGTGGAAAATAGGAAGAGATTAATATCGTGAATACTGAGAGAGTAGACTCTATGCAGGAAGAGAGTTAAGGTTGAGAGGTTAAAAAGATGAGGATTGAGAAAAAGCCATTGCATTTCACAACTAAGACATTATGCCTTTAAGATATCACCACAGTTTTGGAGAGGTCTGTTTGACTTAAGTGGTAAGAAAGGAAGCTAGTTTGCATAGCATTGTGAAATCAATGAGAGGAAAGAAGAGGAGATTGTAGACAAAAAATTTTCCCCTGAAGTTATCACTGAGATTGAGAAATTAATAGGGAGGTTTTTCCATCAAAAGGGTGCAAATTTGGAACCTCTTGAATGTTTCTCCCAAACTTAAGAATCCTGTATATGTCAAAGGGTGGTATCAGTTCTTTTTCAAGTGCAACCAAACTAGGCATATGGTTTTAAATCTGAATTTCACCAATTTTTACTTGTACTTTTGCTATTGCTTTCATAATGGTTCCAACTCAACTCTCTATCTCCTTCTTTCTCAAACCTTCACACTATTGCCATATACATTTTTGTAACGAAGTAATTTTGTTGTATTGCTCCTCTGATTAAGAATCAATAATAATAGTAATGTAGTCTATTGAAGAGAGAGCTGGACTTGGAATCAGGAAGATATCCCCATTTTAGACATTTACTATGTTAGTGATCCTGGGCAAGTCATTTAGATCTCTAAGCTTCAGTTCCCTCATCTATAAAACTGGAGGACTGGAGGGTATGTCTGTGTGTGTGTGTGTGTGTGTGTGTGTGTGTGTGTGTGTGTGTGTATGTGTGTGTGTGTGTGTGTGTGTGTTTGTAGTAATAGCATCTACCTCATTGGAGTTGTTGTGAGGATAAAATGTTAAGAGTTAAAATATATCAAATGACAAGCATTCAGATGATATATAATAAATTTTAGCTATTATGAACTATCATTTTATACTTACAAGTTTTACTCAGTCCTTTCCCTATAACAAATTGGTGAAAATGATAATGCAGAGAGTAAATCTATTTTTATAGATAAGGAACTTGAGGTTCAGAGGGTTAAGTAATTTGCCCATGGTCACACAATAATAGAGTATTGTTCTTTGTTGTCTTTTTGTTGTTGTGCTTTTTTTAGTTGTGTCTGATTCATCATGGTCTGATGTGGGATTTTTTTTTATCACTTTACCAGTGATTTTAAATGTATAAATAATGAACATTTTCTCTGATTATATGAAAATAACATTAAAAACTCTTCAGATTTAGAGTAACTAACATGAAAATAATTTGTGAGTTGATAAATTTTAAGGGGTCTCAGAAAGAAAAATAAATATTTTTCCTATGTCATGGATTTCTCCAGAAGATGTCTCTAAGCTCTTTCCTTTAGCAATACTACAGGTAAATAAAATATATTTACTCTGAGTATACCAAGAGCAAAATAATTTTTGGAGACAAAAATCATGCCTTGTAACAACCTTGACATTAAGAGCCAGAGCAGTATAATTCTAGATGCTAGCAGGATTGACTGTCTAGTATAAACTACTCCTTCTAGGGTGGTCCCTCACCCTTGTAATATGAGTATAGCCACTTCACTCTCCCCATCCCCCCATTCTTCTTGATAGCCAACTCCATGAATATGGCCTTCCCTTGGTCCATGACTCCAATCAGCTTCTCATCAGGGACAAACTAGTTCTTAACGAAGAAAATGAAAGAAGTAAACTTGCTTGAGATGTCTACTTCCAAAATGAGCTCATGTTTTTACATAGCCTTTTTCTACCACTTTGGAATTGATTGTGTGACATGGGAGACACTGTCACAGGACTGCTCAGCATGGTATGCCCACATCAGAGAAGGTGATGTGCTCCATGGGCAAAGCAGAATTGAGACAGCCCAAAGGAAATGCAGGATGCACAGATTTGGAGAATCTGACGCAAATGTTCACATGAATTTTTTGTGCCTGAACTGTGGCAGAGCATTCTGAGCTTGTATTCATCTGATCAGCCACAGTTGGACACATTGAAACTTGACTCTAGCATAGTGATATCATTTTGGTCCTCTTTGAGAATGAAGGACAACAACCAACCAACCAACCAACCAACCAAACCTCTTTACCCATGATTCCTGAATTGCCTCTGCATCACGTGATTGAATTTTCTCTGCTACTGAGGCATTTTAAGAGTTATTAATAAATCTAAATGACAAAATTCTGTCTTAATTTGGCTTAGTGCTTAGCAAGGAGAAAGTCTGGCACTTTCAGGAAACAAGATATGATTTCTAGGCCTTTTGTTATTTCTCTAAGGTAACACCAAATACTGATTTTCCTGGCTGAAGCCCCTCTGTTTGTAAATAAGGATCGTCTATAAAATGAGAGGACTGGACTAATTTATCTCCAAGGTCCTTTAAAGTTCTAACAGTCAATGTTTCAATGAATCTATTCCATGAATAGCTTAAAAAGCAATTAGTAAGAATACTTTATACCAAATGAACCTGCTATTATCATGCTATTTAAAATGTCAAGTGAATAATTTTTAAGATTCTAACCGGGGATTTAAATATTTTCCTTAAGAAATGGAGGGGGGCAGAAAGCAGCATATTGCAAAAATGCATGAGTCCTCTGCAAGGGGGGAGGTCAACATGGATCATTCAATTCTCTTGGGATAGCTTCTGGGGTGAAGGTAGTGGTAGCAACAATGACCCTGGAGCTCAACTGCTGCGCCACTAACTGCCTATACTTTATTCTGTTGCTCTATCATTGATGTCACTTTGTCACTAAGCTTGGAACAAAACTTTATTTAAAATTTCCATACGATTTCTTTTTTCCTTTTCAAGCTTATCTCTGATTATCTGACTCCTGCTTAATAAGATGAGAAGAAATTACACCATATGACACTACATCTCCCAAGAAGCCATGCAGCCAGGATTAAACCTTAGAAGTCTATATGAGGGTAAGTAATTAGCCTAATTTTATCTGATTAGTTTTATTTTAAAAAGTGGTTTGTGTTGCCTTTGAACTTCCAAACTCAAGGTGTAGCCATCAACTCTTGGCTCCAGGCTGTATGTAAAAGACCAGAGCGAAGTTTTAATTGAAGTGGTAGAAAGAATGCTGGCTTTGGCATAGAGAGACATGGGTTCCATTGATAACTGATCAGCTAACTAGTTATTTGATATTGGACATACACTGAACTTATCTGGACCTCAGTTTGAACATCTGTAAAGTGAAGGGATAGGAGCTAGATCCTTTCTAAGATCCTTTCTAGTTCTAAGAGTCTATGTTTTTATGAATATATTCCATGAATCAGAAATCTAACTTAACTCCATTTAGCTAAAAGCTTTTTGGGGGGGCACTCAAAACCTATAAGAGGGTCTGAATTAAATTAAATGACAATTTTGCAAGACATCCTGATGTTTGGCTAATGTCCCTCTTCCAGTGGCTCCAGAAGCATGGTAAAGGGTTTTAGATGCATTAACCATCAGTCTTCCATATGTTATTTGATCTTCAATAGTTATCCCCAAGCCAGAGGAAAGGAAATGAAATGTGGGGGCATGCACCTGCAGGATGAAGGATTGCATGAGTTTCCAAGAAGCCTTTGAAGTTCTTCCTTGCTTGGAAATTTATCTGCTTTAATTTATCTTACCAGTCAGAAACACTTTAGCCAAAGACTTATGTGTTTCTAAAACTGATGTGAAATAGTACTATTAAGGGCTTGTTTTCCTCTTAGAAATTTAATTTGCCTTATTATGCCTGCTACCAGTCAGTATGAGTGACTGTCTTTTCATAGACACTGCAAGCTAAACTATGGTTTTATGTACTTCATTATTGGTTTCTCTCTCTCTCTCTCTCTCTCTCTCTCTCTCTCTCTCTCTCTCTCTCTCTGTCTTCCTTTCACTCACTTTCTCAGAGAAAGAGAGGGAGGGAGAGAGGGAAGGAGGGATAGATAAAGGGAGAGAAGGGAGGGAGGTGGTAAAGTATAAGATTCAGGAGAGAAAGGATTGGCTATTTTACTAACTCTGATGTAAGTTAAACAGAATAGAAAACAAACACCTTTTGACAAAAAGTCACCACCAAAGTAATGAAAACATTTATACAAATAGGCTGCCAATCTTAAATTCATTGTTCTTTCCACTCACTGCTTTGTTGCAGCACTTTTAAAAAAGACCACCAATTCATCAGACATTCATTTACTGTCTCTCTCCATAAAGCTCAGCACTACTTGTTGTGGTGGTAATATATCTTCCCCCCTCTCCTTCCCCTGCCAACTGCACTACACTTATAGACGATTAGACAAATGATGGGCTTAGGTAAGGAAAGGTGGAAGGATTTGCTTCAGATGACTGCCAAACCAGAAGTCTGACCAATGTGATGCCAGGTAATCCACTGAGTGCAGAAATGGAAGAGGTTTTAATGAGTTTAAAAAACCACAATCAGAGCAGAGATTCAGGTCAGGGAGTCAAAACCAGGATAGGAGGCAATATATAGGAAAATAATTTCTAGGTCTTGGTTTTTTCTGTGGCTACTGGCAATCTCCAGCTCTTGCTTCAACTTTGGAATGAGAAGTAGGGTCTGCCATGTCTAGTCATGATTCAAACCCTTTAAACCATAGCTTCATATGTTGTAGGATACTGACATGGGGTGGGGGCTAGGGATAAGCACTTATATAATGCCTACTATGTGCCAGGCACTATGCTTAGCACTTTTATAAATATAGTCTCATTTGAGACTAACAACAACCCTGTGATGTAGGTGCTGTCATTTCCCTCATTTTACAATTGAGGAAGCTGAAGCAAACAGGGTTAAGTGACTTGCCTAGGGTCACACAACTGGTAGATGTCTGAGGCCAAATTTGAACTCAGGTCTTCCTGACTCCAGGCTTAGAACTCTATCCACTGTGCAACCCAGCTTCCTTAGTAAGGTAATGTCTGAGTAAGACATTGTCCTTTTCCTCACATACCTTGCAGTGGTATGGTATAGTAATCTGGTAGGTTAATATTGAAGATGTAAAAAATTTAACCATATTCAACAGTTTAAAAAGTTAATCTTTTTAATACTAGTTATTTCTTATCATTTTTATTAGCACTATTCCCTCCAAGGATTATTTGCATTAATCCTGTGAAAAGAATATTAGATTTAAAATCAGAATACCAAAAACTCAGTATCAGTCCTGTCACTTTTTGACCCTAACCAAACCACTTTCACTCCTCTCCAATATTTGGTTTTCTCATCTACCAAATGGGCACAAAAAACCACGTCACCTATCTCATAGAATGATTGCAGGAATCAAGTGATTTTGCAGGCACACTTTTGACTAAAATCTACTACATGTTAATATCTTGACAATAGATATTCTTCGCCTTTTTTGACTTTCATGGGAGAATGGATCTGTAAAACTCCTTTGAGTTGTTCAAATCTATTTCAGGAGGATCTGCAATGTTATCAGGCATGATGCAATCAACATAATGTTATTTACTACTATGAGTATCCTATACTCAGATTTTAGCATGCATTTGTATAGATGCCCTATAGATAACCTATAGAGCTTATCCAATAGCATGTATATCTAGGAGAGAAAATACAAATAGACAATAAGCTGTCCCGGAATTGAAAAGTAGGAAGAGAATGAGCTGATTTTTTTGGGGAAAATTGTAAACTAGCTAGAGGTATTT
Source organism: Gymnobelideus leadbeateri (assembly GCA_011680675.1). NCBI lineage: Eukaryota > Metazoa > Chordata > Mammalia > Diprotodontia > Petauridae > Gymnobelideus > Gymnobelideus leadbeateri. The sequence goes on along the minus strand of WOXC01005401.1, from coordinate 26,260 downwards.
AGCTTTTGGAAAATTGCAAAGTAGTAGGTGCATGTCTGTAGTTCCTGCTACTGGGGAGACATAAGGTGGTGGATCACTTGAGCTTAGGGATAAAGCTGACTGAGAGTCCCAGTTAAGTTCAGCATCAATATGTTGAGTGCCCAACGAAGCAGGGGAATCACCAGGTTGCCTAAGGAGGGGAGAATTGACCTAGGTTAGAGACAGAGCAGGTCAAAGCTTCCATGCTAGTCAGTGGAATTAGGCAAGAACAGCCATAGTACTACCAGCCTGGCGAGACAGAAAGACCCAACCTTAAAAGAAGAAAGAACAAAATTAACAAAAGGCAGAAGGGAAAGAGAGAGAGAAAAAATGAAAATTTCTAAGTCTTCATACTTCTCTCAAGCTTCTTCTAAAGGCCCACCTTCTGTCAAGCAAAGGCCCATCTTTTAAATATGAACTTTTTATTGCTAATGCTGTATGGATGATAATTGCATAGAATGACAGGGATGGATGGCATAGGATCTGTATCATTGGAGGGAAATTCCAAATTGATGAGGTCATAGTTCCATTTGAATTTTAAGCAATGTCCTATATAAATAAAAATTGGTATACAAGTATCTATCTCTCTAACTGATCAACCTATTTATTTTATCTACCTATCTTTCTTATATCTCTTATGTTTCAATCTATTGATTTCATATACAAAAGCAACATACATTTCTGGCTAGAAATTTGGAAGATGGAAAGCTTTTACTTTTGCAAATTGAATGGTAACTATAATTTACAAGTCAGTCTATTATGTGGAGGAGAAAATACTAGTCTTGGTGTCAAAAGACATGGGTTTACATTTTAGCCCTTCCCTTACTAATTATGTGATCTGAAGGAAATTTTTGGGTCTTTCAACCTCTTCAGACCTCTGTCATATAATTTTCACACACAGACTTAAATACATATGTATATTAAATGACATACATATATCATATATAATACATATATGGATATACATATATATATTAGTATTAGTTTAGGACATATCAAAAAATACATAAAGACATATCTGAATAGTTAAGATAGCCACAGTGTTCAGAAGGAAGAAAATTCAGTATTTTAAAATTGTCATCTTTTGGCTTTTTATCACATTCATAAATGAATATATAACTTTTTCCTACCTAGAGACCCATCCTTGTAACAAAGAATAAAAAAGAAAACAGAAAAAATAACAGTTCATCAAAACCAACCAACATATAAGCCAAGTTTGGCAATATATGCAGTTAATTATCCATAGTCCCCTACCTTTGTAAAGTAGGGAGAGAAATATATTTTCTGATCTTTTCTTCAGAATCTTCACTGGTCACTATAATTTATTTATTTGTTTTATTTTTTCTCAATTACATGTAAAAACAAATTATGGCATTTTTTCCCTAAAATATCAAGTTCCATATTCTTTCCCTTCTTCTTGCCCCTCTTTCTCTCCATGAGAAGACAAGTAATTTATTACAGATTATACATGCTCAGTCAGGCAAAACATATTTTCATATTAGTCATGTTGCAAAAGAAAATAGACAAAAACATCCCAGAAAAATAAAGTTTAAAAAAGCATGCTTTGATCTGTATTCAGACTCCGTCAATTCTTTCTCTGGAGGTGAATAGCATTGTTCATTTTAAGTTTTTCAGATTTCTCTTGGATCATTGTGTTACTGAGAATAGCAAAGTCATTCACAGTTAATTATCATATAGTGTTGCTGCTACTGTGTACGTTTTCCTGGTTCTGCCAACTTTACTTTGCATCATTTTGGATAAGTTTTCCCAGGTTTTTCTAAAAGCATCATGTTTGTTATTTATTATAGGACAATAGTATTCCATCAAAATCATATGCCGCAACTTGTTCAGACATCCCCAGTTGATAGGCATTTCCTCAATTTCCAATTCTATGCCACCACAAAAAAAGAGCTGCCATAAATATTTTTCTACAAATAGGTCCTTTTCCCTTTCCTTTGATATTTTTGGGATATAGACCTAGTAGTGGTATTTCTGGATCAAAGGGTATAAACAGTTCTATAGCCCTTTAGGCATAATTCAAAATTATTCTCCAGAATGGTTGGACTAATTCACAACTCCACCAACAGTTCATTAGTGTCCCATTTTTTCCACATCCCCTCCAATAGTTGTTATTTTTGTTTCCTGTCATATAATAGCCAATCTAATAAGTAAGGTGGTACCTCAGAATTGTTTTAGTTTGCATTTCTCTAATCAAAGGGGATTTAGAGCATTTTTTCATATGACTATAGCTTTGATATTTTTTCTTCTAAAAACTGCCTATTTATATCCTTTGACCATTTGTCAATTGGGGAATGATTCAGATTCTGATAATTTTGACTCAGTTCTCTATATATTTGAGAAATGAGGCCTTTATCAGAGAAACTTGCTGTAAATCCCTTCCCTCCCCCCACATTCCTGCTTTCCTTCCAATCTTACTGCATTGGTTTTATTTGTGTAAAACCCTTTTAATCAAATATAATTGAAATGATACACTTTTCATCCTGTAATGCTCTCAACCTCTGGCTTGGTCATAAATTCTTCTTTTATCTATAGATCTTATATGTAAAATATTCCATGCTCTCCTAATTTGCTTATGCTATCACCCTTTATGTCTAAATCATGTGCCCATTTTGACCTTATCTTGGTATACATTGTGAAATGTTAGTCTATAACTAGTTACTGCCAAACTGCTTTCTAGTTTTCCCAGAAGTTTTTAACCAAACAATAAGTTCTTGTCCCAAACTTTGGATCTTTGGGTTTATCAAATACAGATTACTGTGGTCATTTATTACTTTGTATTATGTACCTAATCTTTTCCATTGATTTACCACTCTATTTCTTAGTCAGTGCCAGTTTCTTTTGATTATCTCCACTTTGTAATACGGTTTAATATCTGGTACAGCTAGGCCATCTTCCTTCATATATTTTTTTCAATTGATTACCTTGGTATTCTTGACCTTTTATTCTTTTTTTTTGGAGGGCAATTGGGGTTAAGTAACTTGCCCAAGGTCACACGGCTAGGTTTTTGTTTGTGTGTGCATTAAGTGTCTGAGGCCGGATCCGAACTCAGTTCCTTCTGACTCTAGGGCCAACGCTCTACTCACTGTGCCACCTAGCCACCCCTTGACCTTTTATTCTTGCAGATGATTTTTGTTATTTTTCTAGAGCTATAAAATAATTTTTGATAGTTTGATTGATATGACATTGAATAAATACATTTATTTAGGTGGAATTGCCATTTTTATTATATTGTCTTAGCCTACCCAGGAGCAATGACTATTATTCCAGTTTTTAATATCTGACCTTATTTGTGTGAAAAATGTTTTGTAATTGTGTTCATATAGTTCCTGGTTTTCTCTTGGTAGGTAGAATCCCAAATATTTTATATTATCTACAGTTATTTTAAGTGGAATTTCTCTATCTCTTACTCACGGACTTTGAATAAAATAACAGTGATAATGAGCATCCTTGCTTACCCCAATCTTATTGGGAAGGCTTCATAGCTTATTCCCATTCTAGATAATGCTTGCTGATAGTTTTTGGTAGATACTATTTACCACTTTAAGGAAATTTCCACTTATTCCTATGCTTTATAGTATTTTAAATAGGAAAGGGTGTTGTTAAGAGTGATGAATTGTAGTCTTGATATTAGCACTGTATAACTTCATTAATTCACCAGACCTTCCTGAGCCTCTTTCCTCTTTTGCTTATTAATAGCGTATATTACAATCCAATCAAATAGGCTTTTATTAAACATGTACTATGTTTGCTATGTTGTCCTGCAGCCCTCTAATGAGGTTGAAGAGAAGAATGAAGGAGGAAGTGTCAATCAAAGTTTGAGTTAGCAAGATGTAAAAGTGATGAACTTATCCTGAGAGGAGAATCAGAACAGAATCAGTACAGAGTAGAGCAATTCAACATAAGGTTTTATTAAATGAAATGTCCAATGCTATAAACTTAGAAATATAGAAACACAATTAGTACATAAGATACAGTTTCTGGGCTCCAAGAGCAAATTAATCCAGGTGAGGAGATAAAATAGATGTGTACAAATGTCGTTTATGGGATGTCCAGTGCTACCATTTAAAAATGGACTCATGTTTGTAGAAAAACTTTTCTAGTAATAGTTTCTTCCATTCTTTCTACCCAGCTGAAAAGCTTGACCCCACATCCCAGTGTGATACTGGTAATCTCAAAAGTCAACAAAATAACTCGAGCTTAGGCACTCGCTTATTACCATGCTCAGAGAAACCTGGACAAACAATAGCAAAACCGCTTTATTAGGAGAGAAAACAAATGAAAGGAACAATCTCCATTTGAAATATATATACATATGTGTGTGTGTGTGTGTGTGTGTGTGTGTGTGTGTGTGTGTATCAGCCAATTCCTGAAGAATGCATTTTTATTATCCTTTTCTCCAACATAGTCTAGGAATGAAGCATCCATGTTCCTACTTAAAGCCTAGGGAAAAGAGAACAATATTGTGGCAGTCCTGAACCCCATCACTGATAGTCCCAGCCCTTCTTTTTCATTCCAGCTATAATTCCATAAATCTCTACAGTTCTGTTGGTTCACCACCTCAAGGTCAGAAGCCTTCCTCAAAGTTAATCCATACCTACCCTGGCTTGGGTGCCATTACTGGACATTTGCCAGTAAGCAGGCTTTTTTTTTTCTTAAGCAGTCTTTGGCTCTTGTTTTCAGCTCCATCAATTAGAACCTCTTGCTATTGGTCCCGTATGGCCTATTATAATTTTTCCTACTCAACCAACTCTAGTTGCTTTCTATTATACCTACAATAAAATATAGATTCCTCAGTTTAGCTTTTAAAGCCATACATATTCTGGCCCCAATCTATCTTTCTAAACACAGTGTACTCTCTCCTTGCCTCCACTTCATATAATCCCTTTATTAATTTAAAGATTCACTTCTATGACTATTTCTGCATGAAACATTTTCTGATCCTCCAAGTGCTAGTGCCCTCTTCTCCCGTAGTATTTTGTATTTAACTACTTTGTGTGTTTATTTTACATATCTATATCCATAGCACATGTATAACATAAAATATACTCACAAACTTACTAACTTTATATTTATTCTGTATATATTTTACATGTATTTTTGTGAGCCCCATTGAAATGTAAGATTATTGCAAATAGTAATCATTTCACTTTTTGTGTTTGTTTTCCAAGTATCTGACACAGTGCCTAGTACTGTGTTAAGAGCTTAACAAATTGTTGTGGATTGAGTGATTCCACTTCTAGCAGTGATGAAATTTCTCTTATTGCCAGCACAAAAGAAAGCTGAAAAAGGAAAAATCACAGAAAAAGAGTTGAGTGAGGAGTGCCAGAAAGTGATTTCACCTGTTTCACCATTTTGTTTATTTTGGCTGCTTGCAAAAAGCACAGTGTGTGAAAATGGTCAAAGTACATTGTAAAGAGCAGAGCCTGATCAATAGCTACCCATCAACACTACAAGAAACAGCATGAAATTAAGCTTTGAGGGACAGAGGGAATGTGGTTGGGTCCATGGAAACACCCCTAAGGAATGGTATTCACAGGTTCAGAGTCACAATTGTTGGAAGGTGAAGGAATTTATTTCCTTCCAAACCAGGAGTAAATATCCTTTTGCAGTTAAAAGCTGCTGGGAGGGCTGAAGGCAGTTTTTTCTCCTACATGACTGAGTCTGTTGATTGACCACATCAAGGTGGGCAGTCACACAGGACACAGATTTGGAGAGGCTCCAGCCCACAGAGGTGGTCTAATACTTATAAAGCTATAAGGTAGCCAGTGCCCCAGATTTTTATATGACTTGTCATCTTACTGTTATATCCCTGGTGACCTACTCATAGCAGTGTTAATCACTGGAGACACTGTTTCAGTTTATTCTATTATTTGTGTGCTTACTGGGTCCGAGTCACACATTTAACCAGATATGCATTTTCTCTAGATTGTTAAGACTCTAAAATATAGGTGTCCAACATTAGGTAATAATTGCCTCTCAAACTAAAATAACCCAACTACACCCTTCCCCTTCAAAAACACAACCTTACACATAACAGCTCTAGACAAAATATTTAAGAATCCTGTTGGTTTGGATGCACTTTCTTAAGTCCAAAGCTAGGGTTTATGGTTTGGCTGGATCTCAGAGTACAGGAGAAGGGAGTGTGACATTCAATGAGGCTGAAAAAATAGGTTGGGGCAAGGTTAGAAAGGGACTTAAAAGCTAAAGAATGGAGTTTATATTTTTCATAGATACAATAGGGAGACACTAGAGTTTATCAAATAAGAGAGTCACATAGACCTATGGTTATGGGAAATAACTTTGGCAGTGGGGGATGGATTAGAATGAAGAAAGGGCAAGGAGAATGCCATAATAACCAAGGTGAGAGGTAGTAAGGGCCTGAATTGAAGTAGTTGGATCAGTGAGAAAGTATTAGGTGTGTGAGATGTTGTGTAGGTAGGAATGACGAGATTTGCCAACTAATCAGATAGGTGGCATGAGAGAGTAAGAAGTTCAAGAGGACTCTGAGATTATAAACCTGAGCTAATGTAAGAGTGTTAGTATGTTTGATAGAAATAAGAAGTAGGGAGGTTTGGGAGAGGGATTGGTTTGAGATATGTTGAGTTTGAGATATCTCTGATACATCCAGTTCAAAAGATCAATAGGCGGTTGGGTCAGGACTGAAGTTCAGAGCAGAAACTGAGTTCAGATACGAAGATTTGTCAGTCATCTACATAGACCTAATAATATAATCTATGAAAGCTGACTTGGGCACCAAGAGAGAATGTAGAGAGGAAAAAAAGGAAAGGGCCTGGGTCAGAGTCTTGGAGAAAACTCAGAATTCGAGAGTATGGTAAGAATGATGAGAAGGAAAAGAAAATGGAATGGCCAGATAAGTAGGAGCTGAGCCAGGAAAGATTCATGTTATGAAATCCCAAAGAGATGAGAGTATACAGGATGAGAAGTGAGTCAGTAGTGTGAAACACATCAGAGAGGTCATATAAGATGAGCATGAGAAACAGATTTGACAATTAAGAGATCATTGATAACTTCATTAGTGAGATATTTTAGTTGTGTGATGAAGTCAGAAGGCATATTGCAAAGGGATGAAAAGTGAGGGAAGAGAAAGGGAGAGACTTTAATATGGTATTTGAGAAAGGGTGGAAAAGATGATAGCTCAAGGCAATAGTAGGTTTTAGTTAATATTTTATAAGGATAGGTTGGATTGTATCTGTTTGAAGGCAATAGGGGAAGATAGTGTTATTAGGTAAAGACTGGAGATTAGGGAAGGAGAGAGGATTATTAAAGAGATTAGCTGCTGGAAAAAGATCATCTTGTAATGATCAATTGATGCAGATACAGGACGGCATAGCCAATTAATATTTTGGGGAGTGCTTTTATTAGCCGGCAGCTGTCCCTAAAAGGGGAGGCAGCCCTGAGCAATCTGTCCAGCAAGCTTTTATACAGTAAAAAGTACTTCCTGAAACAAACAGTGGTCAGCAAGGCCACTGTTGCTACATAGGGATGTAAACTAAGGGGGGGTGGGGCGGCTTGCAAGCTAACGGGGCAGTTCTTTGTTTTAGTTACATCTTGGTTATAAGGCAGGTGCAGGGCTAGGTTTCACAATGGTCATACCTTTACGCTAGGTTCTTGGGACCCCCGAGAGGCCTTGTGTAGGAGCTAGCACTATGGGAACCTAACTGCCACTTCAATCTCATTAGAGATTGGGCACAAAGAGAAATGAGTGATAGTCAATGTCAGGGTCTTCTGAGATGAAAAGAAGGGGGAAGACTAAGCTTATGGCAAATGAACTCAATTTTGTCAGTAAAATAAAAGGCAAATTCCTCATCTGGGTGTGGGATGTGGAATGACAGCCTTGGCTAGAGAAGAGAAGATTTGGAATAGCCTCTGAGGAAATGTTTTAGAGAATCAATTAGGATGCTCAGCTGAGAAAAAAAAAAGAATTCAAAGTGCATATCATCATCATGGCTGTGTGACTTTCCTCAGCTCCTTCTATTAGCACAGCACTAGAGGAGGTAAACAGTTGGAGTAATCTGGAGCTAGGATTTGGCAAGGTAAAATCAGTGATAGGACAAGGAGGCAAGGGTTTACAAAAGTTGCTTAGTGTCTGGAATTGAAGAGATTATCTATGAATTGAGATTTTCAATGAAGGAAAATGAAGTCAGAGCAGGAATGACCTGAGAAAGTATTGAGGAGTAGAGGGATTAAAGGTCATGATGAAAGTGAAGAATAGATTTAGGAGGAGTGAAGTATAGAGAGACAGAATTATAGATTATGGTCAGATAGTATAGTATTAAAATTATTGACTAAAGAAATGGAATGCTTGTGGATAATGTGAGATGCAGTATATGACCTTCTATGTGATTGAGGTATAATAAAGGAACATGACATGGGATTTAAGAAAATTGATGAACTTGGATGTTAGGAAGTCTGAGGAAGCAGTCTCCTGATAAAAGGGTGGGAGTTGAGGGAGGAGAAGAATACAGGGAAATCGGTACTAAACTTCCTATGAAGAACTGAGATTGTTTTGAAAGCCAATAGACAACAGTGGCTATGATTTAGATAGAGTAAAATAAATGTTATGAACTTCAAAGGAAAAGAGGTTGCTCAGTGATTGTGGCAAAAGGAGGACTTGAAAGTGTCAATGGGGAATAAAGAGAACTCCATTCTTCTTCCAGGATAAGAATATTAGGGGGTCTGAGGGAAGTCACAGTTGGTGCTAGAGAAGTGGAATGGAGTATTGTCTTGTGGAAACCATATTTAAATGAGGGCAAATAGATGAAAGGAGTGTGAGAGAAAGTTGCAGGAAGGATAGAAATATGGAATGGAAATTCCAGAGAACAGAGAGAGGCTGATGGAATTTGAAAAGAAGATGAGTAAGTTAGGGTTGAGAAAGATGAGGATAGAATAAAGGAACGTGGGAGTTCAGTATAGTTTACTCCCAGTGATTAATGATTAAGTTCTATAGGGATGAGGAGTGAAACAGGTGCGAGGAAATCACTAGTACCTTCCTTCTGAGATTACACTGTATGTATCTTATATAAGCATCCTTTTTTCACACTGTCTCCCCATTAGAATGTGAACTTCTTGTGGGAAGGATCATGATTTTGTCATTCTTTGTATTCCCAGGTCTTAGCACAGTACCTGACATAGAGAAAGCACTTAATAAATGTTGCTTAACTGCTTTTTCATAGGAGCTTTAGTTGGTAGCAAATGAAAAATGATGCTCATAGTCCATAGTCTTCAAAGAGTATTATTGCTTGGCAATGCCCATGGGTATAGCACTGGGATTGCCTTACTTGTTCCTTCTCTGGGGTTGATTAGAAAGGCTTGGGGGATGGTTCATAGACCATCTAGGTAACCAGGTTCCCCACCATGGTCTCCCCTGACCCATTCTACTGTTAAATTCTACAGAGGTTGCTGTTTAGGACCCAAGTCATCCCTGACTGTTTATCTTTCCAGATTGGCATGGCAAGAACAAGGTGGAGTGGATAGTAATGCAGCAGTATGAGGGCCTAAATCTAAAAATCTATAAAACAGAAATGATAACACTTGTACTAATTATCTCTCAGGTTATTGTATACATAGTTCTTTGTCAACCATAAAACATTTATAGAAATATGAAATTATTATAATTGTACTTATTGTTTCACAATTTGTTATAATTATCATTATGAACCTATTTTGCCAATCTTGTTCAATAGAATTAAGAAACAGTCATGAGATAAATCACTGTCTTGACATTATTCTTTTAAATTCAATAGTCTGTGTATTACTGCACTGGTGGATAAAGTGATTTCTTTTTCATAATTGAATAGAAATGTTGGGATATAAACTCATTTTCTATAGACTCATTGAAAGTATCTTCATAATTTTATGTAATTTAGATATAAGGATTATTTGATGTGTTTGAATCTATTAAAATGTTGCTCTTAAATTTTTATAGATCACTGTTATGTTTGAGTGATTTTTGGCTATAGTTTTATCTGTAATAATGCTCTGGTTCTAGCAAGTGTGTTTGTTCACTATGAAATAACGGTTTGATATCTTTATTTGTACTCTACAATATTTGGGAATCACTATCTGTAGGGGGGTTTATGACTGATTATCTATGATATATGTTGAACTGCTATATAATACTAGCTACCAGGTTATACCTCATCAGGTATTTAATAAATTTATTAAATATTAAATTTCTACCACCTGAAGTAAAGGTTGCAGAGTTTCTACCATCTCCTTTCATAATTTATATTTGGTACTAAGTTTGGGCTTTTTAAGAATAAACTTCCAGTAATGGTGTGTGGGAATGACTTAGTTCTAAAATGTTATTAACAACCCCTCCATTTTCACAAAACAATTTCTGTGATTCAGCCATTTGTTTGATGCTTTTTCTGTACTTGTTGGTTATCGAATATGTGTGGATGGCACTTGAAGGACCTTTAATTCTGGTCCAAGATTCTCACTGTTTCATGGGCATCATCCAAAGATAAATGACTTTTTTTCTACATGAAATATAGCCAAATGTCTCTACTTGTAATCCACCATTACTTTCACTATGTTGAAATGATGCTTCTTTGTTCCAAAAATATTCAAGTACTTCTTCAGGTTATTTATATATTCTAAGAAGGACTTTTCACCCTTTTCCTCTTCTAGATAAAGTATTAATTTTCTATGGTTGCCTTAACACAGTGGACCTTGTATTTAATTAATTAGGATGTTTTCCAAATATTTTATGACCCACAATCCAATTTTGAACAATGTACATCAATACCAATATTGCTGATTCTGGTTAAGATGGTAGTATGACTCTGGATCTGGAGGAGTCTCACTCTCCCTCATGTGACTTAGAGATTTAAAAATAGAACCAAACTGAATAATGATCAGTGACTCCAAAGAGGAATGACAATAAGCTCTTTCATTCAGTTTAAGACAACATAAAATGGTATGAAAAAGCCTACGTGACCTATTGATTAGGAATGTCAGCCTGAGCACAAATACCATGGAAGCTTACCAGTACTCGGACCAGAAATATGGCGAGGAATTTGAAACTCTCAGTGCTCTTTATTAAGGGGTCAAGAAGCCTAGAATGTAAAGATAGGAAAACCTCAAAAGGCTAAGAAAGGCAGTGCTTTGACTGAGAACATGGGGGCAAGAACAAGGAATACTCAGAGTGATGCCTGGGAATAGGAGGGAGGGAAGAGAGAAGTACATAGAACTCTCACCTGAAAGTCCCATGGCTCTCTGAAATCTGCAGTATTTTGTACCTAGCAGGGAGGGGCAGAATGCCCAGAAAGATTGATATTTGGGTGGGGACCAGAAGAGTGGAAAACTTCTATCATTCTGACATTGCTTTGACAAAAATGCCCAAAGTCTTCTGGAAATCCACCACAATCTGACACGGGACCTGGAAAACTATAGGACTCTGACATATTGGGTTAGGTTGGGGTAGTATTACTGAAACCTGGAAGCATTCTGAGTACAAAATATAATCTAGGTTAGGACCAAAGCATTCCAAGTTTTAAAAGAGAGCAGACCTTGAACTGTATAAAGCCCCAAATCAGATGCTGGGATTAGAGATATCAAATTAAAAGAAAGCTCTAAACATTATGGAGAAAAAGGATCCAGTGATAATCAAGAGGAATATCTTGAATAAGAGAAAAAATTGTAAATAGAACATCAGAAGAGTGAAATATAACTTGGTCATAAGGACTAAAAGAATATTGGAAATTTTGTTTTTGAAAAAATGGCATTGTATGTGAAATAATAACTCTTAAGGAAAGAATTGGAAGAAAAACAAATAGCTTGGAAACAAAATTGGAAAACTTTACTGAAGTGGTGGCCCCCCTGAAAATGAGGATGAAGCAAATAGAACTTAATGACTTCATGAAAAACATGAAATATTAGAACACAATTAAAAGACTGAAGTAATAGAAGTAAATGCCAGATACCTATGACTGACATTCACCTAGAAAAAAGTCAAGGAGAGACAATATAAGAATCACATGACTACCTGAAAACTGACCAAACAACAACAGCAGCAATAACAAAATCTAACCCTGTATATGGCATTTAAAGGCATCATGAAAACTGCCTAGATCTATAAGAAACAGATGGCAAAGTGAAAGTAGAAAGAACCTACCAGTCAACTCCTGAAAAAAAAAACCAAAATTACAACAAAATTCCATTGTCAAAATCCATAGTTTCTAATACAAATAAAATTACTTCAAGAAACCAGAAAGAAATAGTTCAAGTAACAAAGAATCACAGGATCACACAAGAAAAGACCTACTTCAATAAAGGGATAAATATTTCAAAAAATTTCAAAAATATTTCAAAAATCAAAATCTAAAGCATTTTAGTCACTCAATATCTTAGTATGCAAGACTAAAGTATAATCCTACAGTGAATGAAATGATCTTTTAGTGGGGTGGTTCATAAGAGATATCCTGCTTAAAAGACCAGAAACGAATAGACCAAAGTAGTTCATACTCAGAAGTCTTGAGAAAGCTAGAAAGATAATTATCTTTGCACAGTTAGAATAGATTTAATGATGTACAAATGCCTACATTTGTAATGGTAATGGGATTTGAAGATCTTCATTACCCCTTGTATTGGCAAGCAAATACGCACTTAGCAACTTGTTTCAATTTATGATTGTATCAACTATTAAGATCCAGAACTTATGAATCCCACAGTGGGATGAACTTGCCGATATAACAGGAAGGGGTGGAACAGGGAGGAGCTAATACCATATATAAGGAAAAGCCCAACCTAGAGTGTCAGAACTTCTTCTGAGAACTGCTGAAAACATCTGAGAATCAACCAGAACTTCTGGGAATGAGAACTGCTGGGAGCCAGAACTGCTGGGAGCAAGCAGCATGGAGGCTAAGGAGCTACTGTGAGTGAGGAGAGGAACATCCTTGTTTGAGGAAATGGGTGAGGAGAGGAGGATCCTTGCTTGAGGGAACCTGTTTTGTTTTGAAGGCTTGGGAATGTGAGTGTTTGCTGCATTAACTATGTGTACCAGCTTTGTGGTTATTGTAATGACTTTGATTTTGTGGCTTTGGGACTTAGTTTTCTGGTATTTGAATAAATGCTTTGGCTCTGTCCTCTGCATGGAGAACCTGTTACATTTAGTGATTCACAACTACACCAGCATATTCACAGCCACTGTGGGCACTGTGAATAATAACATTGGTGTTACAACATTATAAATTAGAAACAAATAATTCTTCAAATATTAATGTTTTCAAGGGTTACAGAAGAAATTAAATAAGGTGAAAAGAGGAGCTGCTGGTGGTTTTGTTCTATTTTGATGATTGTAAGAGACAAATGAAAAAGGCATTATGGAATGACTATGCTAGGGGAAAATGAGGGAGAAGGAGGTGGGATTCTACTAATATGACATAAAAAATGTGGAGAAAGGGTGGGGATATCACTCTTAATTGAATTAGACAAATGAGGATTACATTCTTAGCAACAAAAACATCCATATAGCATCTGGTGTAGAAATATATTATACTCGGGGTGGCTAGGTGGCGCAGTGAGTAGAGAGTCGGCCCCGGAATCAGAAGGACCTGAGTTCGGATCAGACCTCAGACACTTAACGCACACACAAACCCTAGCCATGTGACCTTGGGCAAGTTACTTAACCCCAATAGCCCTCCAAAAACCAAAAAAAAAAAAGAAATATACTCAACAGAGAAACAAGGTGTTGGGGTAGGGTGATATGGGGTTTATACATACAAGAGAATTGAAGAGGCAATATCTACCTATCTGTGTATTTATTCATTCATTTGTTTATTTTGCTTTTTGGAGGGGGAAAAGCAGGGCAGTTGGGGTAAAGTGACTTGTGCCAAAGGTCACAGGGCTAGTAAGTGTTCAGTGTTTGAGGCTGGATTTGAACTCACGTCCTCTTGACCACCTGGGCTGGTGCTCTATTCATTGTGTCACCTAGCCACCCCAAGAGGCAATATTTATAAGTGAAAAAAATCTTCACTTTTGGAAGGTGGGTCATAAAGGAGGAATTTAAAAAAGAAAGAAGGAGGGGCGGCTAGGTGGCGCAGTGAATAGAGCACCGGCCCTGGAGTAAGAGCGCCGGGAGTTGGGATGACCCGAGATCAGATCTGGCCTCAGAAAATGAGCATCCACGCATAAATAATGACTAGCTGTGTAACCTTGAGCAAGTTACTTAACCCCAATTGCTTAATAAAAAAAAAAAAAAAAGAAGGAAATGGCAAGAATCAGTGATCACCAGTGTTAAACACATCCCTTATCTGTCACTACATTCTTTGTAAAGAATGTGGAAAAGGGCAAAAACAGGAAAAAACATTAAAGAGGATATGATTGAAGGAAATCCACAATTAACTACCATAGTCATGACATGAATGGAATAAATTCACCTATAAAATGGGAGAGGAAAACAGATTAGATACTAAACAAAATCTAACAATATAGTATTTATAAGAAATGCACTTGAAACAGAGTCACACAGAGTTAATTTGAGGAGTTTGAGGAGAATTTACTATATTTTAAGTGAATTTTAAAAAGTAAGAGTAGCAACTGTGCTCTCAAAAAAAGCAAAAATTAAAACAGACAAGAGTTAAACAGGGAAACTACAGTAAGCTTAAAAGCACCAGAGAATATAAAATGACATCAGTATTTAATATACATGCCAAGTGGCATAGCATTTAAATACTTAATGAGAATTCAATTAAATTACAGGGAGAAATGTAAAACAAAACAATAACATTCAGCAAACTCAAAGTAGCACTTTCAGACCTAGATAAAACTAATAAAAGATAAGTAACAAATAAATTAAGGACCTAAAAAGAATTTTAGCAGAGAAATACAACAGGATAGACAGAATGGCATAGTAGATGAAGACCTGGCTTTTGTTCATGTCCCTCATTTGATAAATACTTGCTGATAAAGTAATTCAATTTTCATGAGCCAGGTAATCTTCTGAAACTACAGATTGTAAAGAAGATGCTCTAGAGGATCGGTATAGAAATATCCCTATTAGAATCTTCCTAAATCATTGAAATATTAAGTACAATCCTGATATCATCTCTAGATATGTCTTCTGATTACTGGGGGGAGTAGAAATGAGTATACATATGTATTAACTGTGAATAGCGCTTTTTATTAAAAAAAAAGCTTACCGTGTTCTAGGGCATACAAGTATGTTAAAGAAAAGGAGAAATATTAAATATACCATTATTGACCATCACACACACACACACACACACTTACATTCACACACACACACACACACACACACACACACACACCTTTGGAGGAATATTCAACTTAAATGTAGATTAAAGAATTTAATCCTTAAAAAAAGATGGGTCAAGGAGAAAACTATAAGAACAACAGATAACTAAAATGATAACATGTAACAGTATATCAAAGCTTCTAGAATTTAGCCAAAGCAGTTCATAGGGTAAAATTCAGAAATCAAGACTCTTTAATCAATAAAAGAGAAAATAAAATTTTAAATTGATCATAGAATTTTAAAAAATAGAAAATAAATGAATCAAAAAGCCAAACTGAACATCAATGAGGAAATTCTGCTAATTAAAGAAATGATTAATGAAAGTAAAAGAAAAATATTGAATTGATAAATTAAAAATATCTTAATGTTGATGTTGTAAAAAATTAATAAAATAGAGGAACCATTACTGCTCAGATTTAAAAGGAAAACAAAATTATAAATATAAAAAAGATAAAGCTTAATTCAAAACAAATGAGGATGAAGTAAAAAGCTATTAGAAACCATTTTGCACAATTATATACCAATGAAGCTGATAGATTAAATGAATGGATATTTATAAAAAATATCTAAATATATTAAATTATCTAAATAAATAAAACATCAAATTAATGGAACAAGAAATTGAGAGGTTAAATAAGCAAGTCTAATAAAAAGAAATCAAATGAGGCATAAATTAATTTCCCATGGCGGGTAAAAAGAAACAGAATCCTATGAATTCACTTGTGAATTCTATCAAGATTCAAAGAATAATTAATTCCAATATTACATAAACTGCTAGCAAAAAAAAGGAAAACAAACTGTTAAATTTCTTCTAGGATACAAATATAATATTGATACTTAAAGTGAGACAAAATAGAGAAGTAAAACCAGAAACAATATCCAGAATGGATAATGACTGAAAAAAGGAACAAAATATTAGCAAAGAGGTTACTGAATGATATTAAAAAAAATTATATTATCTCACTAGGTTTATTTTATTTTGTACTAGGAATGCATGGCCAGTTCAATATTTCAAAATCTATAAATATTTTTTGTTGTTGTAAATGTAATAGTCCCTATTAATAGCAAAACATTATTATATCCATAGATACAGAAAAAGGTTTTGACAAAAATAAAAGT
Organism: Gymnobelideus leadbeateri; assembly: GCA_011680675.1. Taxonomy (NCBI): domain Eukaryota; kingdom Metazoa; phylum Chordata; class Mammalia; order Diprotodontia; family Petauridae; genus Gymnobelideus; species Gymnobelideus leadbeateri. The sequence goes on along the minus strand of WOXC01005401.1, from coordinate 9,822 downwards.
ATTTTCTGTTAAAAGCACTAAAATGAATAAGAATAAATGTCCCCTTCCTTATAGAATAATATGTAATTAAAAATTGTTTTTGTTGTTCAGTTGTTTTCAGTCATTTCTGACTTTGTGACCTCATTTGGGGTTTTCTTGGCAAAGAGACTAAAGTGGTTTGCCATTTCCATTTCCAGTTCATTTTTGCTGATGAGGAAATTGAGGCAAAAAAGGTTAAGTGACTTGACCACCTAGTAAGTGTCTAAAGCCAGATTTGAATGCAGAAAGATGAGTCTTCCTGATTCCAGTCCTGGCTCTCTATCCCCTGTGCCATCTAGAAGCCCTATAAAAAATATTGAGTCCTTTAAAATTAAACCAAAGAAAAACAAAATATTTTTGATTGACTCTTACTTGATGTAGTTCAAGAAATGCTAACTATAATAATCAAATAAGAAAAGAAATTTAGGGAATAAACATATACAAATAGAGTATAAATGATCACTTTTGGAAGATGATACAATATGGAGAAAACTATAAAGATTAAGCTAAAAAATGAAACAATTACTTCAGCAACATAGAAGGATATAGAAGAACCAAGTAGCAGGAAAGAGACAAACTTCATTCAACATAAGTATATAATGTATAAAATACTTTGTTTCTATGTACCAAGTCACCCACAGGTATCATAAGAATAGAAATGAAAAAGTCTTTACAGAGAAAATAAACCTAAATAATTAGAAAGATGGCAGTTACCAATAATTGGGTCATACTGATAAAATAAAAATGACAATACTGTGGAAATTAATTTGCTTATTTATAAAATGTTAATCAAAATACAAAAGAGTTGCTTCATAGAATCTGAAAATGTTTTAAAAATTTATCTAGAGGAACAAAAAATAAAGAAAATAAAATGAAATGATGAGGGAGAAAAGAGTGAGAAAGACCAGTACCAGAATGATTTGGTACTAGTTAAAATTATAATTGCACAGTGTCTGATAACCTCAGAGAACTCATCCATTAGGATAAGAAGTCACAATTAAACAAAAAGTCCTGGGAAAACTGGAAAATAAATTGGCAGAAATTGCATTTTACTGTAGTCTCATACCATATACCACAATAAGCTCCAAATGGAAACAGGACATAGATAAAGGTCACATAAAAAATAAATTAAAAAGGGTGGTTAGGTGGCACTGGCCCTGGAGTCAGGAGGACCTGAGTTCAAATATGACCTCAGACACTTGACATTTCCCAGCTGTGTGACCCTGGGCAAGTCGTTTGACCTTGATTGTCTCACAAGAAATAACAAAAACAAATTAGAGGAACAAGGGAGGTGACACCTTACACAATCATTAATATGATAAGAATTCTTGTCCAAACTAGAAGAGGATAACAGGAGAAAAAAATGAACAATTTGCTTCTGTAAAAGTGATAGATTTTTCAGGATCATAAATTAAGTTAAAATCAGAAGGGGACCATTTAATGAGCAAAAATTGCAACAATTTTCTGTACTAAAAGGTATGATATCCAAGATATATAGTGAACTCATTCAAATATACAAGAAAAATAGATATTCTTCAACACAAAGATGAAGAATATTAATGGATAGTTGTCATAGGAATAAATCTAACCTCTTAATAGTCATATAAAATGCTCAAAATCATCAGTAATATGAAATGAAGATTAAATGAAAATTAAATCATTTCACATCCATCAGATTGGCAAAGACTGTGAAAAAAATGAAAATTAAACTGTTGAAGGGGATGTGGAAGAACAGGCATTGTTGTTGAAGGTTGTTATTTCAGCTATTCTGTAAAACAATTTGGAATTAGACTCAAAAGGTCACTAAATAATAATTTACATAGTGATACCACTACTGGACATATACCTAAAATGGATCAAAAAACAAGGAAGAGGACATAGTAGATGTGCCTAAAATATCCACAACATTTTCTTGTAGTTCAACCATTTCAGGATATCTTGTTACTGTGACTTGTTCTCTTGGTATATATGGGTTTCATCAAGTATTTGTTTCAATTTCCTTTGTTTTGTATCATGTAATTGTATAATATTCAGGGGCTGTTAGTAATGATCTTTCCTTTGAATTTTATTATGCTGTTTGTTGATGCATGTGTATATTGGCTTGAGCTCCAAGTTTTTAGATTGATTTTCTTCTTAAAATATTTGATATTTTTAACTTTTCCTTTTTATCTTCCCCATTGCTCTTTCCCCTCTGATCTATCAATGGTAAGTTACACCTTGGGCTAGGTTACAAAGTTGTCTGACCCTCCTTTAAAATGGGGAATTAAATTTTATTGGCTTTGTTTCTTATCTATTCCAATCCAAAACAACAACAACAACCCAACCCTTATTAAGTATCTACTGTGTGCCAGGCATTGTGGTGAACACTGGGGATATAATTAATAAAAAGAAAGAATCCCTACCATGAAGGAGCTTACAGTCTAATGGGGTGGGGGTGTGGGTGATGGTGGAGGTGGGGTGGGGGAATAATACACAAAATGACGAAAAAAGGCAGGGTAAGCTACAAAAAGATACGTTAACAGAACAATGGAGTTGAAACCAGGCAAAGCAGCAAATGCTGCTACCTTAGGTATTTTTTGAGGGTATAGGAATGGTCTCAGGTGGATCTCAGACTCTTTTTCTTTAGATCTGGTGCAGCCACTCAGGCTTAATTCCTGGCCTGCTTAGGTTCCATACCCTGGTTCTTATTCTTTCCTTTACTTGTTGGTTTGAATCAGTTATCTCATTTCTGACTTTTTTTGCAGGGTTGGAGAAGTTTGAGGTGGTTATTCTGGAAACAGTCTCTACTCCTTTGAGGTTAACTAACTTTGGGTGAAGGGCAGCAGGAAACCCATTTTCCTTCATTTTTCCCCTTCCTACTGTCATACTTAAACAGAGATAATTTCTATGGTCACAAAGGTTATTATACAGATGGATAGGGAGGTAAGTTATTATGGTATAGTCTCAGTAGCTGGAAGGGCACCTCCCAGGTCAGTTTGCTCCCCCTGCTGGGGTGTGGAGTCTGGTATGGTGGTAGCAAGGGAGCTGCTGAGTGAGCAGATTCAAGATTAGCATTCTCCATTATTACTTCATAAGGCTTTTACCTTGTTGGGCTTCTCACTCTCTTGCCCTATGGATTCAGTTGTAACTTACCTACCTCTTGGGAGTAATTTCTCTTTTGTTGAGAGATTTATTGAGGCTCAGGGAAAATGTCTAGTTCATCCTCTTCTTGGTCATGTGACCTTCAATAGTGGTTTTCATTTTAATATTGATTAGGACTATCAATCATTTCTAATATACTTTTATTTTCCATATTCCATTTTGTATGTTCCTTTCTCAGTCTTTAATCAAGTAACATTGCTTTCAGGTTTTCTATTGCGTTTTCTAACTTAATATTGATTGAATCTTCCAATGTCTTTATTCAGCTTTCTGGCAATTCTGGCAATTCTGTCATGTTGTTACCTATCTTTAGGAGTATTCCTAAATAGCCTCATATTTCTTCCATGCTTCTTAGCATGGAAACAATTTTAAAATATATCATGTAAATCTTGAAATCTTTTTACATTTTCTATCAAATATTATGGGAGAATATGTTTGTTCATGATGATTATGGCAGATACATTTTTTCAATCACTTTTTTGGGCATAATTTGGTATAATTTGTCTCTTCATTGGATCAGACTCAAAAAGAATTTTCAAAATTCCAAACTAAGTATGCCTATCTCATTTCCAAAATAACTTGAGACATTGGCATTATTTTTTGCCATCTGTTTCATAATTTTGTAGCATTTTTGGATTTTTTTGGAGTAGATTTTCACTTCCATCTTCAGCTTATTCCTCCTTAGATTTAAGTAACTCTCTAATTTAAACTCAGTTAATTTAGTTGAGTATAGAAATATAGTTAATTCTTATAATTTCCTGCATTGATCTGCGAAATGTTGTTATATAGCTTGGAGCCAAGGATATCACTGATGAAAAGCAACACAAAGTCTTTGCTTCTAGCTGATAATTTTTTTTACTGGTTTTGTAATATGATGCCTGCATGCCATGAACATATTCATGTCTTCTGTCCATTCCATGCTCACTTATGGCTTGTCCACTTTATTGCTTAGTGACATCTGCACCAAAATGTTTCCAGGAGATGGGATATTTGTATTTCTAATTTTTTTTTTGCCAATGTATTTTACCTGTTTGTGGACACCACTTATTCTGCTGTCATACTGCCAAGCCTCCAAAATGAGCATAACTATCTGAGGGCAAATAGCAATACTGCCATATATCACTCTGACTAGCATTCCCTTACTTTGCCATTGTCTAGCCCCTAGCTTTGTCATGGGGCTTGCCATCGAGTTGGGCTTTGAAGGAGTTATTATATTATTATCATTGTTGCTGTTTTTGTTGCTGTTGATGATAATATTAAGCATAGTTATGAAGGCATTAAAAAGTGATCCGCTTTTCAAGTGTTTTTTTATGTGTATTTTTACCTACTGTCACCAAGGTCCTGAACAATGACATAAAAATGTGTAGACAGGGTATAGAGCACCAGTAAAAATGCAGTGCTTTATGTTGGTCCTTAGAGACTGCTTTCAGCACTCAAAATGCTACCTGTAGCATATTGGCAATGGAATAGCAAGCTACTACTTAAAAACATCTGAGATCTGATAATAGATGTCAGCTAACTGACTGTGAGAGAAATATCTAATTCCCAGGGTGAAAAATGCTTGAGAAGGTTTAAGGAAGGTATTTGGGTCAAAATATAATTTTCAGAGGGCAAAGGACAACACACAAACATAATCTTGAGGGATGAGAAAAGCTCTAGGGTAAGTCAATGAGTTGATAGGCATTAATTAAGTACCTACTATGTGACAGACTCTATGCTAAACACTGCAAAATCAAAAAGAGGCAAAATATAGTCCCTGCCCTGAAGGAGCTCACAATGTAATCAGGGAGATAATAAATAAACAGATATGTACAAACAAACTATATACAGCATAATTAGGAAACCTTTAAAAGAGAAAGTTCTAGAATTAAAAGGAATTGGGAAAGTCTTTCTGTAGGAGGTGGGGTTTTAGTTGAGACCTGAAGGAAGCCAGGGAAACCGGTAGGTAAAGATGAGGAAGGAAAGCATTATACATGGCATGTCCAGAGAAAATGCCCGGAGACAAGAGATGGAGTGGCTTGCATAGGAAAGAATAAAAAGGCCAGTGTCACCGTATTCAAGAAAACATTGCAGGGAATAAGGTTTAAGATAACTAGAAAGGTAGGAGGAGAATAGGTTGTCAAGAGCTTTGAATGACAAGATGAGGATTTTGTGTTTGATCCCAGAAATGATAGGGAGCCACTGGGAGTTTAACGCCTAGCAGGGTGAGATGATCAGATTTGTGCTTTAGAAAAGTCATTTTGCTGACTGACTTGGAAGACAAACTGGAATGGGGAGAGGGACTTGAAGAAAGAAAACCCTTAAGTAGGCTATTGTAGGTGTTATACGATGAGGTCCTACACCTGGATGATAGGCAGATCAAAAGAGAGAAGAGGGTATTTTCAAGAGATGTTGCAAAGGTAGAATTGGTAGGCTTTGGCAGCAGATTGGATATGGGGAGTGAGACACAATGAGGACTCCAGGATGCCACCTGGTTGTGATACTGGGAGAATGGTACTGTTCTCAACAGTAATCAAAAAGTTTGGGTAGGGAAGACGTTTAGGACAAAAGACAATTAATTCTGTTCTGAACACAGTGAATTTAACATGTCTGTTGCATTTCTGATTTGAGATCTATTACAGAGTTGGAGATATGAGACTGGACATCAGCAGAGTAGTTAAGACAGCAGAGGTAGACTTGAGAATCATCAGCACAGAAGTGATAATTAAATTCATGGGACCTGGTAAGATTATTGAATGGAGAGGTATGGAGGGAGAAGAGAAGAGAACCCAGGACAAAACCCTTTGGAGGCATTATAGGATTTGTTAGCATGGAAATTCCAATAAGTTCGTGTACCCGAGAAAGCATGATAGAACATGGAACCAAATGACTTCTTACTGGAGTGTCAAAACAGGTTTAAATTTGGAAGGCATAACCTGTATAAGGTTCCAGCAAAGGAAACTGGGGAACTATCTCATAAGTAGAACCAGGAGAGACTGGGATCCTGAAAATCTGAAAGTATTAAGAAGAGGATAATCAATAATGTAAAAGATTGTAGAGAGGTTGCTGAGAATGGTGATTGAGAAAAGACTGTTGGTGTTGGTAATTAAGAGGTTATTTCCTTACTTTGGAGATAGCAGATTCAATAGAGTGATGAGATCAAAAGCCCCTTGATAAGGGGTTAAGGGTGAGAGGAAAAAAAAGTGAAGACACCATTGTAGACAGCCTTCTCAAGGAAGAGTACGTTTTCAATTTAGCAGTTCAGAAAATAAAATATCAAAAGCATGAACTATTTATTCACCAAAAAGGTGGAAGCCTAAGTCAAAAAGTCCCAGAACTGTGGTCATATACTCATCACATAGAGCAATATGGCAGTAGGTAGGGGTCAAAATTAAAATAGGCTAAACTTGGGGCAGAGGATTCTGGGAAGATGGTAGAGTAGGTCAGAAAATTCCAAACTCTCAAGATTTCTCCCCACAAAAGAGTTAAAATGGCACCTTAGGACAAAAAAAGTATGGATTGAGATAAATAAGAATAGGGCACAACTGGTCTTCCTAGGACAATTTGAGATCTGAAGAAAAATCCCAGGATGAGGTTTGGTCCCTGTGAAGAGTAAACACGTCCAGGCTAGGTTTAACAAGTGGCAAGCCTTGGGGTTAGTTGATTTGAGAGGCTTCCTCAGCCCCAGTCACAGGAACTTTTACCCCCGATAGTGAGGGGAGGTTGGGCATTTGAGATTGAGGGAACCTCTGCTGATAAGGAATGTCAGTCCCAGCTGTGCTGTGAAGTGCAGCAAGGGTGAGAAGGAGCCAGCATACATCTGGTGAGTGCAGAAGCAGTGGAGCAGAAAATCCCAGGCTGTGGGCACTTATAAGAGGTTGGAGGGTTGGCATTTTCCCCTCACACTAGAAGGGAGAACTGAAAATCTGGGGCAAGAGACACTATTTCCCATACCCCAGGATTAGAGGTAAAATTTTAGCTATTACCACAAAAATGTACAGGCAAAGGAGAAGGAATCCAACCATAGAAAGCTATTATGGGAAGAGAGATGACCAGGGTTCATCTTCAGAGGGGGATATTGAAGTAAAGAAACCCCCAAAGAGTAACATCAAATGGTTGCCTACCCAAAAAGAATTCATAGAAGATTTTAAAAAAGACTTTAAAAATCAAACGACAGAGATGGAGGAAAAACCAAAACAAACAAACAAACAAAAAATAACAAAAAAAAAACCAACTAAAAATAAGATTAATCCGAGAAAAACAAGAAAGTTATGAAAGGAAAGTCAATCAATTAGAAAAGGAGATCCAGAATGTTAAGGAAGAAAATGACGCCTTGAACTTTAGAATTGGACAAAGTGAAATCAGTGAAAAATATAAGAGATCAGGAAATAATTAACCAAAATATGAATAAAGAAAAAATAGAAGAGAAAGTGAAACATCATAAAAGAAAAACAACTAATTTGGAGAACAGATCAAGAAGAGAAAATATAAAAATAATTGGACTAACCAAAAGTTATGATTGAAAATGGAATCTTGATATAATATTATAAGAAACAATTAAAGTGGGCAGCTAGATGGTGCAGTGAATAGAGCACTGGCCCTGGATTCAGGACGACCTGAGTTCAAATTTGGCCTCAGACACTTAACACAAAACTAGCCATGTGACCTTGGGTAAGTCACTTAACCCCAGTTGTCCTACCTTCCCCCCATCAAAAAGCAAAAAAAAAAAAAACAAAAACAAAGACAAAAAACAATTAAAGAAAATTATCCTGAAGCATTAGAACAAGGCAGGAAAGTAGAAATAGAAAAAAATCCATTGATCACCACTTAAAAGAGATCCTGGGAGGAAAACTCATAGGAATATCATAGTCAAATTCTGAGACCCCCAGCTCAAGAATAAAATATTAAAAACATCAAGATTAAAATAATTTAAATATGGTTGTGTCACAATTAGACTCACACAAGACCTAGCAGCAGAGACATTAAAGGACTGTAGTTGTTGAAACACAATATATTGAAGAACAAAGGAACTCAGCATCTGGATGAAAATATTATACCCTGCAATGTTAAGTATTACCCTGAATGAAAGAAAACAGATATTTGGTAAATTCTCAGACTTTCAAGACTTTGTTAAAAAAAAAATCCTGGACATAAAATAAATTCTGACATACAAGAACCACGAGAAATATAAGCTACATACCAAAGACTGATTATATAGGAATTAAAAGGGATTCATAAGGACAGACTATTTACTATGTACATATATTAAAATGTATGTCTAAGATTCTTATTAATAATCGGGTGTCTTGTAAGAAAGATTGGGGTAAACCTGAGTATGATATGAATTTTAAAAGTAAAACCATTTAAGAATAGCTAAAAAGAATAATTATCTTATACAAATGAGTTGAAGAGGAAGAACTGGTACAGAGGAATTAGATGGGGAAGGAGGGCTGGTAGTCCTGGTAACCTACTTTTATCAGGAATGGCTTTAAGAGGCAACAATACATATATATTTGGAAGAGTATAAAAGTCTTAAATTCAGAAGAAATAAAATAGTAACGTCTTAGGGAGGCGGGAGAGGACAAGGGAGGGATCTTTAGAGTGAAGGATGAGGGAATAGGTAAAAGGTGGGTTATAGAAGCATGGTTAGATTTATGGAAATGGGAGGATAGTAGAGGGATCCTTGGAGGGAGCTAGGCAAGGTAGTGCATAGAAGTAAAGTAGAAAAGTCAGGAGGGATAGGAAACAAGAGATATGCACAGGCATAAAAACAAAGATCAGGAGTAGAGTGTGTTTGGGAAAGTATATCTCTATATATGTATATGCATTTGTATATATTTATAGCTATAAAGAAAGATATCTAAACTTTATTGTAGCTCTCTGGGTGGGTGGTGGGAGGGAAAAAAGAACAAAGTAAAAATATACATAGCAGAGAACAAACAAAAACTCACAAGGAAGCAAACAAAAAATGGTCAATTCTCAACACAACATGTATTATTTATTATATAGGCTTTCTTGAAATAAAAAATTTCTTGCTACATCTTTTGAATCTTATGTTCTGCTATGCACACAACATGCTTTCTTTTCTTTCTAACTTTGTGTTTACGTTCCAATATTTAAATTTATGATATGTTTTTGTTTCTTTTCTCTGTTCTGTATTTGTGTTCTGGCGTTAGGAGTCTAAAATAAAATTTATAAAATAAAAAATATATAAAGAACAACAAAAAAAGACAACTTCTTCAGCTGCAGATAATTAGTCTAGAGACAGACCAATGATGGTTGGTTGCTGTGGCTCATGTGACAAATAGGAGAGCGTGCACAATGGCAACCCTTTATTTTTTTTTTTACCAGCAGCTCAGAAATCTTTTGATGGGTAGAATGTTGTGTAGGCCTAACATAAAGCATGGCTTGAGATCATGAAGGAAATTTAGAGATCATATACTATAATCCCTTCATTTTACTGTTTGGGGAATTGAGACTGAGAATTTAAATTACTTGCCTAGGGTCACACAGGTAGTAAGTGTCAGTGGAAGGTCAGGAGAGAGCTTTCTAGGACCAGATCTCATGGTCCTGAGGGAAGCAAATAAAGGCTAGCCTGAATTAAATGAAGAATTGGCAATGGGAAACCAGGTTTCAAAGGGTTCTTCAACTTTGGAGCTTTGAGAAGTCCCATGCAGACTGGGGAAT